>CM076978.1:18440302-18925302 GCA_039105355.1 Benthosema pterotum
GGTAGTCAAGTGACCAAGTCACACAGACGTATGCAGACTATTTGGTAGTGCCGTTCACTGGCCAATCAAAAACAATGGGGGGGACAAAGTGTGTGTGTCTCTCATTCGGATCGTACTGCACCACAAACACATGGAGTTAGGCACAGAATGCCACCAGAGGAAACTGGGAAGGGGGTTGGCGTGTGTGGGCGTGTGCCCGCAGTGTGGGTTTCACTGCTGGTCCACCATGGGGTTTCTTTCTTTTTGATCATATGAGGCAGAAGACAGCTAGGGCCATGTGAGCAGAGCGGAGGTGTGGAGTTGGGAGAGTGGCGGGGGAGCGACAACGTGATTCCAAGTAGGACATCAAGCCTCTTCCATCATCTCCATCCCAGCTCCAGCTCACCCGATAAAGCAGACATGTCTTAATATAACGCTCCTTGAGTCACGAAGCGCGTGCACGGGCGGGGCGCGCACGAATCTAAAGTGCGTGTCCGCCGCACGCGGATGATGAGAAAATGTATTGAATTCCCCAAACCATCATTAATCTGAACTCCTGTTCCATTAGGGAAGATCGGCATAATTAGTTTTGTGTCCGCGTGAGTGTGTGCGCGCTCGCACATACTGTACGTGTGTGTGTGTGCCCGTGTGAGTCAGAGAGATGAAGATTGCATGTGTGTGTGTATTTTTGAGTTATGAACGGCTGATATTACATTGCGGTGAAGGCTGAGGTTTCCCTGGCGATTTGCAGTTCTGAACATGTGTTTGTTTTTATTGCATTTCAGAAAGAGACAAAGAGAACACAATCAGAGGCGATCTAATATTCCTGCGACTCCGTGTGCGGCCGTGCGTTGTGTAGTGTGTGTGTGTGCGCGTGTGCCTGTGCGCGTGCGTGGTGCACACCTGCGTGTTTAGCTCCAACAGTAAATGTTAATATGGGACTCTGTTCTACCATGAGATAATTGCACTTTTGCTCTCAGAGGCAATCCCCTGATATATAAATGTGGTGTGTGTGTGTGTCTGTGTGCGCGTGTGTGCCTGTCTGTGTGCGCGTGTGTGCCTGCATGCCTGCGTGCGTGTAGAATTGTGCACGTGCTCACTGGATCTTTCCTGCATAGAGCCTGTGGGGACTAATTGAGCCAAACTACCAAACAAGGCTGCACTCGATGAACAAGAAAAAAAAATAACAGCGTCTGTATGTACTGTAGGTGTGTGTATGTGTGCGTGTGCGTGTGTGCATGCGCATGTGTGTGCGCGAGTGTGCCCGCAAATTTACATGTATTTGCATTTGTACCTTTGCAGTGTGTGTGTGTGTGTGTGTGTGTGTGTGTGTGTGTGTGTGTGTGTGTGTGTGTGTGTGTGTCTGTACAGCAGACTGGTGATCTCATCCAATATGACCTCAGGGACAAGGGGACTGCAGTGTGTCACTGTTGGAGACTAGAACAGCAGCTAGAAGGGCCTACAGGGACAAGGCTGCTAGTGTCCTCCTCCCGTCGATTATTGCGCTTGTTTAGGATGCAATTCGGTGAATCAGGAAATATCTGATTTCGCCGTAAGTCAATCGGCTTCTTTTGAAGTGATTAATCCGTTTCAATAAAGATCTATTTGAGTTATTATATGCTATGATTTCACAAATGCTACTGGGCGGAACTGATTTACTCTCCGGGACAAACTTCACCATTGTCAGCACATTTTTATCCTGTCATATTCCATTGAGTTTTGTTTTTGGCTGAAGAATAGATTCTAATGTTCCAAATATCAGCCACTGAAAAACACAGGCCATATAATTGACATGGATGCGCGCACAATTCAAAATGGCCACCCATAATGATCCTGACGTTGGTGGGTGGGGTGGTGGGTCAAGATTTATACCCCTACTGGTAAACACGGAATGGGAACAACCAGGCAACCAGACCAGAAAACCAGTGGTTTTCAACAGGTGATCACCAGTGGGCCCTGAGAGGGTTCCTGGCGGTCCTCAGCTAAATGATGGAAAGTTGGTTAAAAGTTGGTTAACCAGGTGTAACTCATTGAAAGCGTAAAAATGAAACCAAATGGACCCTTGCGGCTCCATTTGGTTTCATGTTTCAAGGTTTAAAACCACTGATCTAAACCAACAGGTTATCCAGGATGGTGGAGACACTGGTTCAAGACAGGAGCTCTCTCCCCTCGGATGAAGTTCGACTTGTGTCCTAATGTGGAATGCCATTACCTGCACATGCATGCATGCATGTTGTGCTCTGCTGTAATGGACCACCGGCGTGCAACAGAGTGCACTCAGCTGTGCTGTACTGCATGTCAGGCCAGGGGGCTTGAGCCGGATCTCAACTTTGTACAGGACATTATGTACATGAAGGCTCTCAGAGGCACTTATGGCACAAGTCATATATAAGCCCTGAGTTGTACTTCGTTGCTCGTGGGTGTCGCAATACTAAAAAACAACCCGACCTACGAGCTCACGGAGCATTGCAGCGTGGACACCTCATGAGCTTGTAGATTGCTTATTTTCACTGGAGTTCAGGGGCATTCAGGCGAGGCTCCAAAACGCACCCCCACTGAGTCAAAGCACACACGCACGCGCCAACACACGCAGGCTGTGGAGGTGGCTCACACATAATGAGCAGGCACCTCCCGAGGCATGATTTAAAGTCTCTCAATAATGTATCTGGTCAGATGCGGCGTTTGTTCACAGCTCATTACCCGCGCTCACCTTTCTCCTACAAACGGAGATGGAAATGCAAATGTGTCTGCTTGTTTGGCTGAGAATAGCTAACATTTAGAAACACAGAGAGAGAGAGGGAGGGAGAGGAAGAAGAAAGAGAGACGGAGGAGAGGCAGATGAATCAGCGGTTAAAATGAAGGGCGACTCCAAGACTGTAAACTCCGGGAAGGAAAAAAAAAAAAAACAGAGCCGTAGAAAAACAGAGACAGTCGGCTTAGAGCAAACCAATGGATTGGACTGGAAGGGGATTACTCACTCCCGCCGCTCATCAAATTCTCCTGCGAGATAAGCGTACTCTCACGGGCCCCGGAGTGATCGCGTAGTTACCATTACTGATGGCTTTCGCACGGTTACTGATTGCATTGCCGAGGTAACGGATCGCCTTGCTGTGGAAGTTGGCTGGCTGCAATAAAAAAAGTGTTTGGAGAGGATTCAGGGTTGCCTCCTCAACCCAACCCCCACACACCCGTGACTCGGCTTTGTGCGAGCGAGCCGCCCGCAGAACCGTGCACGACAGCGTGTGGGTTGTGTGTTTTTGTGTGTGTGTGTTGGCGGCCTGGATTTTCTTATGCAAGGATAAACAAAGGAAAGACAACACGGAGGAAGCTAAATGACCAGTTGAGGATGACGAGTCGGTTTCCAAATATATCCTGAAAGGCCTGGCTACAGGCCAGCTGATTTGTTGGAATGCTTAATGTAGCAGCTCAGGCGGCACAGGTAGCCGAGCGACCAAAAAGAACGTCTGTCCGTTCCGTAGCGCTCGTGTGTGTGTGCGTAAACACGACACGCACGTTTTCTGTTTGCCTCGCTTTGCGCTCGTGTTTCTGGATCAATAGCGGCCGTGTGGAGGTGGGACAGAGAGGCTGTATATGTGACTAAATTCCACCGGCTCACTTTGACAGTCTGTATTGATCAACAGAGTCATTCAGCTGATCCCGGGGCTCTAGGTGGATACTTATCCACATCGAAGCCCTGGCAGAGGTCTGTATAGCATGAATGAACACACACACAAACACACATTCTCAACTTACTTCGGGCTGAAAGCTTGTATCTCCATAATAATCTTATAAGGAAGGATTTTTTTTTTTTTAAATAAAATGATATATTCCACTTAATCGCATGAAGCGAATATAGCCGGTGCACAAATTCACAAGGCCTGGCAGCTCTGTGAGCTTGTGCCATTTTCACAACATGCGCAAACTAGGGAAGCCGCACTTAAATTGGCTTATATTAGTCTGTCTGTAGGTTTTATGAATATTTAACCAGCGTAACCTAGCCTGACCTCAGTCTGAATTGTTATTTCGTTTCACTTCATTATTCAGACTGAAGTCCCTCTCTACCACAGCAGTTTCTGGGGTGGGCGTTAATCAAAGTGGCAGTCTTCACGGTGATTGGTTCATATGAAGCCATCAGAATATTGAGAAAGCTCACGACGTTGGGAACGAAGTGAGTGACAGGGCTGTTGGCCAATCAGGCGCTGGGATTGGATTTCCAACCGGCACAAATGGGCCCAAAGGCAGGGAAGCCAGTTCTTGAATCACAGGAAAAAATAAGCTAGTATTTCTTAAGGTGCTGATTCAGGGCTGAGCCAGGCTAAGTGTAACCAGTATTAACAACAACTAACCCTGCTGGAAAAAACATCATGCATGACCAGCATAAACCAGCATACCAGCATCCCAGCAAAACCAGCCTATGTTGTGTTTTGTAGCTGGTATGCTGGTCCACCTGCTAGACCAGCATCAACAGCTAAACTCGTGCTGGTCTACCAGCATGGTCCACCAGTTAGACCATAAACCACCATTTAGACCAGCATAAACCAGCAAAGACCAGCATGGAAATAATGCTGTTTTTTCTTGCAGGGAAGAACTCTTATGCCTGCTTCAAATGCAACACTATAAGGGACGTTCATAATTTGCCATAATTTCTACTCCCTTATGCGATTAATAGATTATTTCAATTAAAACTTTAGTAAGCCGGGGAAGCATGATGGAATTCCACCCATTTTCAAAATTTTCCTGAGAATGGAACCAAATGGACCCGCTAGGGTCCATTTGGTTCACATTTGCATCCTCTCAGGAAAAAGGGGTCTGAAAGAAAAATCATTAACATGGTGAAATACATCTGATGAGGTCATCAGATGCATTTCACCATGTTAATATTTTTTTCAGACCTACATTTTTAGGAAATACAGAATTGGGGGAACTTTTTTTATTATGTCCACACAACATCTCTAAGGTATATTAATGACAATGGGTGGAGTTCCCCTTTCGTGATACTACTTTGTCTTCCAAATTAGGTGTTTCTGCCTTTGACAACAGGAAAGAGGAAGTTGTTTGTGCCTCTTTCCTCTGTTTTATTCATTTATTTTAGTTCTATATGCTGAAAGGGTTGTCTGTCACCGCTGTAGTCCCATAACCAGCGTCAGACTCCACTGACATACAGTACGGAAATGCAATTGCTGTGACATGGCCAAAAAAGGACGATTTCTTTTTTTCCTTTTTCATCTAGACATCTAAAGGTCAGAGGTGTTTTGACGAATGAGTGTGAGCTTCAAGATCCTGAGGGATCCTCTTGGCCCTCTGCGGTTATTGCTGAAGTTGGTGAAAAACCATCGCTCAGGAGTGCCAAAACTGCTAAAACGGCGAATTTCTTACGCTAACAATAAGGGGTTTACGACCTTCGGGCTTGACCCCTCATAAAAAAATATATATATTTTTTTAATATACCGTAGTCATGTTTTTTATTGCACTACTGATATTTTTTTTACCCAAGTAAATACAGGGGGAATGAGAGGAGAAATGCCTTGTGTGTGTATACAGAAACACACATTTGGCACACAACTATCAATCAAAGCAAAGCTCTGTTAGCGTCAGTGTGTGTGTGTGTGTGTGTGTGTGTGTGTGTGTGTGTGTGTGTGTGTGTGTGTGTGTGTGTGTGTGTGTGTGTGTGTGCACGTGCTGATGGGAGCTCTGTGGACAGTGTAATGTCTCTCTGCTGAGGAAACAAAACGGTTCAAGGACGGATCACTCATTCTCTTTCCCTCTCTGTGTCACCTCTCTCCACCCTTCTTCTTCTGTTGTTTTAAAAGCTTCCTCTTCCGGGGGGATTATTAAAGATCCATTCACTCCATTAAGAGACCCCCCCCCACACACACACACCCACACACACACACACAAACACAGCCTGCTAAACCATAGTCTAAGACCAATAATGGTTTGTAATGTATCCCTGGATGCTACAGCCCCTCTGCCAACCTTCAATGCATGAGTCCAAGACACTTCTTTACACCTAACAGGGGGAGTTTCTTTGGAAGGAACACATCATTCCAACCAGTTCCTGTCCCTCCATCAGGCTGGCAAGTGGGGAGGCAGTTTAGAGACCAGGATTAATGTTTTTGTGAGGGTACCTACCCGAGGGCACACAGGGTTTGCCAACCACACTAGTGTATGGCAACTGACTGACGTGTAGCATTAAGTCTATTCCACATGGAAGGCCAGTAGGCCTTCCATCAAATGTGTTTGATTTACAAACACATTTGATTTACAAGAACGTAAAAGATGCACATGCCTACCAATCTTGGTTTATTTTTAAAAGCAAGCCGATACAATGATACATGGTCCCCAGGACAATTTCAACCAAGCAAATCTACCCCAAAACTAAAAGTGATTAAAAAAATAATATAAGGAAAAAATAATAATAAAAATAAAATCTGTGTCTGTGTACATGAAACAAACACAAAAAACCCCAACACATCAGTAAGTCTACACATGGACGTGTTTAGTGCCATTTTTCTACACATGGCCCAACAGCGTTTGTGTGTGTGTGCGCGCGCCGTGTGTGCGCGTGCATGAAAAAAACAAACAAACAAAAAACAACAACATCAGAACATTTAGTGTACAGTACATGTGGACGTGTTTAGTGCCATTTTTCTCAACGCAGCCCAGCAGTGTGTGCGCGTGTGTGTGGTCCTACCGGGCTGTGTGTGTGCGTGCGTGCGTGCGTGCGTGCGTGTGTGTTCCTACCAGGCTGCAGCACGCTGATCCCCAGCAGGTTGGAGGTGCGGTTTGCCACGCGGCTCCAGGAGTTGTCGTAGTTCCTCCTCCACAGGACGGCAGAGCACTGGTAGGTCCCCGCCTCGCGCCGCCCTGCCCGCGTCACCGACAGCCGGAAGTTGGTGTTGGCGTGTGAGCGGTCCACGGTGGTCCGCGTGCCCAGGCCCAGGAGCTGCTCGCCCCACTGCAGCGTGCCCTCGCGCGTGAACGTCACCAGGTCCCTGAACTCCGCTGGGGAGGAGGAGGAAGAGCTCTCGCCGCCCTCGGTGGCGCCCGCCGCCGGCATGAAGCGCCAGGTGACGGAGGCGGGGACACGCGGGCTGTGCCGGGGCTTCACCAGGCACTGGAGGTCGAAGGAGTCCCCGAACGTCACGCTGGGCGTCCGGGACGACGCAGACACCACGAAGGACGACTCTGGATGGACGGGAAAAGAGAAGAGAAGAGGAGGTCATTAAACATTTTCTTCTGAAAGAAACATGTCAGCGGTGCTTGAAATGTCTCATGTTTCACCAGTCTTTCAGATGAAATTAAAAAGCCTGGGAGTACCAAGGTTAGTTGTGCTCAAGCATGTTCTAGGCCAGAGGTTTTCAACCTTTTCCATACCAGGGCCCACCATTTATTCAACATTTGAGCCACAGACATTTTAGCCCCACAGAACCCAAAAACTAAAGAGTTAAATTCAGTTCCAGGCTAGATTTGGGAAACAAAACAGTCAAACATACAGATCACAGACCATGACCATTAATCTTTTACATTCTCTAGTTTTGTAGAAATGGACCCGCAGGGTACATTTGGTTTCATGTTTACACTCTCAAAGAGTTACGTACATCTGGTTATCCAACTTTCCATCATTTAGATGGGGACCACCTAGAATTCTCTCAAGGACCACTGGTGGTCCCTGGACCACTGGTTGAAAACCACTGTTCTAGTTCAAAAGTTCTCTTGAACTGTGTATTCAAATATTTGCACCAAAATTTCACATCTATGAGCTCGTACTGTAGCTTTCGGCGACATGCCATGCGATTGTATGGTATTTTTCCATCAGCTCAAGTTTAAATAAATGTCTAAAAGTGGTTAAAAGCTAAGGTGACACACAGGTCATTGCTCAAAGGTGGATGCAGAGGACTTTGGTGAAGAATGAGAATTAGATAAGTGGGATTTCCACAAGCCATTACTAAACCTTCATCATTAAGTGGTGATTGGCTGGAACAGCGTGAGTCTGTCTGACTGTGTCAGGGTTTGAGTCTAGCCACTAGGAAATACCCTGCAAAGGAAATAACAGTAACTAATTCAGCAGTGAGTCAGAACTTCACTGTTGGAATCCAGATCCAAGCTTCCATTTAGTGTCTACAAAGGCAAAAAGAGAAAGAGAAATTATGGGCCCCTGGACCATCGCCACACAAAGGGGACCCCCACCAGCTTTTTCTCTTCCTGAACGGTGCATAAGTGTCTGCACACATGCATGCAAATGATGACATCCAGGACTGCGATATTCACCGGCAAGGAAAGGCTTAAAAACTATAAACATCCCAAACAGATGAGCTAAATAAAGGCAAACTGAGGGCTTAAAGACCATGTCATGATGGTGTAGGTTATTTTTTTTGATACAATGAATAGACCCAATGTTTGCATCACTCTCATTCACTGTTACCCCTGTTTTGCTTCACGGTCACAGGGACTTTCAAGGTCAGACCCCCGGGGGCCCGGGCCCAACGAAGCTCCCTCCTCGTGTTGAAACGGACAGCGTTTACCCAGAGTGCATTGGGCCATACTTACAGTCCTTACGGACAGAGAAAAAGCTGGTGAGATCGATTTCGATTCCGCTTCCCCAGGGGTGGACAGAGATAGTCATTTAGCTAGAGATAGTCGGCGTCTCTGAGCATGCATATACGTGTACGTGCTTAAGTGAGAGTGCACAATTGACCATGAGAGAGTGCATGCATCAAAACTAATGGCGATGCAACAGCAGAGAAATACACAGGGGAGAGATTGCCTCTAAGCACTGATGTTCGATACGAGCTCCACTTCTTGCCAAGTTCAAACTATTCTCATTAGGATAACAACATTCACCCTCCTCTGTTCATTGCTGCTAACATACACAGACACCAGCACTGGGGAAAGAGACTAGACCACAAAAACACTCCTTTCTGACACCATGTTATTCCTCTAGTCTAAGGACACTGGACACTACTGTACTGGACACTACAGTATGCGAGAGAGAAAGAATGTTCAAAGAGGACAAAGCGTGATTTGTATGTATTTGTGTACCGATGTCCTTCACAAATTCCAACAGCAGATCTACAAGCTCACAACATGTCACAGTGTGATGCAGTCTGAGTTTGTAGATTTCCAGTATACAAGTACAACCCAGGCAGAAGGAGTATGAAGAGTTGATGATGTCTGATTGTCACCACATCAGATAATTCATTTCCTTGAGACTTCGCAGATTTCCTCCCATTATGCTCTTGTCAACATACTGTCCCACTTGTCTCTCTCTCTGCCTCCCTCCCCGTCTCTCTCTCTCTGTCCGTCTCTCTCTTTCTAATAGTCCGTCATTCACAGTGCCCTTCAGGGTGTGTTATCGATGGGTTTATGTCCAGAGAGTTGGCTACTGCTGGGACGACGGCCTGCGGCCATAACTCTGTATTAGACAATAACTCTCAACTCTCCCCCATCCATCCATCTCCCTCTCCACCGCTCTCCCTCTCTCCTAGCCTTCCACAGTGACAGAAAAGACCGTATCACAGATTCACCCTCCCCCCTCACCCGAAACCTGCACCAAGCTCAGCAGGGGCGTTTTTGCCATTAGGCAGACTAGGCGGTTGCCTAGGGCGTCATGAGGGGAGGGACGACCACCAGGCATGCTTTAAAAGGATACCAGCTAATAAGCCTAATATGGATAAATAAATTATACTTGTCCTCTATGACTACAATTGAACATTTAAAACACTTACAGTATAATATGTTCTTTAGTTTAAAAATAGTTAATTTTATTCGTTGGAGGCACCATTTTACAGGAGATTTTTCCTGGAGCCCCCCCTTACCAAATGGACCCGTAAGGGTCCATTTGGTAAGGGGGGCTCCAGGAAAAATCTCGCCTAGGGCTCCAAATTGCTTAGAAACGCCACTGCAGCTCAGTGTTTGTCCCAGAGTGCATGCATGTACAGTGCGTGCGCGAATGTGCTTGGTTAGGCGTCATTTGCTGTACACACCTGCACACAGCGTTTGTGTGTGTGCAGTGTCCACGGCTGTGACAGCTGGGACTTTCTAGCCGCAGACACCTGCCAAACCAAACACCCGAGGGGCTCACCCAGCCGATCCACTATGAACAACCAAAAGACTCTCCTAACGAGCACCTTCACCTTGGTAACACAAACACCAGGCTCCCAGAGGACGGCCCTCTCCTCCCGAGGCTTAAGGCCAAGTCAACAGCATGGGGAGGGGCTGGGTTGGCATAGTGGAATAGTTGCATTTGAAGGAGCTGAAAAGATGGAGCATAGAATAATTGCCTTCCCTCTTTCTACTGTGGTGGGATGTGGGGTCTACTGGGGTCAGCCACTTTACCATCGGCCATCGGTCGATAAGTAAGATTAGTTATCTCAGACATAGATAGACTCTTCACCAAAGATGGCGAATGCAAACATTCTCTGTATTGTACTCATACATGATGTTGTAAGATACAAAACACTGAAGTCTTATACCACAAACCTAACCCCCGACTGACAGGATAACACCCACAAGGGATAGGATACCTGCCATGACCACAAAACCGATAGCCGGCTGATAGTAATGGTCATGATCGATGGCCATCGCCGCCAATTGATTTTGCCTCTCCTGCCTATTTTGCCCCAAAAAGGGCCAAAATAGCCCAAACTTGAAAATAGCTAAAACATTCTTTATCCAAAGCTATTCACAATAAGCAATAACAACACATGTTAAAAAAACACATAAATTAATGATCATAATCATAAACACTAGATCTACAAGCCCTTAAGTGGATATATAGGGTACATTAGGACCTCAAGTGCTCCATGCATTTTCAGCAATTTGCACCCCTCACCGCACCTTTTGTAGGGGACACTAATGTCTCCACTGTTGCCTGAGCTTAACAAACTGGAGACGACTACTTAAGGAGCTGACATCTCTTTCCTGCAGCAGCAGCACCAATATGTCCTTCTGCAGGGAGCTAATCCATCCGCTGTGTGTTTGCGCGTGTGTCTCTGTGTGTGCACGAGCGTGTGTGCGTGTGGTGTGTACTTGCCCACACAACTATGTCAGAATCTAAGAACTAGACATTGTGAGGACAGTTTTTCCCTGATCCTCACAAGGGAAATTGCTGTTTTTTTGGTTAAAATGCATCGAGGAAGTTAGATTTAGTATGCCGTTAGGCTTAGAGATAGCAGTTGACATCATGCCTTATTCATACTTGTCGTGTTGTGCACTGTAGATGCTGTCGCAGATCTATTACAACGCGTTGTGTTGTGATGTTACTTGTCATGAGCCTGTAGTTTTGGTAAGCGTTAAAAATGGTAATTTTCTTAAAATTACCGCCCTCAAATGATGTACTCATACGTACAGTAATGCAAACACGTGTGTGTGTGTGTGTGTGTGTGTGTGTGTGTGTGTGTGTGTGTGTGTGTGTGTGTGTGTGTGTGTGTGTGTGTGTGTGTGTGTGTGTGTGTGTGTGTGTGTGTCAGTCCCTGGCTGCGGCGCTCCAGTGGGTTGCTCAGCCTGTACCAGAGTGATGTTCAGCTTAACTCAGCACTGACAGTGGAAAGCCACAGACTGTGAAACACATTTCTACAGCATTTCCAT
Organism: Benthosema pterotum; assembly: GCA_039105355.1. NCBI lineage: Eukaryota > Metazoa > Chordata > Actinopteri > Myctophiformes > Myctophidae > Benthosema > Benthosema pterotum. The sequence continues at coordinate 18,451,871 of CM076978.1, forward strand.
TCTAATAATTCCGTCTAATCCTGGGCGTTTGTGTTCGTGCAGGAGGGATGTGTGCGTGGATTCTGTGCGCGTGCGAGTCCCCGTGCTCGTGTGTGCGCGGCCCCGCGTACGTCGGCCCGCGTGCTGCGGTCGCCACTTTCCCTCGCTCTCTCTCGCTGTCGGGCTTTTGAAGTGTGGCAGGTGGTGTGTGTGGCTGTGAATGTGTTATTTTGTATTATAACGGCTGCGTCCCCAGGGCGGTGCATGAATAAACCATGTTTGTGCTGTTGGGGGAACCGCATGCTCTCTCCGTCGAGGAGGCCATTAATCAGTCTTTAGGAAATCACAAGCACAGGAGTTACTCTTTGTTTGTTCTGGTGCTTCAAGTTTAAAGCTAACAAAAAGACAGCCATCACTCAATGTACGACGAATAGGAGAAACAGAAGATGTACAACTGACATGTGTTGTTGCACCATGATCTTGTGAATTTGTTTGCAATTTTGGAAACGTATGGATCATTTTCCTGTGCGTGTGTGTATGTGTGCAGTATTGTGTGCCTGCAGGTGCGTGTGCAGTGTACCTACCAACAGACTTGACAGCGATGGTCTTGGAGGCTGCCCTCTCCCCTATCTTCTCCCAGATGAGCTCCGGCTCGGTGCCGCTCTGTAGCCACTCCGTGGCGGTGCATCGGTACTGCCCCGCGTCGCCGGGCAGCGCGTTGTACAGGTAGAGGGTGTAGGTGTCGGCCCGCGCCTTCTCCACTCTGATCTCCCCGTAGCTGTAGCGGTCGAGGCAGGTGGGGCCGGGCGTCACCGTACCCTCCCGGTCCACGGAGGCCACCTCCGTGGGCGGCCCTCCGGCGGCCGGATCCTCTGTCCGCTGCCATGTCACCGACAGCGGGCCGGTGGTGTCGTGGACCGAGCAGGTCAGCTGCACCACGTCGCCCTCCAGGACCTCCGAGGAGTTGCTGGACATCACCACCGTGATGTTACTCTCTGAGGAGAGGAGAGGAGAGGAGAGGAGAGGAGAGGAGAGGAGAGGAGACGAGACGAGACGAGACGAGACGAGACGAGACGAGACGAGACGAGACGAGACGAGACGAGACGAGAAGAGAAGAGAAGAGAAGAGAAGAGAAGAGAATTGGAGAATTTTTTTAGCTTCTATCCAACATTGATAATGCTTAGGCTTTCTGGCTGGTGGCCGGCCTCGGGCATATCAGAGTGACAGCCAGCAAAAAGGGCCCTGGCTTTAAGGGTCAGGATCTGACAGTGGCATGGTAACCGGCCCATTGCTGGGGCTGGGCCACTGGCGTCAGATGCTGTGACAGATAAAAGCCTTCGGTTTGCCTCTCCCTCTCTCCCCTGGGTGTTAACATTACTGGAGAGCTGCGGCTCTCATCTGTACTCGGTCTGCACACATCATGGAGTGCTGGTGGACCTCAAAAAGGCCTTTTAGCCCCCCCGAGGGCTGGCGGTGGCATCTCAGGGGGCTCCTCCTCCTCCTCCCCCTGCTTCCCTCTCAACCCCACAGGGCTGAGCCTCAGCGCTCCTCTCCAGGCTCGCACCAATCATCCTAATAAGCATGTCTCTCTGTGAATATGGAATAAAGCTACTGCTTTACTTCTTTCACACTCTAAAAAAGAATGGGAGGAAAAGCCGTTATTCACAGCCCTCCCCCCTTTCATCCTAACAATTTCACAGTTTCCACCCTGTTAGCTACAGTATATAATGCATTCTTTTGCTTTATTTCCGACTTACTCGAGAGTAAAGATGCATAGACGGATGCGTAGACTGTTTCAGAGATGACGCTACACCCTATCACGCCAGATGGAATCTGGATAACGTCTTGTTGCATTCGTTCAGCTCACACTGCTTCTTTTTCTTGCTTTTCTTTCTTATCTTATCCCCATGATTTTGTAACCCATTTTTTCCCCAACCCAATTCCTATTGTGCTCCTGGGCTCTACACACCCTTCACCAACCATGAGAGGCAGCAGACTGGCCTCATGCTTCCTTCAATACCTTCCTTTGGACTGAAGGAAACATCAATTCCTTCAATCCAAGCTGCCTACTTTTCACCTGACAGGTCGGAGGTCTTACTGGATGTTTTTGTGAGGGTATGTACCCTACAAGGACACAGGGAGAACATGCAAAAGGCCCTTTCGCAAACCCCTCCTCGGATGTGGGCACTGGTGATGCGGAGGAGACACTGCTTCTGCTCTTATTTTAATGCCCTCCTGCCAACAAAATAAACAGTTGTTCCTGTTCCTCCTCTATAATTCCTCTCCTCTCTTCCTTATACCTCTGTCACTGTCCGTTTGACATTAAAGAACAGCTCCCTCTCTCTCCCCGTAAAGCCTGCAGGACTTTATATCTGCCATTTTTGAGAGGCCCCACTATATCCCCTCAATATCCAGCTTTGCCTACACAAAACTTGAATTTGCCTTTACAATGAATGGAGAATTGTACGTGCAAGTGTCTGAGCCAGTGTCTTTTTTACGCCATGATGATGTACCTTGACACGGGTCTGATATAACTCAAAATACATACTGTACACGATTCGTAGGTGTTTGAAATGTTTTGAGAATTGAAAATGTGTGTGTGAGAAAGATAGAGGGCTAGAGAGAGGGGGAGACAATCCCTGGCTTACAGCATTAGCCTGGCTAATAATCCAGACGCGAACCCGCCGTTGGCAAAACAATTGCCTGCGGCGGACAGTGTGGTACAGCCAGGCTACTACTACAGTATAGCTCTGAATTCTGTTAAGAGCTCTCCTTGAATAACTGATATGATCATTATCCTTTGTAGAGCCTCGTAAATATCCTTTATGCAGGGCCCACCGCTGGGTGAATCATGGTGCGTATGGCTGCAACGTCAATACTCCCCTATCTAAATCAAGCTATAATTGCATAAAAAAGATCTTACAAGATAAAACATAAAATCCTTTATGAGGCATTAAAAAACACAGTCTCCCAAAACACAGGGGTCTCTGGAGATTACTAGTAATTTGGCTTATTTGGCAAGGCAAGTGTATGTGTAATGTATGTGTGTGTGGTTGTTTGTTTGTTGGGATGCTTATGGCCGGTTATTTATTAATTTATTTGCTTTGTTTGCTTTGTTTTGCTAGTACAGTAGCCCTAGTAGCACTGATAAAAAAGGGAAGCCAATAAGTGGTGAGGAGGCATTTCACTGCTGTCGTAAAAAGGAAAGTGGGAAAATAAACCCTGGGTGACGGAGAGAGGGACTGTGGGCCGAGGTTCTGAGGAGCTGCTGGAAGTTCGCTCGCATCCATCAGCTGCCAAGCCCTGTGCGCAAGAACACGGCGGTCCAGGCTCTGTCGAAGCCCCGCCTGAGACAGCTCTCCCCCCACAACAGAACACATTAATTTAGCCTGGGGATCCATTTAGAGAGGCCCTGGAGAGGTAGGCCCCATTCTACGCTTTTTGCTTTTCTCCACGCTTTCATTTCACGGCTGTTGGCTCAGCCTCCTTGAGCCCAGCACTCTCTCTTCTCGGCTCACCATTATCCCGCTTCAGTCAATGTTAGCCGTCTCTACTCTCTCAGCCAAGGAAATGGGAAGGCAAGTCGAGGGACCGTAATGCTGCCGCGCCGCCCAGCCATGGCCGCCGGAAAATATGTCAGCGCTATCTTCCCCTTCTGACTCACAACTAATAACAATACCGGGCCGTATGTCAAGCATGTGCCACTCCAGAGACGGTGGGGCACGGCCTGGCAGTCTGTGTGACATTAGCATGAAATCTATCGTTATTATTAGACGGTGCATGTAAGCCAGGAGGAGCCCCGTTGGGACGGGTTGTTATTACTCACTGAGAGGCTGCACTGTGATCGGAACATTGCACGACCTCTCACTGCAGTCGATAGGAGTTCCCCAGGGGTGGGACTTTCGTGCTGTGTGGTGCGTCGTTTGAAAAAAAAAGAAAAGAAAAAAACGATCTACAATCCCTCAATGCGCTGAGATCACAGTGCGTTATGGGCTTGGAGATCTGCTATTTTTTATGTTTAAAACAATTGAAAACTTTGAAATGGAACAATCAGTACATTCGACTTCTGGAACTTTTTAAGTGGACATAAGTGGGACTTTAATTGGGATTAAAAAAAAAAACTGTCAATTTACAAGCCCCCAATGTGTGGGGATCGCGTTGCATTATGGCTTGTAGAACTGCTGTTTTTAAAATATGATTGAAATCATTTGAAAATGGGACATTCTGCGCGATGAGTACTTTCTACTTCTGGGATTTTTAAAGTACATTTTGATGCCATTGCTTTGATACTTTGGTCATCCAATTTTTAATTCTAAACTTTAACTTGTAAGTTCTTCTACATTCCTCACTTACTACTTTTACTTTTACAAGCAAAACTTTGCTACCCAGAGTGTGGTCAGAACCCATGGCTGTGACCATTTGCTGCTCCCATTTTGAAAACAACCCCCCCAAAAAAATGTTTGTTTACTATCTGATTTTACCTTGTTAAAATCAATAAAGAAATTTGGAAAAAAATAACAGTCCCAGTGTTTTTTCCATCGGTCGCAACAAAATCTAACCCTAAACCTAACCTTAACCTCTAATTTATTAAAAAGTTGACGACCGTTTAAAAAAAAAGGTCCCGACCCTTTTTAAAAAAAAAAACAGGATTACTATCAGTACTCACTGAGCGGCTGCACCGTGATCTGGACGTTGCGCGACCTCTTGCTGCGGTCGATGAAGTCCCCCGTGGGCGTGCGCTCGCGCTCCGTGACGCGGCAGATGTACTTGCCGGCGTCCTCGGGTCGCAGCCGCTGCAGCTTGAGCAGGTGCACGTTGGCGCTCTCCTTGCGCACCGTCATGTGGCCGGCGGCCTCGCGCGCCACGTAGTCGGGGCCCAGGACGGGCACGGCGCTCGGGCCCACCACGGCCACGGGCGAGCTGCTGAAGACCCACGACACCGAGAAGAAACGCTCCGGCACGTTCTGCGCCTCGATGGTGCAGCGCAGCTCCAGCGGCTCGCCGGCCGTGAAGGACCGCCGCTCCGTGCTCACCTGGATGCTGAAGTCTCGATCTGGAGGTGGACGGAGAGGAGAGAGAGAGGACGGGCGGGATGAGTGGGATGACTGCTTGAAAACACTATGCACTTTGTTGTAGTACGTCAAATAGCAAAACCAATACCTACAATGCAGTGGTTTTCAACCTTTTTGATATCAGGCTCACTATTTATCCAGAATTTGAGCCACGGACAACCAACTGAGAACGTTTTTTTGCCCCACGGACCCAAAACTAAAGATTTATTTTGCTTTTGTCCACAATTCCAGGCTGGAACAGAACAGTCACATGCAGATCAAATGACCATTCATCTTCTACATTCTCTAGTTGTGTAGACTTGGGGTAATTCACATGATGAATATTTTAACTCTTGAGAGTGTAAACATGAAACCAAATGGACCCACAAGGGTCCATTTGGTTTCATGTTTACACTCTCAAAGAGTTACATCTGGTTAACCAACATTCCATCATTTAGCCTAGGGACCACCTATAATCCTCTCAGGGACCACTGGTGGTCCTCAGAACACTGGTTGAAAACCCCCGCTAAAATACAAACTCTGTGCCACTATTGTGCTTCCTGGGTTAAATAGTGCCACCTGCTATGCCATTCACCAATAACAGGAATTGAAAATATATATTTATTTATTTTTATGGTTTTTTTTTGCCGAATGTCTTCGGCATTATAAGCCATAATAGGACCCTAACCCCCCAATATATTATGCTGTATGTAACAGGGGCGTCCATTGGCCTAAAGTCCAGGGCCATGCCACATAAGGCTCTCTCTTGTCTGCATGTCACGTGTTTGAGTCCCAATGAAATACAGTGAAGATTCAGGATCAGAGAAGGGAGTAAAAAAAAACAACTGTCATATCCCTTTCAATTTCGGAGGTTTGTAGGAGGAAAGAGGATAAATATGTCAAAATACTGCACAAAACACACACAAACAGACACGAGTGGTGGAATTTGTGAATAGTGACACATTTAGCCTGGGTTGTGCAGGTAAGAGGGAGGAGATCCGTTTAATAAGGCCACGTTGTGTTCCCTTTCTGTTTCAGTTGTCAACTTGTCACAAAGACAGAAACGAGATGTGAATATGGGGCTGAGATTTATAATACACACAACGCTGCACGGAACACTGCATTCAGTTAATGCCCCGCCGTTCCACCGTCTGAGAGATTGATCCAACACACTTAAAGTCACAGCAAAACGCTGGGAAAAGATAATACAATAGTGTGGAGACAGCCTGCCCCACCAAATACGATGGCATGCAAAACACCCCAAAAGATTTCAATTGAAGTGCCTATATTTAAAATGATTTCAAACACTACTACTGCTACTAACTAACTACAGCTGTGGCACCACTAAACCAACAGCACTTCATCATTGAAAACAGAAAACTCTCTGAGTCAGACCTTTAGCTTTATGCATGCTGCGTGCCTGTTGCAACTTCAACAACAACTGGTGTTGTTATTGATGCTTAATTGCCTAATAAAAAATGGCAATTAAGCTGTAGGTATGATTTCTCTGTAGTTTTGCTTTTTGCCATTTTCATCCAGCTCAATATATGTTTATTTCGAGGAAAATATTGATCTTTTACTCCACACTCCACTGTCCTTATTTGAAAGGGTTTAGTTTAGTTAATGACTTGCATTACTATATCCATACGTTGTGGTCATCTGCAAACAACCGATCTTCATTTCACAATGCATTGTATATCTGCTATTTTAAAAGATGTTTAAACATTTGAAGGCATGAGCGGGGCAATAGGGGGTTGTGTCACAAAGAGTGACGCCATGCTAGACCACTGATCCTACAGCCATACTATCCTCTCCTCTCCCTCCCCTTGGTTTCACCTCTGCAATAAAAACACACACACACACACCATGATCTAATTAATATTCTCTCTGGAAACACATCCTCCTCCCCTGCTATATACACCTTATACTCCTACCACATTATGACATGGCCAAACATCTCACATCTCTCACACACACACACACACACACACACACACACACACACACACACACACACACACACACACACACACACACACACACACACACACACACACACACACACACCCCGTTACATGTCTTGCAAAGAAACATTACACGCACGTGTGACTGTGTGTATGACTGTGACTGTGTGTGTGTGTGTGCTGTGCATGCATGCATGTGTGTGCTTTTGCAAACATACATGGGAAACCCTCGCACTTGAACAGTGCAATTTCATAAGCACCAGATAGTGATCCTGCATGCCGAGTAACTCAATTTATACTCCGGTCCATGGCGGCGTCTCATTCTGAAAACATGCTGACGGTGTGTGGATTGTTTTGTGTGTGTGTGTGCCTGTGTGGGAGAAGGGGAAGGGGGGCACAGCACCATTAGCCGACGGAGCAGGCAAGACAATCGCTCCACGTGGCAGGAAGCAACACACATACAAACACACACACAGACACACTCACACACCGACACACACACACCAACAACAACGACACACACACACACACACGTGTGAGCGGTGCGGGAGGCAGACGGACACGAGGTCAACAGCAGTGGCGCTAATGGAACAGAGAACACAGCGGACATTAACAATGCAACAGACTCAGACACTCTACAAGCATGCCGGCCGGGACGTCAGGGTCGCCTGTCTGTGTCATGTAATTGTGAGGAGGAAGGGGGGGGGTGAGGCTGAAGGAACCATGACCTGCTTTTTACAAGTATCTAGTGTCCCCCCAGCCCCTCCACCCCCCACCCCCAGCAGCATGGAGCTCAGTTGGGGCCATGTTTACTAGAGAGAGGGATCAGCAGTAGTAGAGAGGATCCTGAGACAGACTAGCAGACAGCCCACACACATGTTAGTGTTTAGAGCTAATTGGGAGGGAAAACAACACCGAGCTGAGGGAGGTAGAGAGAGAGAGAGAGAGAGAGAGAGAGAGAGAGAGAGAGAGAGAGAGAGAGAGAGAGAGAAAGTGATGGATAGAGCACAGAATTAGATGCCGCCGTATAATAAGAGACATGATTACAGAAAAAGGAGGGGGTAGAGAGCTGAGTGAGAGGAGAGACGGAGAGAGAGAGACAGGGCGGATGTAACATTTCACAATTGGAGCGGCAGGAGAAAATGGTATGGGGGTGGCTTTATCGCCTGTGTCACTTCGCATCACAGGCGATGAGGCCGCACCCATACCATTTTCCGTTACAGGACTTTTATTGGGCAAGTAAAGCATCAATAATAACAACATCAGTTGCATCCACACAGCATGCATAAAGCTAAAGGTCTGACTCAGAGAGTTTTCTGTTTTCAATGATGAAATGCTATTGGTTCAGTGGTGACACAGGTGTAGTTAGTTTGTAGCAGTAGTAGTGTTTCAAAACATTTTAAAGATAAGCACTTTAATTTGAAATATCTTGCAGTTGTTTTGCATGCCATCATGTTTGGTAGGGCAGTCTGGGCATTTAGGGGGGCATTGCCCCCCCCCCCCATGCCTATATCCGCCCCTGGAGAGAGACAGAGAAAGAGAGAGTAAAGTAAAGGTGCATTAGGATTCCGTCCGTGACCTGTCCCTCTGCTCCCGGCTGTAAGTGATTAGTTGGTGATGGGTCTGTCTGAAGACCCACTCAATCTCCTGTACTAAATGCCTAATGAAGGAGATGCTGTCTGTCTGTCTCTGTCTGTCTGTCTGTCTGTCTCTCTGTCTGTCGCACACTCAACACAGGTGCTTCTCCAAATGCCCAAAGGCAAGTGGTCTGCAAATGTGCAAATGTAAAAGAGAGAATTTCTTTTTTTCTATAATACATTTTATAATATAAAAGGACATTTAAAGAAAATTAGCCCGTACCGCCTCCGTGCACTTACTTAGGTCCTCGTGCACGGTCACACACCATTCCCTTTGTCATGCAACAACGCTCCCATCCATTATGGATTATTAGGAGAGAAGGGGCGCGCATGTGCGCACGCGTGTGGGTGAGTGGGTGGGTGCGCGCGTGCACACAGGCACACCCTTACGTTAGTGTAGGGTGTGAGTCTCTTTATGCTGTTTGACTCCACCCAGTGGTAGCTAACACCCATCTTACAGGCACGAACGCACACACACAGACACACACGCAATTCACAATGCGATTACTCCTCTTCTCATTCTTTCAGCTCTAACTGGGGCACCACCGAGCTCCAACAGCTCAGGAAAAAAAATGATGTCCTGCTTAATGGAGAAAGACTAAAGTATTCCACTTTGAAGAAGAAGAACGAGGGAGAAAAAAAAAGAAAGAAAGTTCCGGAAGAAGGCACTCACGGCAATTGAGTAACGCCTCTGCTCTACCCATGGGGTCAAAGAGGTCCATCTGAAATGGCTAACAGTTTGCGGAGGCGAGGAGGAATTAAAACATATTGCGTATGCGTGTGTGTATGTATGGGTGCGTGCGTGCGTATGTGTGTGCGTGCCCGGTTGTCTCATTAGTGCGTGTCTAGAGACGTGGGTGGGAGGGGAGGCTAAAGGGTGCCGTGGCTGTGGGGAGTGCTGCTGGGCTTTTTAGGCGATGAGGAGAGGAGAAGAGCTTGGGTGAAAGCTGCAGAGCTCTTCATTGTATCTCGTCTTGCCCAGTTTTGCGCTCGACAGCTTATTACCAGATCATTATCATATTAGGCAGAATCCCCCCCCCTGCGCCCAATCCTCCATCAACAAACAGCGTCTTTGTCCACCCTGCCCCTATCTATCCCCCATGCTGTGTTTATCGCACTTGACCACCCCCCTCTGCTTTCGCCTCGCCCCGTTCCCCTCCCCTGAGCAGCCCACTCCCTCCCCCCCGGGGGGGTGACCTGCTCTCGCCACTCGCTGGTGGTACGGCTTTGCTAATTGGCAGAAAATGCAAACGGATTCTCCCACTCAACTTTGGAAAAACACAAATGAGGCCCGTGCCGTGCCGTTCAGTGTTGCCAACTTGGCGTATTTGGCACTATATTTAGCTTTTTTTTCTGACCCCTCCCTAGTGCCAAAATTAGTTAAAAAAAAAACTCCTGGCGGAAAATCCAGTGCTTTTTTGCTGGTGAGTTTGGGTGAAATTGGTTGACAGGCGCCAGAGATAAAACACTCGTTTTTCACCATTTTTTCTCCTATGATAGAGTCCTCCTTACTTCCTAGAAAGGACCATTGGTAAGCAAATGGGCATGTAACTCTAGATCTGTAACTCTTGAGATCGTAAAATGAAACCAAATGGAACCATTTGGTTTCATTTCACGCTCACCAATTTGGTTTCATTTCACACTCTCACAAGTTAAATTATATTTAAACATCTGAATTACTGAATTGCAAAATAAAAATGCAAAATAAATAAATGGCTAAAATGCAAAATAAATAGTGGGCCCTGGTATGAAAATTGTTGAAAAAAAAAAACACTGCTCTAGCGCATTCTAGTGCATTTTGGATTTTAGCAGTTGGCAACACTGGTCACGGGAGAGGGAGCATCTCATCCGCAGCGAAGATGACGCCTGCATTGGTTTTTGACTTCTGACCTCTGGGAGGACCGGATGGATGCCCATCACGGGGGATTTGAATGCAACGTTAGAAAGCCAGAGGTTTGGGCGCACAATGCCTCCCACTGTGCGGTGCTGCTGACGGCGTGCTCAGGGGCGGCGGGGGCGGCGGGGCGCCTCCTCTCTGACACCCACAAACACAAAAGTGGGTATTCTGCAGAGCGTTTAGCTAAGCCTTCTTAGTGCCACTAATGAGCTTATAGCTGCAGATACCGATCAGCAATCAAGAGGATGTCGGCGCGCACGCGACACGCCCGCACACGCATACACAAGCATGTGTGTGTGTGGCAACCAAAAAAAAAGAGAAAGAATAGAAGGGCCTCAGGCTGGACAACGGCAGCATCATTTGGCTTGCCTTCCTGACCGTCTCTACCAATTTCATTTTAATCATCTAATGCAGTAGTTTTCACCCTTTTTCATACCACGGCCCACTATTTATTCAGCATTTGAGCCGCCATTTGATCACATTTTAGCCCCACAGGCGCCAAAACTAAAGATTTATTTTGCTTTTGTCCACAAAACCCAGGCTAGGATTTGGGAAACAAAACAGTCAAACCCGTAGAAAACCCCAGGTTTAAATGGGAGCATAATAGCGGATTTACTGCACGATGTACTGTATGTCCCAGGATTCAAACCTAGGTCTACACAGCCAGGTTGTTAAGGTTCCGCTTGGTCAGGGGAGATACTGCCCTGCAAGCTTCTAGAAATACATCCTTTTTCAAGCGGTAGTGTTCCTACCCGACCGCAAATAAATGTCTCAATAGATAGTCGGGGAGACGCCCTCCCAAGCACTGCAGGTGTGTAGGCAATAGCATTACAGATTAGCATTTTAACGACAAAAGTACTGATAGTGATAAGGGGGAAAATGGCCATAACTCTCACCTGTGTATTAAAGAGATCCACACAAACAGTGTGGATGTTTTTACCATAACGTAATGCTGTGCAATATCCACCCCCACAACCACCACCACCACCACCCACTCCCTTTACAGCAGTGGAAACTTTAAAGGTAGTATAGACACCTTTGAGGACATTTAAAATATAGGTATATTTCTATATTTAGGATTGTTTCCTTCCATCAGCCACTATATAATTGTACTGTGGGGTGTTTTTTCTGTAGAAAGACAACATCCCTGTGGCTGTATTCTGGTTTTGTCACAATGTGACTGTAGGGGGGAGGGGCACAGCAGGAAGGAGGTCCAATCAAAGGGATGAATTAACCAAGCTCCAGCTGAGCTCCCCTTCCCACCTTATACCCCTCACACAGTCACACAGACAGAGGAGTCCCTGCCAATACAACCAGTGAAATGCCAACACATTACAACAAAACCAAAATACAAACAAACATGTTTTTTTTGGCAGTCAAATTGATTACATTGGTATTCAAATCATTTTTGACTAGTTCAGGGGTGTTCAACCTTTTTGATACCAGGGCCCACTGTTTATTCAGAATTTCAGCCACGGACCACCATTTGATTTGACATTTTTAGCTCCACAGACCCCAAAACTAAAGATTTATTTTGCTTTTGTCCATCTTCTAGTTGTGTAGACTTGGGGCTAATTCAGATGATGAATATTTTAACTCTTGAGAGCGTAAAAATGAAACCATTTTGGTTTCATTTTTACATTCTCAAGAGTTACATCTGGTTAACCAACTCTCAGAGACCACTGGTGGTCCCCGGACCACCTGTTGAAACCCCCTGGACTAGTTGATAGGCAATTATGAGATATGCGCTAACACAGCTCATGCCTATTACACTACTGTAACTCAGTTACGGTAACTTGGTTACAGTATGACATGAAAAATAAGCAATCAACCAACAATCACGACCAACACCATGGCACACAGCCAGTATGACTGCTGTAGAAAACTAAAAAAATATATAAACCAAAAAACATGATTAGAAAAAAAAACAATCAATTACATATCCATAATATTAAATATTGTTTTTGCTAGTCGAATAATCGAATAGTAGTAGTCAAGTCAAGTATTTAGTTAATGCCCTGTTCTCTACAGCATGGGTGCCCACACTTTTTGGTCCTGAGATCTACTTTGAAAATGACCATCTCAACAAGATCTACCCACTAAAGAAAATAATGATCACATTGCTGAAAAAAACAGGGGGATGCCTTCCTTCAATTGCTTTGGCAATGTAAACGTTTGTTTTCTCTTTCCAATAAAGCTAATGAGAATTGAATTGCACTGATGTCAATCAATCAAGTCCCCAAGTGGCAAATGCCAAAAAAGATGAGGAGCATTTTAGGAGGACCATCATCATCCTTGTGTTCTACTACAGTGGTTTTCAACCACTGTGGGGACCACTGTTCTACTACAACAGACTCACCGGTGGGCTGGACGCGGAGCTGTGTCTTCTCGCTCTGCTTGCGTGTCATGGCGAACCAGCTGCCGTCGGGGTCCTGGATCCACTCTGCGGCCTGGCAGTAGAGCAGGCCCTGGTCCACGGGCTGCAGCATGTGGATGGTGAGGCGGTAGGACGTGGCGCTGGTCTTGTCCAGCCGCAGGTCGCCGGCGGCCATGCGCTGCCGGTAAGGGCCGCCCGAGCGCAGCACGAAGTCCCGGGACAGCGTGAGCAGCTCCTGCGGCGGGGCGGCGGCGTCCTCGGGCGAGCGCAGGTACCAGCCCACCGACAGGTGGGTGTGCTGCGCCGTGGTGCGCGACACCTCGCACGTCAGCTGCAGCGTGTCGCCCTCCACCTTGGACAGCGTCTGCGCCGGAGCCGTCACCGTCAGGGAGTCTGGGATCACTGCAGGGAAACGCAAAGCACAGGGAAACAACCATGAGGAGAAATATACAGTTTTTTGTGTAGCCTGAGCCGACCTGAAAGCGTTTTGGTCGACATCACTTTCACGTTGTGAAATGTGTTATATCAGTACTATAATTAAGGAGTTGTCTGTCTGTCTGAATGTCTGTCTGAATGTCTGTCTGAATGTCTGAAGCGAGCATAACTCATCACTGGCTGCACCGATCACTATGATTTTTCACACAGTCATTGACCATAACATTAGGAAGAGACTGAGGAAGCCCTTTTGCCAAATTAACACACCGTTGATTTATAATGAATTTATTTGTGCATGAAAATTTCCCCATTAAGTTTATATGGGAAAGTCCGACGGGGCCCCCTAACGTTACACAATTCACAGGCCACCGTCATTGCTGTTACCCCACTGCCTTATTTCCACTGCTACACCAGCAACACAGCTAATAGTGGCCGCGGTGTTGTTGTCGGGGAGGAGGAGGAGGAGGAGGAACACCCCTGCTCAGGGTTCTACAGTTGATCGCATTTGTGAACATCGTACAACGGCGGTGTTCGCTGAAAACACGCAGATCTACAAGCTAACAGCAGCCGACTCTTGCATGGAAGAGAGACCAGGCGCACGGCACACGGACAGGTTGCATGCCGAGCCATGCCGAGGACAGCCTAACTTCTTCGGAATTCCCTGCACGGCATGCATATCGTATTGTCACTCCCAGCACTGCGCGCTTGGTCCTGTACTAGCTCACCGCTGTATTCACATGATATGATGTTTACTTCCACAGCAACTTTAGCGCCTGCGTGTGTGTGTGTGTGTGTGTGTGTGTGTGTGTGTGTGTGTGTGTGTGTGTGTGTGTGTGATCGCGAAGCGTACTGCATTGCTAGACTTTGCGAATTAAGACGGACCCCCCCCCCCCCCCCCCCCCCCCCACACACACACACACACACACACACACACACACACACACATGCGTTCAAACTGGACAGTTGTTTCCATGTCGCTTTTCACTGGCATGTTCAAGTGGACAGCAGACCCACCATGATAACGGAGGGTAACCAACTCCTGCGTCAGCAGGCGCATTTCTTTCCCTGGCCGCCTCGCAAACGAAAACGGCCCATCTACAATCTCACCTCACGCGACCGCAGTTTTCATATTTGTTGAGTTCTACAACGGCAGGGACATGCATATTTTGCGATGCGTGTGTGCGTGTCTGGCACCAAGTAGCCTACAGTGATTTTCTCCAGCTGCAGGCTGCAGCCTGCAGCTTCCCCCTGCCCGATGCGTTATGCATTAATATACATATGGTTTTCTTATATCTATGAGATATACTGTAACACAAACAAGGTTACACTGTGCGTCTTCTTGATTTGGGCATATACACGCATGCACACAAACACAGTTATTAAGACCCCCCTTCACTTTCTAAACACTAGGGATGTGAAAAAAAGTCGGAAATCGACACGATTGTCGACACGTGCTGACGTCGACACAAAAAAGTACGAGTCGAAAATCGCCTCTTTTTTCTTTTTTTATATTAATGATTTTTATTTTGTATTCTTTGCAATTTCTTGTTCAAAAACGTCACAACGTTACTGTTTTCAAGGGAAGAGAATTGCTTATTTCGGGTATTAGGCTACTATCAGTCACTGTAGTGAGACCATGTATATGCTGCGCGCGTCTGTGCCGCCGCGTCCGTCCTCCTCCTGCTTCCCCCTGCGCTCTGCCCCCGAGTAGGAGGAGGAGGAGGCGGCAGCGGCCCTCGTCTGCACCCGCCGGAATGCTTCTCCCTGCGTTCTGTCCCGCGAGTTCGGCTTTCCCCGAGGGGGAGGCGGCAGCGGCTCCTGCCTAGTGCACCCGCCGCAATGATTGACTTTTATTTCGCCGAGCAGGCGCCTCTGTCGAGGCCGAAATGGAGCGTTACGTATGGGAGAAAGCTATCTCTCCTGCACAAGACCGAGGTCTCACATGAGAGAGAGAGAGAGAGAGAGAGAGAGAGAGAGAGAGAGAGAGAGAGAGAGAGAGACGCGCGTGCTGCTGCTGGTGGTTAATAGAACAAGCCTATATTATTTGTACTTATCTTGTCCAGTGTTCTGTTTCACGTTGTTTGGCCATGTCTAACAGCAGACGCAGGAAAAAGCAAAGATGCAGGGAATCCGTCGCAAGGAAAGAGGAAAACTCCTCTATCAAGTCGATTAGGCTACTAATGAATGTGGAATGCCAGGTGCGGGTGCGTGTCTGTTGTCTGTTGCGTGGTGCGCTCTGCTCTCCTGCGCCCTGCTCTGCCATGCGCTTTGCTTTGAGAACATGCCTGATCATTGTGGAGCGCAGTATGGAACGTTCTCCTCAGATATGCATATTTTGGTATTATATATTGCTCGATTTCGCGGTCCCGCTTATTTTATCTTGCACCTCTCCCTCCTGCAGGCATTTTCATGCCGCCCGCGCTGCAACATTTTGCGTTAGGTCCCGCCGGCTAAAATAAATAAATAAAAAAAATCGACGACAAATCGAAAATGGGGCCCGACACGTCGACATTCCAAATATGTGTCGATTAACATCCCTACTAAACACCTTGCCACTGGCTTCATATGTCCACAGAAACAGCTACTTTATCCGATTTTTCACCACGTTCCTGCATGGCACCCTTGCTTTGCTACAACTGTTTTTCCTAAAGCAGGGGTTTTCAACAGGTGGTCCGGGGACCACCAGTGGTCCCTGAGAGGGTTCCAGGTGGTCCCCAGCTAAGTTGGTTAACCAGATGTAACTCTTGAGAATGTAAAAATGAAACCAAATGGACCCGCAAGGTCTGTGGGGCTAAAATGTTCTCAAATGGTGGTCCGTGGCTCAAATGCTGAATAAATGTTGGTCCCTGGAGTCAAAAAGGTTGAAAACCCCTGCCCTAAAGTATAGCCTACCCACAACTACACATTAAAGCAGGGGTTTTCAACCAGTGGTCCGGGGACCACCAGTGGTCCTTGAGAGGGTTCCAGGTGGTCCCCAGGCTAAATGATGGAAAGTTGGTTAACCAGATGTAACTCTTGAGAATGTAAAAATTAAACCAAATGGACCCTTGCGGGTCAATTGGGCTTAATTTCACACTCTCAAGAGTTAAAATATTCATCTGAATTAGCACTATTTAAGTCTACACTGTTTGGTTTGCAAAATCCAGCCAGGAATTGTGAACAAAACCAAAAGAATTCTTTAGTTTTAGGACTTTGGGGCTAAAATGTCATCAAATGGTGGTCCGTGGCTCAAATGCTGAATAAATGGTGAGCCCTGGAGTCAAAAAGGTTGAAAACCCCTGCATTAAAGCAATTACATACTTACATGATTGGCATAATCTATTAATTCACTTTAATTAGCCCACCCATGATCTGCTAATTCACATTATTTGTTGCTCATATATTTACACTGTACATTATTTGTTGTTCATATATTCACAACGGGTAAGGTCCTAGTACTGTAAATAAAGTGGATTGGATTGGATTACAGATTCGGTCGCTTTACTAGGCCAACATGCCCAATGATTTAGTCCAGGCTTTCACTTTAGTAGTATATGAACATGAACTTGGGGTACCTACTCTCCTACTGTATGAAGGAACGGTTGCGTGTCAGTCCGTTCTATGCATACAACTTGGGGTGACATTGGGCTGGTACAGAAGTGTCAGGAAAAAGTTGTGAAAATAGCTCAACTACAAGCTCGACATATGCATGCTGTACAGGTTTTCTTCGTGACAGCTTGTGCAGTGTATTAACTCTATCTCTCTGGATAGGATACTACTATTATCAGTTAAATACCAAAAATGCAATGTAACGTACAAGAACATGATCAAAAAGAACATGATGGACAGCTCCACATTAGTTAAACACACTTAACCATAGCGGAAGTGAGAATAAACGCCGATTTTCTTCAAGTACATTCACATTGTTGACAGAATGGGGGCCAAATATGCGCCAATTCAGACATGACCATTGTGCATAGGGAACTGTTAATGTCACCGAGTTGTTGTTTCTTTTTTGTCCTAAGGTGAGCGCCCTCAATTTCCTCTTCCACACACGACATTCACATGTCACAATGAGACGCTGTGGTGTCCCAACTATCAGGCTCAGCCAGCCTGTCCCACCTGACTCCCATCACTCACAGTCTATTCAGAGCCCACCACCCCCCTACAGCCCCTCAAACCATCCCACCCAATTCCAATGTCGACTCTTAAGGACAAACAAAGCAAACTGACTGACGTTTCACTCTCTGGCGCTGCTACACCGGCACGTGTGAATGATTGAATGCACCGTTTCTCTTTACTCTCCGTCTTCATCTTTGTCTCTTAAAGCCTTGGGTGAAAACGGCTACACAATGCAAACCGCTTGATCGCACGCTTTTTTTTTAAATTATGCAAACAACACGAGAAAATAATGTTCCGGTTAATGAATTCTCTGTACTGTATCGCTGACAACAGAAGATTGACTCAAAGACAGATGGTTAAGAACAGCGAGGAGAGGGTGTGTGGGTGGATGGATGGGGAGGGGGAGGGAGGGGAGGGGTGGGTAGACGGCCGCGAGCGTGCAATGAGGGATGTGACAGTTTTCAGGTGGCAGGCTTGGAGACGCTTCCATACTGTGTCTCTACGGAAATAAGAACTTCCTCTCTTTGGAGTTTCTGGTGGGTGTCTACTGGCAAAAAGGACTGGGTTTCTTTTTTTTTTTTTTTTTTGGTGTGGAAATCTACAATTCCTCAAAAACCGCCAGGCGTCAGAAACCCAAAGGCATGTATGATGGGTCATCGGGTCAAATTGAAAAATATAGTTTGCAAACTGTTTGTGTGTGAAAAGTGTGATGGGCCAGGAGGTCAAAATGATAAATACTGTTTGCAAACATTATGCTCAGAGCGTGTGCTGTGTGTGCGTGCATGTGCGTGCATGCATGCGTGTACGTGCATGTGACCAAGTACCGTATGTGTGTTTAAAAGCCATTTCCTGTTCATCTCTCCCCATTATACACCAAATGGCCGTACCATCTGGTCGCTTGACTCTGCATGGGGCTCCGCTGCTCAACACATGCACGTACGCACACGGCGCCCATCAAACAAGAGTGTACTGTATGTATAGACTTCAATGCTCGGCAATTCACAATGGGCAAGCGAGCAGCGAAGCCATTTAGATTAGTGCCGGGATCAAATGAATGGACCAAATAATGGCGAGAGGCCTCCCTGGAGCCACTGTGTGTTGACTGCGAGCCATACTCGGATGCTCGGTGATATTAAAGTGCTTTGTTCAGGGTACATAAGTGGAGTGTTTTGCGGGAGATGTTTGGCTAAAAAGGATTGCAATTGTGAGGACAGCAAATCACCATGTTTGGGGTGCCGTTGCTTCTCCCCGGCCCTGAAATCATCGTCCATGATTCAACAGCTTAATGCCCGCCTTGTGCCTGGGGGCGGATGTAACATTTCCCAATTGGGGGGGGGGGGGGGGATCGGATTGTATCATCCAGCCATGGGCTGGATGGGCGGATCCAGCCCATGGCTGGATCCGCCCCTGCTTGTGCCCAATGTTCACTGTAAGCAGGCCAAGCTTGGTGTGTTGCGTTGCGCGCCGCGTGGGCGGCATCTGAATTCACTGCGCATGTGTGTGCGACTGAACACCGATTGGGAAGATTACAAAAACAGAGGAGCAGTCGCCACTAATGAAATGTGTGCGGGGAGACGTTGCAGAGACAAAAGGCGTTGGGATCAGAGGAACAAGGAGAGAGGAGGCGGAGGAAGGTTGTCTGACATCTGGTTACCGCAGTTTAACAAGAACGCTCAAAAAGGAGAAGACGGCAACGCGCAGAACGGAAGAGTACAAAAAGAGAGTAAGTAATGAGGCAGGTCAGAGGATATATTCTGCAGAGCTCCGGAAAAGAAGAAAAGAATGCTTGAAAAGGATACCCAGGTTTGAAGTGATCTTCAGCGCCTTTTTGATGTGGGCTGAGTGAGTGTACACTTTGAAAAGCTCCGAAAAATCCCTTCTCAATTACCACGGCGTGTTTGCCTGACAAATAACTCCAACTTCTAGTCAGGCAAAATGGTATTCCCAGGGGGAAATAACAATCATCTCCTGACGGATTCGGATTTATTAAATATGCAGTAATAGGATAGCAGCAGTAACAAACACCTATGGCTATGTAAAATAGACGCACTCAGGCAATATTTTTAATAGGGCTGACACTATAATGCTGATTGCAACCGCTTTGCCAACAGTAGCAACTTCTTAGGCGTACCAGACAGTAAAGCCCCGAATCGTGGTAAGATGGCCTGCAATGCTAAATGTACCCTTCCATTTTAAGCAGCCATAACAGCCGAGTGGAGGTGAGTTTCATTATGAAAGCCTGACACGTAACATAAATCATCAAATATTACCTCTGAAACGGCATTAGGAGAATTCTCAACGCCATTACCGAGACGACCGTGAACACGGGTCTGATTCGGTGTGCGGGATATAGGCTATAGGCTCTCTGAATAAACACTCCAGTCAACACTGAGCAAAGCGCTAAGCCTAGCTTAGGAGTAGCGCCGCCGCAACAGCCCACCTACGCTACAGCCTGCAGTTGCCATGACAACCCTCCTACATGATGCTGAAGGCCTCACGGAACACCCAGGAGTTGCCATAACGACACTCCTTAAACCCCCCACCCCCCACCATGCCCCCCCGCGCTCCAAAACCCCTACTGAGAAGAGTGTAAAAGCATCCGGCTGATTCCCTCATGGCTCCAGGGCCGCAGCTCTACTAAGGGAGGATAGATAATGCTACTTGCTCTGCGGTCATCTGCAGTATATAGGCCCAATCGCATCCCTCCACACAGCTGTGTCTGGGAGACAGCGAGGAAACCAATCAAAGGGAACCGGGCAATCTCGTGTTTATCCGAGGGTCGGGCTAAGGTCATAAACAAATCGCTCCCTGACCTCAATCTGGGGAAAGATTAAGGACAGAGCAAGACGTTTTGCCCTGCAGACTCACGCAATGCAAGACACAAAATGTACATTACACATATCTGAGGTGGGAAGATGACTACCTGGCCAGGCCAAAACCTGCAACTACTACACGCACTCCTTAGTTTCTTTAGTTTATATAGCTGAATGTATGGAGCATGGGTTTTCAACAGGTGGTCTGGGGACCACCAGTGGTCCTTGAGAGGGTTTCAGGTAGTGATGGACAGTTTGTTAACCAGATGTAACTCTGTGAGAGCGTAAGCATGAAACCAAATGGACCCTTGCGGGTCCATTTGGTTTCATATTTACACTCTCAAGAGTTAAAATATTCATCATGTAAATTAGCCCAAGTCTACACACCTAGAGAACGTAAAAGTTTATTGGTCATTTTGTTCTGTATGTTTGACTGTTTTGTTTCCCAAATCTAGCCTAGAATTATGGACAAAAGCAAAAGAAATCTTCAGTTTTGGGGTCTGTAGGGCTAAAAATGTCCACAAATGGTGGTCCGTGGCTCAAATGATGAATAAATAGTGGGCCCTGGTATGAAAAAGGTTGAAAACCACTGGTGTAGAATATAGAGATGTTAGATGGGAAACCGAAGGCTCCACGTAGGACAATGTGTTGAGGTGCCGTTGAACAAGATGCTTAATTACTGTAAGTCTTACCACTTGAGCAGCAATCAGCCTGGTGAAGCAGTAAACTGAATTTCCCACACGGCCTAATCATTGAAATCAGTACAAGGAGTCCCAGCTGTTTTTCCTGAACGCTGACGGATATCCAGGCAGGGTTCGGTATGCCAAAGTTGGCGTAAACTCAAACTGTTATTTAATCTGAAGGAAAAACGAGGGGGCCACGCTTATCTGATTCACTACAACGGAGGGGCTTTGGTCCAAAATCGACTTTCGAAACCAATCAAATGTAAACCTACCCTAGCTAAAATATTTAAACGCAATCATTGGCACTTTTTAAGAGATTTCCCCACTGTTGCCACTGAACACAGACATCGCAGATGCCAAGTGAATCTCACATGCATTATTTATTAGGGAAGGTGGTTTTCCATTCCTGGTACGGCTGTCTACCTGTCTGGGGCTACTCTGCTCCTACAGTACCAACACTTATTCAGGCATGCAAGAGACTTTTAATTGCATGCATTGTAATACAGTCTGTATAATTCTGCTTCTTTAACACATTTTCTAAGCATTATGTTGTACTTTAGCTATTGAAAAATAGAAGATCTAGCTACGAGCTAGTAGATCTGCTATTTTTTGATTGTGCAAATATGAATTAAATATTCTGTCACAGCAAACATTTTTAACTCTAAGGTTTTGCTTTTGGGGTTCCGGGAACTACATATTTTCTGATGGTGGTCGGCGGGCCACATACAAATGATTTTGGGGGTGCTTGACATAGACCTCTGACATAGAAACATGAGGTGTTCAAGAAAGCTGTTGGAATTTATAAGCCATTTCGTAGAATCTAGTGTCGGGTGGAAATGGGTTAAAGATAAGGCTGTCAAATCTTCAGTAATCTGTTAAAGCTTGTTGGGCTTTTTTATCCCTCCCTCTGTGATCTTCCTGCGGCCGGCTCTGTCAGCTCTGTGAAGTTGACTGATGACTGTCCACCCTCAAGCCGTCCTTTCCCCCCCTGTTTTATGTCCAGTCACACAGGGACGGACGGTTGGCCCAACATGAGGACACACGAGGTAAAACGTAGAGGGATGGACATAAAAAAAGATGAAATGGGAGGAAGAAGAAAAAAGGCGGTAAGCTCTGAGGTTTGATCTAACTTAGGAGTCACGACGACGTGTGAAGAATATAGACTGTACAAGAACACATAAAGGCGAGGCCAGCAGATCAAATGCTATTGTGAATACTGTGGGGGTGGGCCGTGGGGGGGGGGCATGCACGTGTGGGCACGCTTGTGCGAGCGAAGAATGACGTTAGAGAGCAGAGGAATAAAGAGGAGCTGGACACCATAGGCCAGCCCCTGTCATCTGATCCCTCTAATACTCTTGTCTCGGAGGCCACTGATTACAGGAGGAAAATGGCAAGCTTGACTCACTGCCCTGTGGTTGTTTATCATCACCGCAAATGTGCTGGCTCAAACAAGTCTCTCTCTCTCCCTCTCTCCCTCTCTCTCTCTCCCTCTCCCCTTAACTCCACTGCAGACAAACCACGCAATTGCACACAGCCATCGAAAGAGTTTACAACTATGAAAAGTTGTAGTCTGTACAGGGATCTAGGCATAGGCGTGGGGGGGGCAATGCCCCCCTAAATGCCCTGACTGCCCCACCAAACACAATGCCATGCAAAACAACTCAAGATATTAGAAACACGACTACTGCTACTAAGTAACTACAGTTGTGGCACCACTAAACCAACAGCATTTCATCAACAACTGATGTTATTATTGATTTTTACTCGCCTTATATAAAAGTCTATGGGGCCGATGAAGCCGCCCCCATAGCATTTTCTCCTGCCCCCCCAATGAGGAAATGTTACATCCGCCCCTGAGTGTGTATCTCTCGTTGCAGCAGGCACTGTACGGGCGACAGGATGATAATGGCAAAAAAGACGTAATATTGTGAGAGCTTCACCTTGAATTAAAGGTTAAAGGTTTACCTCAAGTTCGCATTGAGGCGAGATAAGACTAGGAAGAGGTTTATTGGGGCATTATTATGGCAAGACCATCACACAGAAGAGTTCAGTGATGCATATCAAAGAGAAACTGGCATTGAGGCTAGACTGTTTTATAGAGTAAATGTGTGTCTATTATTCTATTCATTCTAGTGTGTACGCCATGGGGGCGGCAGTGGCTCGGGGGTGGAATGGCTGGATGGCAACCACAAGGTTGCCAGTTCAAACCCCGGGCAGCCTCACAGTTAGTTCGATATGTCCCTGAGCAAGATCCCGTCATTGGTGTGTGAATGGGATCCACAATCTACAGTATGTAAGGCGCCTTGGCATAAAGGCACTCTATAAATGCACCATTTATTTACGTACTGTAGTGCGTGCAGGTCTTTGAAGCAAATGGCCATTTAGCACAAACAAGAGGATAATTATTGATAACTACTCTGTTACTCCCTGGTGAACAGGAAGCGAGCGTGCGAGCTGGTGAGAGCAGCCTCAACGCTACGCAGACCAACAATCACGTTACAGCCCACGGCGAGGGGAACGGGAAGAGGTAGGACGGCAGGACTATTTACACAGTGCATAACACCTGTCTTTTCCATTATCATCCATTAACACTCCACATCCTCTTATTTCTAGCCTCCTCTGTGGGAGATGGCAGATGAGTCAGATTGGAGGAGGAAGTGGCGCCGGAGGGAAGGAGGGAAGGAGTGACAAAGGATTGGACGTCGTAGACGAGAAGAACAGGGAGAGAGAACCGTAGATGGAAAGAAATACGCACACAAAAAAGCGAACCTCTACCATGACCCTAGGAGCTGGATGCGTAGAAAATGCCGTGGGCTGGATTGCTAGAGTCATATTATTCAGTTTGTAGCTGGTACTAGCTTGTAGAATTGATACAGGAAATATATAGCTGTTAATCTTGCCTCAATCCACTGTACGCACTGTACCGGCTGTACACACACTTACTAACACATGCACCCGCACCCGCGCACGCACACGCACACGCGCACACACACACACACACACACACAAATGCCTAACAAAGCAGGGAGAAGGTGCTCTCACAGGAGACCGGCCCGAACAAGCAGGTCTTCGAACAAAAAAAATATATAAAACCCCACAGAGAGTAACCAGCAGTAATAAAAAATGAAACAGAAATCTTTGGTGTACGGGATAAAAGAGTACAGGATATCAGCCAGTGAACCGAGGGCCAAGAGATACAAAGGAACACGTTCTTGGAGGTAGTCAGAGGAGAATGGAGACATATGGGAGCAGGCCATAAGAAAGGAGAGGAGTGTTTAAAACAGGAGAGTTGAAAGTCTGCGGTGATGGATCTAGGTTCACAGCAGGAGGCACATCCATAATACAACACAGTCCCATGATCAGATGAGCCGTGCTGCTAATAAATTCATTCTGGCATCTCATTTATCTACGTCGTTCCTATGTTGCTCTTAATATTGATGTGTCTGAGGGAACCATAACGTTGCATGCTGTTGCCTTTATCAACCGCAGGGCCATGATGTTTTCCATGTTTGCTGCTGCTGCGATGAATCGCCAAGTGTTAAACGTTGCAAAGCCCCCCAATTCAAACAACCATTTGATCTTTTTTTTGCACTGTGTAAACTTGAGTGGCAAACTCTCCAGAACAGCGAATTGGATCCCAGTTCATACGAAAGATGTTAAGCCCTTAAAGTAAAATACAGAAAACTTTCTTTTAGCGGTAATCTGACATTTATTGCATTATGATTTTGATTATTATTATTGCAATACATACAGTAACCAATTCAGTCCTATACACATTTCTGCCAGTTGAAAATAGCCAATCTACAATCTAGCAATGTATGGTTGTGAGTTTGTAGATGTGCTGTTTTCGTGTGCAAAGAGACATGCTGCATGTGAGTACTTTGGGTGCTTTATATGTAGGCCTATTGGTGAGACTACAACGTAATTGCAGATTGCGTTCATTGACAGGGAATGTGTTATTTTGGTGCCAATACATTAGTACTTCTACTGAACTACATTTTGAATTCTGGCCTTTTACTTTGTAATGGAGCAGTTCCTTTACTTAAGTAAAATAATTGAGTACTTTTTCCAACACTGGCTAAACATAAAGGCTGACTCTGCATCTGTGTGTGTGTGTGTGTGTGTGTGTGTGTGTGTGTGTGTGTGTGTGTGTGTGTGTGTGTGTGTGTGTGTGTGTGTGTGTGTGTGTGTGTGTGTGTGTGTGCGTGTGTGTGTGTGTGTGTGTGTGTCTATTATTATCAACCAGAGTGCAGTGTGCCGCCAAAATAAACTCGTAAATAAAATAACGAAATGGATTAAAAATTGCAACACTGGGAATGCTACAGAGAAACACTGTTTGTCTTCCTCGCTTACTGAAAATATAATGAGACACTGCATACAGTAGGAAGTTATACAACAAATACAAATCACAAACATCTATCACAGGGCTTTAAGGCACTGTAAAAACTGCATACTAATACGCCTTTTTGTCACATTACAGGTACAGAACCTTTTTACTCAAGGCCTGAACAAAATGTGTTTATATAACGCTGGACAGAGGAAATAAACCTGCAGAACATTATGAACTGAATACTAGTTTTCTTTTTTTTTTTGTAAAGGTTTTCTTTTTTTTACCCAATCATTTCCAATTGCCGTTGACTTAACCATTGAAACCAGTGGTTTTTGATCAGTGGTTCGGGACCACCAGTGGTTTTTGACCAGTGGTTCAGGGACCACCAGTGGTCCTTGAGAGGGTTCCAGGTGGTCCCCAGGTAAATGGACAGTTGGTAACCAAATGGACCCATATATATAAATCTGTACCCCAGATTTAAACATCTGAATTATTAATCATTAAGAATCTACACAATTAGAACATGTTATTTTGACCAGCGTTTTGCCAGTTCTCTCCCCTAAATTGTGGACAGAAATATGAAAATCCTTATTTTTGTGCCCTAGAGACTAAACTCTACAGCAAATGGCGGTCCTTGGCTAAAATGCAGAATAGATAGTGGGCCCTGTTATGGCCCCTGATTTAAACCCTATTTCATACTTTTGTTGTGGCGACACCGTTTTCCTACACAAACAAAATGACAAAACGATTTCAATGGATCACGTGAAATATCATGATTTGTGACTGTCCTGATGACATGTCCAACCAACGACAGAAAGAGGACAGGATGGAGGGAGGGAGGGAGGGAGGGGAGGTGGTAGTGGAAGTGAGGGAGGAGGATATAAGAAATTCTATAGTGGTTGCAGTTATGAGCTTTTCAATAAGGGGCATTTAGGTCCCCAGCTAATGGAACATCACTCAGTGTGTGAGAGGGAAGGAGCAGCAGCGGTGCGCGTGTGTGCGTGCGTGGGTGCGTGTGTGTGTGTGTGCGCGCTAGCAGAAAGCAGAGGTCACAGTGAGCAGAGGAAAAAAGGGCTCTCCATTTAATAAAGGGGGTCTCCAAAGCATCCCTTTCCTGTCTCCTTACACTGTCTGCAGGCTCCGTCTGTCCCACTTATTTATTTTGGCAAACAATTTTCTTCCCCCCTGTCGTTTACGGCTAACATAACACACACTCGCTCACGTACACAAACACACACACACACACCTCTGCCTGGTACATTTCCATCTCATTACTGGGGACTCCAGTCAGCAGACAATTAGCCTATCCGTTTGTGCTGTTTTTCTCGGTTTCTCTCCTCAGCTCTATCCCTCGTCACTATGGAAAACTATGCAGACACATACAGTACGCACACACTGACACACGCACGCATACACAGGGCTATGGCATTACTATTGTACAGTACATGTGAACCAATCATTGACAGACTTACAAGCTCTGATGCTGCCTGCGGGTAAAAAAAGTCTAGATCAATAATATCTGCTCCTCTGTTGGGGTGGGGTGGGGGAGGTGCATGCGCTTGTGCGTTTGTGTAATACTGCCCTACAAAGCTAAAAAAGCAGTAACTATGATTTTGGACACATGGACTTATTTGTGTTTTCCCAAAGATCAAATTAGCCTTTCACGACTTTGGGGAAATAAACAAATCACCTCAAGAACAGATTTCCCATTAGTGTATCATTTGCCTAAGAAGTTGAGACACACTTTCCTTTTCTTTTAAATTTTAGAACCACGATTTTGTAACCCAATTTTATCATCCAGTGCCAATTTCTAATGTGATCCTGGTTGGACGTAGGGCGTGGAAAGAGCACGTTATTCCAAACAGTTCCAGTCCCCTCCATCAGGCGCCCCGGCTGGCCAGGGGGAGGCAGTTTAGAATCCAGGGTTACTGCATGTTTTTGCGAGGGTATCTACCCTAGGGGACATGGGGAGAACATGCAAACTCCACACAGATCTCTGCCTTGGGTATGGGCACTGATGACGCGAAGGACATGCCACCAGCACCCACAGCGTCCCTAGCGACAATCTAACCCAGGCCAGGACCTTCTAGCCGTGAGGAGATGGCGCTTACCACCGTGCCAGGCGACCGTGCCTCCTTGAGACACAGTTTTATATGGAATATGTTACTGCACTTTGGCTTTGTTGGGCAGTATGCACGCTGGCGAAAATACTGAGATCCAAATCAGGTGTTGTGACACATGCACCGGCACACGCACACACACCGGCAGTCTGCCAGCCCCGATGGGACAGCTGCTCTCTGACACATACAGAACAGTATCTAACTGACTGAGCAAAACCCCCTATGCATACACCCTGCCATCGTCATGCCAACCTGCCTCCTCCTCCTCCTCCTCTCTCAGGACTGTGACACAGCCTGACTGGGCCGACGACTCGCTGAATCACTCCACCCAACAGGGACCCATGGCGCGCATGACAAATGACACGACTATACACACACTGTCTGCATGGCGTAGTGTGTTGTGTACAGTACGTGTTTAGACTTGTATAGCGCACGCATTTGTCTGTTTGATTTGGAGCAATTCCCTTGCTTTCTCAGTGGACATGGAGGGGGGGGGGGGGGGGTAGAGATAGAGAATCGGTTGGTGGGAACAGAAAGAAGAGTAGAATGAGGGGAGGGGGTGGCGGGAGAGGGTGGGTGGGTAGAAAGTAGAAAGTAGAGAGGGATTTATTGTGGCAGGAGAATACGGATGATGCAAAGTTAAAGAGGCTGAATGTTGTGATAAGGGAAGGATTGAAGTGAAGAGCGGCTTTAAATGTGACGCGTTGTTTACACAAAAGACAGGAGGAGACGGGGGGATTTCACGCAAACACGCACACACACACACACGAGCAAAAACACACAGTACAAGCACGGTACGCTACGCACTGAAAAACGACATCATTCACTATACCGGTACCTCTCACCGAAAAGCCCGGCCAGGAAATCAACGAGGGGTGGAGTGGGGGGGTGGGGGGGAGAGGCAGAGCAAGGAAGAAGATGGAAGAGAAAAGCGAGGGATTAAAAAGGCAAGGCGTGAGAGGAGGGGAGGTCTGGAGAGAGAGGTGGGTGTATGAAAGACAAATCTTCCTTAAGAGCACTTGAGAAGAGCTCTGAGCAAAAAGCGATCGCTGACTGAAATCCTTTAGCGCATCAAACGACGTGCTCATCACGCCTAAACTCGAGGCGTCCCCTACACAAACACACACACATGCACACGCGCACGCACGCACACACACACACACACACACACACACACACACACACACACACACACACACACACACACACACACACACACACACACACACACACACACACACACACACACACACACACACACACACACACACACACACACACACACACACACACACACACACACACACACACACACACACACACACACACCGCTCGCTATCGCCCCTCCATCGCCTGATTTTTCTCTCATCCGTGCATTTTCATCTCCTCGCAAATTGGCTTTCTGCCCCGCTCAGTTTTTTTATCCGCCTAACACATTCTTCCGCTCGCCTTTCTCTCCCAATCCCCTCGTGCTTCCTAATAATAAAGGTGTATAAATTAATGCCAAAAAGACTGAAGGCTCCAGAGACAGAGAGAGAAAGAGCAAAGAGTTAAGATGGATGAGTGCACGGCATGCAGGCTCTGGCTGTGCACAGGAAAAAAACTTTTACACTAGCAGTAGCACCAAATACATAAATACAATAGAAAACAATCTATTCTATAGATTCTTCTATAGATTCTTTTTTTTTTGCTTGAGCAGAACATTTATACTTTACAGTTTTGGCATTTAGCAAATTAGCAGATGCTCTTGACCAAAGCGACTAATCTTGAACAAAAGAAAAAGCACAGTATTACATCATCTACATACTAAAATGGTTGATCAAAATCATGCAAAGGCTAAGAAGGTAACAATAGAAAGTCTAAATATACTAGATGTACTATGCATATTTATACAGTATATAGTGATATAGTTTATGAGTTTCCATGAAATGCTCTAGGTCTACATAAACTGCCATTGAGGATATATACTGTATAAGGATATCGTAATAATATATAGTAATAATAATATAGTTGAGTCTTTCCTCCTGGAGGAGGTCGAGGCGAGGACAAGTGCTATGGCTGAGATGGAGACTGAAGAGGTGTGTCTACAGACTGTGACGGAGGATTGGGAGCGAACCTGTAGTTCTTATTACAACGGGAACTTCATTCCATAATTTTAGGACTCTCTCTTTATCTCTCTCTCTGAAACGGCATTAAAAACCCCATACTCTGCACTGCAACAAACGACTGAGTCATTCTTGTTTGGATTATGTGTCCTACAATGACGTGTACCCGAATTTGGGACGGCTGGCTCATTTGACATTTTACTTTTTAGTCTGTTTGTCAGCCCAGGCTGGAGGCTGTTATCGTTGTTTGCTGTGTTTGCCGCCAGGAGCTCCGACCTCAGCACAAACATGCACCCAGGAGCCATTAGAAGCACACACATCTATCTGCTACACACACACACACCGCAACATCACACACTTTCCAAAATATATTACCCTCCTAATATTACCAGTGGTGCAAACATTAAAACTAATAAGCTTGGTTCACAGTCGTCGTCCCCTTGCAGCGCAAGCTAGTTTTTCTCCATCTCTGTTCTCCACTTCAAACAAAGGACCATCCATCTCCCACTCATCCATCCATCCATCCCTTTCTCTCTCTTTCTCTATCTGTCGTTCCAGTCCCAGATGGTAAGGCACTGTGACCAATTAAAGATGTCCAGGAGGAGTGGACCAGTTATAGCGTGAGCCATCTGACTATGGATCTGTGTGTGCGTATGTGAACTCAAAATAGCACAAAAACACACACACACACACACACACACACACACACACACACACACACACACACACACACACACACACACACACACACACACACACACACACACACACACACACACACACACACACACACACACACACACACACACACACACACACACACACACACACACACACACACACACACACTTTCCTCATTGAACAAAGCTTGGTCACTCTCCAGGTGCCCTAGTTTAATCCAAACGTGTGCTAGTTGATGGGCAGTAAGTCCACACAGTCCAGCTTCATCTTAAAGACATTTTGTAGTGCACATGCACGCATCAGCAGAGAGCGCAGGGCAGGGGATGATAAAATGGGATTAAAGCCCGAGTTCGATTTTGTGGGTCAGGGACAAATTGATCACAACTTGAGTAAAAACATAATACTTTTAAAGGTATAGTAAGTGATTTCACTTCAAATATTGTTTGTCCCCAAAGTTTGGGCTTTGGGAGAAAAGCTTTTCATCCAATCGGGATGAGATGGGCGTTCCCTTAATCAGGATGGAGTGGCCTTGGTGTATGTGCTGTTACCCTGTTGGAGAGTGTGGGCATGTGCACATCTTGTTACCGGGGGGTTGTTTACCAGAGAGTTTTCCAAATCACCCCAAATCACCGAATGCTCCTTCAAAATTCAAGTCTAATCTCTCCTTTGGGTCTGAAGGCTTTCGAATCACATTGTAGATATATACGTGTGAATCATCGGCATGCGAACAAACATAAATCATGAGGCATAAGGCCTCAGGATTTTCGCCGGCAGGTCGTTGGTGTGTCATGTTGCGTCCATCTGTTTGCGGTACGCGTGTACGGGGGCAGAGAGACTGATTGGCCGCATGTGTAAACGTCTACGATGATAGAGGGGCTGGGCTAATGGAGGCGGGCAGAGCTACTGGACCAGCGGGCAGCCGTCCAGCAGGGCAGCAGAGGAGGGGGAGCAACTGTCTGTCTGAGAGAAAGAGCTGGAGCCGGAGGGGAGCGCACACACACAGCAGCCATACTCTCCCTGTCTTCTCTCTTTCTCACACATGCGCGGGGCGGATCTAGGCATGGGCATGCATGGAGGGGCAATGCCCCCCTAAATGCACAGTCTGCCCCACCAAACACGATGGCATGCAAAACAACCTAAGATTTATTTCAAATTAAATTGCTTATATTTAAAAAAAAAAAAAAAGATTTGGAACACTACTGCTGCTACTACATTTGCGGCACCACTACACCAACACTATTTCATCATTGAAAACAGAAAACTCTCTGAGTCAGACCTTTAGCTTTATGCATACTGCGTGTCTGTTGCAACTTCAACAACAGCTGATATTATTATTGATGCTTTACTTGACTAATAAAAGTCTTGTAACCGAAAATGGTATGGGTGCGGATTCATCGCTGATGAATCCACACCCATACCATTTTCGGCCATTTTCGGCCGCCCCCCAATTGAAGCCGCCCCCCCCCTACCATTTTCTCCCCCCCCCACCCCAATCGGAAATGTTACATCCGCCCCTGACACGCAGCCAGGCGCGCACACACACGCACACGCGCACGCACACGCACACACACACACACACACACACACACACACACACAATAAGGCCCCCCAGGCAGAGCACAACCCTGGCACGAGAGCACAGGTGGCAGCATATGTTGCCTGTCTGGCCGCCAGTCAGCCGAGATTGTGGGAGTGATTGTGTCTGTGCATTTGTGCATGTGCAAGTGTGTATGTGTGTATGTGTGTGTCACTCTGTCTTAGATTTAAGACAGTTTAAGACGGTTTGTGTGTGTATCTCTAAAGCAGTGGAGCGCCGAAAGCCCAGTCCACAACGGTGATTTGCAACCCCAAATCGATGCAAGCAGAATCCCAAAACTGCGCTGACCTGCAAAACGTCAATTCAGACCACTGCAACTGGTTTCCAAGTTGCAACGAGTTGCGGGGCCAATCCTTAAGTTTGGATGGGGCTATATTCTGCATTCACAAAGGCACACGCAAAATACCCAAAGCTACACTGTGTGTTTGTAGCTTCCAATTAATTTGTAGCTTAACAATTAACGGTAGACTGTGCCATGGTGCTGTTTGCCTCTTAACTTAAGAGAGTGACCAAGTAAAGTTTTGTGAGCAGTGAGATTTGTTGCTGCTAGAGCTGCTGTGACAGGAGAAGAATGGCAGATGTAATACAACCATCCTAAAGAACAATCATTGTGTGTATCTTGCATCAAATGAACTTGGTACATAGCAATTGATTTATTGATGATTCTGATTCTGAAATGTAGAAAAATTGTTGTATTGATCATATTGGTATTCTATTGCTATATTGTGCTTTTTGCTTTGGCAATGTAAACGTATGTTTTCTCATGCCAATAAAGCCCTTTGAATTGAAATGAAATTGAATTGGGTGGTGTCTCTCTCCAAGACAGAGGCAGTCACACATCTGTGCAGAAGTGTGGTAGTCACCAGATGAGGCGCTTCCATCTCCTGTGTAATCTTGTGAGACTGTAGGCAGTGCCAGCAGGAGTGCTAATTTTCCGGTGCAGTATATATAGTTTGTTCGGCTGACATAGGAAAAGGAGTGTTGGCTCAGGGAAATAAAAATAGCCTCAGACCTACACATTCTCAACCATATAATATAGTTATCCGTGGAGTGGGCTGCTGACAAGTGTTGCCATATGAGAAGATTTAACACCCCAAAACGGTGATGGAACAGTGAGCCCTGTGGCTCACTGTGCTAAGACGTTAGCTTGGCGATCCCCAAGAACACAGGTTCACATTCCGCCGCGGGGATCCTTTTCTAATCCAAAGCGTGTCGCGACAATTCTAAGACAGCAGTGTGCCTCTTTAGCACAGCGGTATGTCTCTTTGACACAGCGGTATGTCTCTTTGACATGGTGGTGTGTCTC
Source organism: Benthosema pterotum (assembly GCA_039105355.1). Taxonomy (NCBI): domain Eukaryota; kingdom Metazoa; phylum Chordata; class Actinopteri; order Myctophiformes; family Myctophidae; genus Benthosema; species Benthosema pterotum. The sequence goes on from CM076978.1 coordinate 18,484,947, forward strand.
TCTCTTAGGCTGGGTTTGGACTTTGTTGCACATGGTGTCATTGTGTGACCTTGTAGATCGGCAATATAAATCATGCTTAAATGGTAAGGCGACATAATGGACAAGTTTTTATGTTTACCCATTAGTTAATCCATATCTAAACAAACCAATTGTTTCATATAATTATATGGTGGTTACTTAATATGTTTGTACACTAAGGGTTTCATAGTGTACAGTGTACAATCACCACATACTTCATAAGTATGTGGTGATTGCTTAAAATGAGACATTTTAGTACACCAAGAAGGCACCCAAAGCCAGTGGATTCGAGTCTCCCAAGGTTTCTTCACTCCTTCAATGTTGGCACTCAAAACACACCGCGGCATCCCATCCATTACATCATACACTTAAAACTAAACCCGCTGTTTCCCCATTTCCAATAATGAGGCAGTGATTAGCATACTAACGATGTGGGTATGACACTAATCCCTTCACCAGTATAGCCACAATACCGACAGAGCCAGTGTAGAGGGAGGAAGGGCTGTCTGTTGACTATTCTGTAAAATACACTGCTTCCCAAAAACTGGGTCGTTTTTTCCTCCAGTAATTTCATGAAGAAATATAAGAAAAATCAAAGAAACTCAAATTTGAAGCCGTGAAAATAGCCGATCTAGAAAGTTCAAAGTGCTGTGCGAAGCAATGCATTTTTTTCCCCAGCTTAAAATGTTTATTGATTTTTTTATTTAAAAAAAAGATAAAAAGCAAAAGAAAGATGCACAAAGAAAAGAGGTTGCAAAACATCAATATAAATGTGAATGTATACAAGAGAGTGGACAACATAACAATGGGGGTTCAGGCATAGATTGGATGTAGGTATACAAGTGTAAAAAATACCGAAGCACTGCATTTTAATCTTGTAGATCTGCTATTTTCACTAGTTTTAGGTGCTGGCTGCCTGGGCAAACATCTAATTCCTAATTTGGATCTTGAACTGAAAGGTTTGGAGACCTTTGCCTTAATAAACAAACTGTATGCTCAGCTGCAGCAGCGAGAAATGGCCCATGCTTTTGTTCTGATGTGCAAGCTTGGAGGAAACGCCTGCCAGTATGTATGTTCTACTACTACTGTGTTTACGCACACCAGTGTGAATGCACGCCTATGCCAGTGTTTGTGTGTGATGTGTGTATATACTGTATGTCAACAGGGTTATCAGCATTGTTCCTCCAAACCATAAATAAGCAGCAGCACCTTGTCCTGCCTTCCCCTCCATGCTCAGATAAGGCTTTAAAGTTGCTAGCAAGATCAAACAGCCTCCTGGACTCTACTAACAACAACAACAACCACAAATTGACAACTCCTGGAGGCTATTATGCTCCTGTTCCACACTTGCTCACACACACTTTTAAAAAGGTGCATGTATTCGCGCCACGCACACACGCACACACGCACACACGCACACACACACACACACACACACACACGGACACGGACACGGACACACGCACAAAAACACAGACATACAGACAGACACTCACACACGCACAAAGCCTATGAGTTATCATAGCTTTCCCATTCACATCCATATTCAACGGCATTCATATTCACACCGTGCTGTGTTGCGTTAATCTCACAGAGAGGAAGCAGCGGGGCCCTGGGGCTTCAGCGCTTAGCTAATCAAATCATCAACCGTAGGAACAGTGGAGCATCTTTGGCCAATTATATAAACATTAATAAGCATATGCAACACACCGACACTATATGCACTCGCTCCCTCGCACCTGTGCACGCTTGCACGCGCTTTTAACATGCTAAACCTCAAAAACGGCAAGACAGCATCGGTGTGCTGGACCGTGTCGCTGTGCAATGAGAGAGTTAATGCAGGTTTAATGACGCATTCTTGCCGTGACCCAGCAAGTTTTCTCTGAAACTGTAGCCTACTTATCAGCAGTGATATTTAGGACAAGACGGAGGCCCCTCAGGTCCCTTTCACCGCAGTCCACTTCAGGCTTTTTATGTTGTACTTTGTCACATGGCTGCGCCGCTCACATACTGTAGAGCCGCTTATTGTGACCCAAGGTCGCAGTTACAGTAGCTATGCAATTCTGCATTTCCTCTCAGTGTGTTAGTTGGTCTGGTCCATGGCATCAAGTGACATCAATATTTAGCCCATAATGGAGATCTCTACCTAGTGCCATCAATACTGATCAGCAAGCATCTCTACACCTGACCTCAAACGTTAAGATCTCCATAAATGAAGCTGACAATCCATATGATGATCCACTTCGATGTCTCCCTTTTGACTGATGCCTGTCCATTTCACCCATTTAGGCCTAAGTTATCTGGAGAAAAAAAAAACTTCAAATATTTATATAGCAGCACCAAAACAATTTAATGTTTGAATACTGTACATACTGTACAGAATCCAAAAATGGATTCCCGGTCTGAATGGGATAAACTCTAGTTTACCAGCAGTCAGTCTGCTGTCATCCAAGTGGATGGGTGACAGCAGTTTGACTCTTATGGGTTTTCAATGACTGACTGAGATATCAGTGACATGAGATGTACATCAGTCATATACTGTAATTTATACTATAAGTCTGAATGAATGAATGAATGAATGAATGTCTGTCTGAATGAATGAATGAATGAATGAATGTCTGTGCGTCTGTCTGAAACCGCTGTAACTCCTCGCCGGGTGCATCAATCGGTATGACTTTTTATACAGGAATTAACCATAATATTACGAAGAGATTAATGAAGCAGAGTGGTTACAGCAGCGTCCTCTGTGCAAACAGCTCATCTACTAGTTCACAACTGGAACCCTTATACACATCTTCTGCTTTGAATGCATCTTCCATGCACATGTCCTGTGAGTGACTCCAGTAAAAACATTGCCACTACAGATATTTTGGTGTTTATATACTGTATTCAAACGGGTAAGGTCCTAGTAAAGTATAAATGTAGACTTTGTGCTATCCAGGGCATAGCCATAGACCTAGAGAATCAGCTAGTTTCTCATTTGCTCTCTGAGTAGGTGTCTCCAGTATGCTGTACTGACAGAAAGCTTGTATCCCTTTAGCTTGTGACTAAATACGTAACAGTGTTATCTGTTAGAACTCGGGCTCCGTTTCCCATTTTACAGTTTAGGAGAACATACAAGGTTGTTGGCCGACAACAACAAGAATATTGCAAATGACAGACAGCAGACGGGATAAAAGAGCCCACGCCCACCACCACCCCTCACCCCACCCCCCCACGCGCCTCCAGTCTTGCTTTGTTCTACTCCGCCCTCCTCCGTGGCCTCGTCCTGTTCTCCCCGCCGACGCTGCGCTCTATTCACAGTGTGGTACATCTTCTATTCAGCACTTTTTTCTCCTCATTGTCTATCTCAGAGTTGTTCCGCCACGCTGCGGGTCCGTGTCCTCGTGTGTTCCGATGGGAAAAACGCCACGACTGTGTCTCCTCTCAGACTCAATTACCGCCCGGGTTGCCACATCTGTCCCGACAGTGACAGACTGGTCAGCGGTGTGTGACGATATGTCATGATGTGCGAGAGTGCGTGCGCATGTGTGTGTGGGTGTTGTTTATGTAGGGTCAGAGTGGCAGTAATGTCATTGAGCAGGAGGCCCTGTCCGTTAAGGGAGATGAGATGTGCAGGGAAATGGCACGCCAGGCAGACACAGTGATAAAATCACTCTCCATTTGGAGTCCTGCCCGGGCCTCGGCTCAAAGCTCGCTGGCAAGCGTGCATGTGCATGCACGCACACACACACACACACAAAAAAGGGACAAGGAGAATGCAATCGTAAATGAATTTGGGAGGTGATGTTGAGGCCAAGGAAAGGGAGAGAGAGAGAGAGAGAGAGAGAGTTACGGGAGGAAAAGAAACCTCCAAGCAGTGAGAAAGACAAGCTGTAGATAAAGTAGTCGAACATACTGTAGGCCGGCGCTGCCAATCAATAGCGCCAGACAGGCGATACGAACCTACCCACCGCCTCCATCGGTCTGAACCTCTCCGTCCATCAATCCACTCATCCCTCGCTCTCTCTTTTTAACCATTTCTTCATCATCTGCCCATTCCTCCATCCCCCGTCTCCATTCAATCTGACCCCACCCAACCCCCCAGCGTGTCTTCCGTTCCGACGCGCGCTTCAATCAGCTTACTTTCCCTCCCGTTGATGGATCAGGGGACGAGGCCGTATCGACAAAACCATAGACCTGCATGACCGACACTGGGGAAGGAACGAGGTTGGGGGGGTTTGTGGGTGGTGGGGGGGGGGGGGGGGGGGGGGTTGCTTGTTGAATCGAATCACAGACCTCAGATGGATGGAGGCAGAAAACAGCCAAAATCAGATAGAGGGAGAGTTAGTACAGGAGAGAGAGCTGGGAGGGGGGGAGAGAGGCGCCGCCTCACTGTCACCCGAGGTAAAAGATGGAACTCCAGATGACATCTCCCGGCTTCAACCTATCCTATTAAGTGAAGTAGAGGTAGGAGCTTGTGGCTTGGGCGCTGCGCTCCGCTCCCCCCCCGCCTCGCCCACCAGTACCATGAATAGAGGAAGGCAGGAATAAAGCCACAAATCAGACGGCACAGCGCTGAACTCAGCAGAGACGTGATTCAGACTCTTTTGTACTGTTGTTTCGCTGCTGCGCGGCGAAGCCTCCGTCCTGACTGGGGGCACATCAAAAAGTCTGCGCTATCGTCACTCTGTGCCCCCGCAAACAAGAGTCCAATATAGGCATGTAATAGGCAATGTACGCATGCTCATTCTGTATGGGTATTTTGCATTTTATTGAAAAAAAAGCAGCTGCTATTTTTTTTTTTGGGGGGGGGGGGGGATAATGAAAACGCAGCACAAATCTTTGAATATTGTACGTTCTTTCGTTGCAAACGTTTTGTAGTATACTGTATATAGGGGTCAGGTCGAAATGAGTTAAAGGACAACTTTGTTTTTTTTTGTTTTTTTTCAAGCAAGGTTCATGTTTTAGCTTCTTATTAGAGAAATTAAACTAATTAAACTGTGTATACAAATGCCAACTTGTGCCATGTTTCCATGAAATGCTACACATCTATATAGACTGCTACATAAAGAATGCTATCAAAGATAAATTTGTTCTGACATATTGTAAGTCGCTTTGGATTAAGAGTGTCTGCTAAATGTCTCAATCAATTGTAAATTGTTAAACCTGTGTTTTCAGCTTACAAAGGTAGCCAAAACAAGCGATCTACAACATATCATGACGATGCACCGTGGGGCTGTGAAGTAAGATTCTACATTTGTAATTTTTGCCATTTTTTACCTTTAACCCAAATGGATCATGACAAAAATGGGTAAAGTGTTTACACCATTGTAAACGTCTGTGTTCTTTTTTTAAATATAATTTCAACCAATTATCAAAGAGAGAAAGCTTGAGGCTAAATAATACAAGTACAATGGGTTCCTTTTATTTTATTTATTCATTTATATATTTATTTATTTCATTTTCTTTAATTTTTTGGTTTTAGACATTCGGGTTCTGTACAACAGTGACGATATGCACATGAAATAGCGGTCCACGCACAAGCACACACACACACACGCACCCCGGCCATAATTGCATTTGGACATTGCGGGGTTGTTGTGTTAACTACATCAGCCAGGGTACAGCTCTAGGGCAGGACCACAGTTCCATCAGGTGAAAGAATTGCATTCCCTCGTGGAATGAGAAAGAGAGAGTAAAAAAAAAAAACATGAATGCATGGAGGCCTTGGATTTGGTACAAATATCACGGCCATGAGAATAAAGTAAAATAAAATGAAAAGTCAGAGAACAGAGAACTGCAATATTGTAACCCTGTTTGTTCGGCAAATTGAATAAATGGCAAAACATCACTCAAGCGAAAAGACCCAACTTTCTGCTCCCTTTCTCTCTCTCTCTCTCCCTCTCATCTGCGCCGTCTCTTCTGTTCTCCCTGCTCTTCCATTTGTGTGTGGGTTAATTGCGTTTAGAACTCATATGGCTGTTAGTAACTGCAGTAACTGCATTAACCTCGGGAGCCTCGTCAGAGGCTGACTATTTAACCCATTCTGAACTGAAAAGTAATTCAAAGATTTGTGCCACATTTTCACCATTTTCAAAAATATCAGACCTACAAGCTCATAGCACGCCACTCCGTGGCACGCTATGAGCTTTTAGGTCTGATATTTTTCAATAAGTAATGTTAATGATGCCATGTAATTATTAGTAATGCTAATAATGCTTAGAACACCAGAATGCGTACCCGCCCACTGGGCGTTAAAAACATCCTCTTACTGCGGGTAATGCCCGGGGGGAGGTGTAACCAATCAGACTGGAGCCACGAAGAAGAGCTAATCATTTATTGGTCATACACTCTATTTAACCAGCCCCTTCAATCTCACCCTGCAACCACAGCAGCCACCCCATTCTCTCCCCATACGCTCCTTTCTATTTCTACATCTCTGCCTTGCTGAGTGAGCCATCTCTCTTCAAAACCACTCTGGTGCAATAACCTTCCTCCAATTCCTTTCCCACTACTGTATTATACACAAACACCCCCCCAATGCATGTGCGCACGCACACACACACATGCATGCGCACACCCCCCCACACACACGCACACACACAAGACGGATTACTTTGTTTTGAGGGAAAAAACAACTTTGTTTTGAGCACTAGATAGTAGGCACATATGCACTGCAGCCACACTTCTGGTTGGTGAGAAGAGAGAGCACAGCGCTGAAGTGTCGTAAACACTGGACCAGACTCGCTCCGGCTGAATAGTATGATTAAATAAAATTCGTTAATAAATAATCATGGATGTATGATTTACTGATCGCATGGTTTCAAATCGCAATTTCGGTTTGAAGACAATTCAGCCTCAACACACAATCATGCAAAGCAAACACACAAACATGCTCACAACCTCAAAGGAACATTATGGATGAAATCGTAACACGTCTTGTGATGTCTCCCTACTTGTGTTACTATCCAACTCCAGCAAGTGGAACTGCTATAGTAAGCTACCAAATGTTCATAGTGGGACCTGAATGTCGGCCAGCAGGGATGACTCGGTCTCATGTGGCGTTCTTCTGCGACAGACTGGGATCTGCATGGCGACGACGAGGAGCAGTGAGAACTTGAGTGAGAGAGCCGAGGAGGTGCCAAGCCGGAGCCTGGTGGCGGTCCGGGCCGGGCTCCCTAAACACAACCTGTTGCGTAGGATAAGGACAGCCCACGGTGGCAGTGCCATGCTGCTGTCCTTTTTAATAACATGTAATCTGGTGCGTCGGAGGGAGAAAGATACGATGACACACAAACACACACAGTACTAGTAGAAGGCAAGGCCTTAGCCCGTCACGAGGGACTCTTCTTTCCGACTTTTCTAGGATCCATAATTCTTGGGCCAGGGTTCAAACTGTGAGCGAATAACACAAGACGACGAATACCATCTGACCGACACGGGTGACCAACGGCTCACGTCATACCAGCCCTATGACTATGACTATGTGATGTGTGCGTAATTCGCAGCTAAAAAGAGATACAGGAGGAGGTGTGAGGGAGAAATTTATATTCCCCAAAAGTCAGAAGTAAAAATGTTTTTTTTATACTCGATCTGCAAAAATTGTGTACGATGATGAATCCCTCTCTTGGGGGAAAGGAAAGAAAAACAAAGCCGGCGCACACGATCTTCCACCTAAAAATAACTGATTTATGAAACGGTGATTTCCCTTCAGTGTGCTGAAAAATAAGCCACCTGACAATTTATGACACATTAGCCTGTAGTCGAGCGATCGCGGCCAATTATTCTTTTCAGATGTGTAACCGCTGCTATAGAGCCCTACGGCAGTATTGGCACTTAGGGGGGACTTTGGCTGAGACTAGTACTGGTTTTTAATTTGATTGCTCTGGCTTCAGTATCAGTGTAACCCACCCCCCACCCCCCCAATCCCAGCACAAGCTGTTTGCACACTCTCGGCCCGCCTGCAGCCAGTCGACTGCCAACCTTTACTGCAAGAAAGGTATATCCAATGCGCAACAAATGGTGGCGGGGATCGTCTTTCAGGAGCCACAAACACAAATGAGGCGGCTGATTCATTCACTGCAGACAAAGCAGCGGCGCAGGAGAACAACCGACACAGTATCGTGGCAGAATGGTGTGCAGGTGTGCTGCCAAAACCCAGTCGATCCCCCTGGGCAGCAGCCAGGGAGGTGTAGGGTTTCAAACCGCCAACGTCCAGCATCCTCCCACTCTTTCATACCAGGGTGACGGTTGGGAAAAACAGTTCCCTCCCTGTAGGCCGACGTCATTCTCCTGTCAGAATGCAGATTACGTCGGTCTTTCACCCTTATCGCTGGGCTCCTGTCCTTGTCCGTCTCCTCTTATCGTTCCCCCCGCGGAGCGGAAACCTCGCAAGTCCAAAACTGCAACTTTTACAGGAAATGGAACAATAGAATCTCTGTTCCAATGGATGCCATGATAAAATGTAGTTTTGTAGATTTTGTCACACAATCTTGTGAGAGTGATGTTTGTAGTTTTTATTCCCATTATTATTTTAATTAAATCATTTTTTATTGCAGATCGGCTACTTCACTTTTGCTGCTACTTTCGCACCACACTCTTGCACAACAAAGTATTCATTTATGGAAAACTATAAACCGGAGGTACCAGGTTTATCTCCAACAGTGACGTCATTGTGCCCTCCTCTCTAGTAGTCCGCTGTTCAATCCTCCTGTCCTTTCCGACATCACCCTTGAGACGTGAGTACTATGGACTCACTGAAGGAGGTTTGAATGTGATGGTAGGTAGTGGTTATACAGGACATGGGTGTTATATATAGTGCTCGTCACATCAGGTCTGGGCGTGGGCATATATGGCCTGGCACATAATCACCTGATCGTGTTTTTTGAGATAAAAAAATCAATTATTTTGCGTAATCGTCCAATTTCCATGTTGAAATTAGCAGAATTTAGGAGCTCTACAAGCTATTATGGACAGGATAACAACATTCAAGGATCAATTCAGTGATTTCTATGTATGTTTGAGCTATTTGTCACATCTATACTTGTGTAATGGTGACAGCGCTGCACGTGTAGCTGACTGGGGTGAACATGACAGGGTAAGAAAATATAGAAAGACCATGTAGTTTACCTCTGACCTCTGGAACTGGGTTAGGAGGCTAGACACAGAAACAGAGGCTCACATAACAGCGTCCCACAAGACCACCGCACGCGATTTCATCGCACACGTGCACACCACACACACACACATCTATAAATACCATGTTCTATCAGTGGTAGTGTTTCACAGTGGGCCCATGTCTGAAGCCCTGACCCACATTCACATCATACTACTCATACTCCAAAAGGCACATGTCAACGATATAATTGTACCGCTCCCCAAGGCGAGGATAACGCAGGTTCGACGCCATGCCGAACCCACTGCTCCGCTAAGCAGTAACTACAATCACCCCCACACCACCACCACTACCACCAGGGAAACAGACTTGGTGGTGTACTGATCAATGCACACCGAGCTCACACTGTTACTATGGAAATAATTAGCATTATTGGCGCTTCTCACCTCGTGGCGATACTATATAAAGATACTGTACATACCACTGTGAGGGAGGCGCACCCGACAAGTTGACATTAACACATTAATGTGACTCAAGGTTTTTAAGGCCACACAAGCGGCACCCCAATAATCTACCACCACCCACCCCACCCCAACCACCCACCTCCGCTCACTGATTAAAGGGCATTAACACCGAGTGGGATGGGAGCATGTTAGAATGCCAAACATGAGAGCAAAAAAAAGAGAGAAAAAACACACATCCACGTCAGCTGCCTTCTTGGACCTCACGGAATGTTAGGGGGAAATGTGTGTGTGTGTGCGAGAGAGAGAGAGAGAGAGAGAGAGAGAGAGAGAGAGAGAGAGAGAGAGAGAGAGAGAGAGAGAGAGAGAGAGAGAGAGAGAGAGAGAGAGAGAGAGAGAGAGAGAGAGAGAGAGAGAGAGAGAGAGAGAGAGAGAGAGAGAGAGAGAGAGAGAGAGAGAGAGAGAGAGAGAGAGACAGCGAGGGGGAAGCTGGAAGGAGCAGCAGCGGGGAACAGATGCCATTGACAGAGAAGTGTTTGAATTCTCACACACAGTGGGGACACACAGGGTGTGTTATTGAAACAGCTCGGGGTGGGGGCGGGGTGCTGGTGTGTGTGGATGTGCGTGTGTGTGTGCGCACGCGTGGAGCCATTCGCGAGGCATGCGTGTGGTGGGTGAGGCACGATTTCCTCTGGCCAGAACAGGTGGGACTCAGTGTGACTCTGGAGGCCAACACTTCCTCTGCTGCTGCCGCCTCGCCCACCCACACGCCCTTCCCTTCCCATTCCCACCTCTTCCCTTCCCTCCCCTCCTCCCGTTGAAACCCGTCAAGTATGCTCACCCACGCAAGTGGAACCGTGTATGCATTTGACCCGCCGCTGCCGCAGCAAGCCATATACGTTCACGCGGTAATCATCAGCACTTCCGTACTTGGCTTTGTTCAATGGTAGCCATCGATGAATAGAAAGATAACGACGTGATAGATGAAGCCGTTTGTAAAAAGATAAGTCATAATGCTTTATTAAAAGGAACTACAGCCGTAATCTTGCGATTATCCTTCAAAGCTATCCGATATCATGGGGAGCGGCCTGCTGGTGAATAATCCACCATGTCTGTGCGTGTGTGCATGCGTGCGTGCGTGTGTGTGCATGCTCACCGGTGAGGTTGGTGCGGGCACTGTAGGAGCCCAGGTAGCGTCCGTCGGTGTTGGGTGTGTAACACTCGAACAGGCCCTGGTCCCTGGCCTGCACCTTGGTGATGTGCAGCTGGGACGAGTCCTGGCCCAGCCGCTCCACCCAGATCTCCTTGCTGTTCACCCGCTGGCTGTACACGGCGTAGGCGTAGTTGGGCTGCGCCGTGCTCACGATGCGGATCTCCCTGTCGGGGATGGACGGCAGGTACATGGACCACTCGAAGTCCTGCTGGATGCCCTCCTTGTAGCCGCTCACGTTGCACCAGATGGTGACGTGGGAGCCCTCCGTCCGCACCAGCGGCCCACTCTGCACCGTCACAATCCGCTGGGACACGGCCACGCCCACTAGAGGGAGGAGGGGGAGAGAGAACATTTGTTACATTCTAATTCAGCATTAGCAGTTTGAGTTTACTGGGCCTCGTATCTAATGTCCGCCACCATGGAAAGCTCTGGAAAGCATCTCAAACACACTTGCAAACATATCATCACATTTTGAATAACTCTCTGACTGTATCTACCGTAATAAGCTTTTATGCCACCTTCAATGGCAAATCAAAAATCATACAGTGCAGGGGTTTTCAACAGGTGATCTGGGGGACACCATTAGTCCCTGAGAGGATTCCAGGTGGTCCTCAGGCTAAATCAGGGGTGGGCAATTATTTTCCCCAAGGGGCCAAGTGAGATACATAAAATATTGTGGAGGGCCAAGACTAAAGGCTGAACTAAAGTCTGCGTAATATTAATTTAACTTCAAGATAAAAGTAAGAGTAAGACCATTTTGACCCCAGGGCCCACTATTCATTCAGTATTTCAGCCACGGACCACAATTTGATGACATTTTAGCCCCACAGATCGCAAAACTTTCTTCAAGATTTCTCTTGTTTTTGTCCACAATTCCAGGGTGGATTTGGAAAACAAAACAGGACAACAAAAATGACCATTCTCTTACATTCTCTGACTAAATGTGTAGACTTTGGGCTAATTCAGATGATGAATATTTTAACTCTTGAGAGTGTAAAAATGAAACCAAATGGACCCGCAAGGGTCCATTTGGTTTCATTTTTACGTTCTCAAAGAGTTACATCTGGTTATCCAGCTTTCCATATTTAACTTGGACCTCTCTCAAGGACCACTTGGTGGTCCCCGGGCCGGTCAGAGTCAGCCAAAGGGCCACATTTGGCCCCCGGGCTGCATAATGCCCAGGTATGGGCTAAATGATGGAAAGTTGATTAACCAGATGTAACCGTTTGAGAGCGTAGAAATGAAACCAAATGGACCCTTGCATTTGGTTTCATTTTACACTCAAGAGTTAAAATCATCATCACGTGAAGCCCAAGTTTACACAACTAGAGAATGCGGAAGATTAATGGTCATTTTGATCTGTAGGTTTGACTGTTTTTTTTCCTCGAAATCCAATCTGGAATTGTGGACAAAAGGGGTCTGTGGGGCTAAAATGTCATCAAATGGTGATCCGTGGCTCAAATGCTGAATAAATGGTGGGCCCTGGTATAAAAAAAAAACCCTGATAGAGTGGAATTACTGCACCGGTGAAAAGATCAGATCCAAAGGTTTTGCTTAAAGCCCTGCTTTGATACAGAAACTAATTCTCTCTCCTGCGCACACACACACACACACACACACACACACACACACACACACACACACACACACACACACACACACACACACACACACACACACACACACACACACACACACACACACACACACACACACACACACACACACAGTATAACTCAGCCTGTAAAGGCAGCCATCTGAAAGGCAGCCATCTGGAAGTTAGGTGAGGTCAGGGGTCACATCATAAAACACCGGCGGCCCCTGGCAGGGTGCGTCACGGCATTATGGCGAGGCTAACAAGTCGTACATGCAGTGTGTCAACTTGGATAATGCACCTGGTGTTTCTTAAAGTCACGGACATCAGTTACAACATCCGTGGGCTGCGTGGAGTCACAGAGGGCGCCGACCAACCGTGCACTGGCAGCGTGCGCGGCACGCACACGCCGCGCGCCGTGCAGTGTTCTAGTGGGACTTTTAGAAGTGGGGGGACGCCTCTTAAAAAGGAGAATTCCAAACATTTTTATATTTTTTTTCTGAGAGTGTACAAATGTGAACCAAATGCACCCTGGTGGGTCCATTTGGTTCCATTTGTACACTCTCAGAAAAAAAGGAAACTCATTAACTTTTTTTTACGATGCCCACACAACATCTCTAAGGTATATTAATTACATAGTAAAATATTGAAAATGAGTGGAATAATTCCCCTTTAAGACCTGTGCATGCACACTTGCATTTGCAGGCGCATTTGCGCGCGCCTGCGCAACACACACAGACACGCTTTTAAAACAAGTATAGCATAATTGAGAAAGATTGTTTGCAATGCATAATTGTGTCCAAAAAAGTAAATGACAAGACAAAAAACATAGGCCTACTTTTGCCCCAAAAATATTTTAGATGTGAGAAGTGTCCGCCCTCCACTACACCCCTGGCACCATGCATTCAGCGGCTCAATTCCCATTTAACGGGAGGCAACACAAATCCAGGAAGGAGGACAAATACGGGGTTTCCTGTCTGCTAGCTGGAGCAAGTGGAGTTCACACAGCCGCGTGTGTGTGTGTCTGAAAGGCTAAGTCTGTGGGCACAACGCTCATCATCAATAATTCACCAGAACAGCTTTTTAACTCCCACAACAACGCCACCCTGGCTCTCTCTCACACCTCCAGCTCCCCCCAAAGCCTCTGCCCTCTCATTCACAGTCATTAATGTGAGTGCATGCATGTGTCTGAGTCTATAAAAGGTTATCTAGTTGAAAAATGAACAAACGTTTGCAGACTGTGCTCAGTGGGGTGAAAAAAAAACAAAGCAAACGGGAACGACGGACCACATGTTTTTCTGTGTGTGCGTGCATGCGTGCGTGCGTGTGTACGTGCGCGTGCGGTTGTGCATGCGCACTTCTGTTTTCCCTAAAGTTTATTTTCATCCTTTCTTTTGCTTGGCACGGCAGTTCTGCTCCCATTTTGAGAAGCACATTTCCACTGCTCAGCATTCAAAACCGTTACAAATCTCTTATTTCGTTTTTTGGCTGTGTCACTAGTATGGGATTTAGATTCAATAAGAGCCGCCCCCAAAAGTGGAAATTGATCGGAATGGAGCATTCCCTCGCTCCACTTCTCCGGAGGACCACCAGAGGAATTGATTTGCCTGTGAATGCCCCCCAACCCACCGCTTAATACACTACCAGAAAAAAGAAAACCTTATTCGACTACAGTAGATCCTCACATATCAGCAAATCAACCATATAACAGCTAACCATTAAGCCACCGACATTCTGAAATTCAATTAAAAGTCGCTGTTTCAAAGGGTAAGCAAGCAACAAACAAAACTACCGGCAGAGAGGGAAATTAAGATCGACCTTTTTGTAACTTAAAAGTCCATAGAAAAACGGGACGGCCCAATACCGATTAACTAAGTTATATGGGGAGCATCAGGTAGAGGAGGAGAAGAATCTCTATCGTCATTGGGGTTCGTCCTGATGGGACCTGGTGCCGGTCCGTCTACCCACAAGGCACTGGGGCTGAGCTCACAACCGATACTGCTGTGTCACTGCTTCTCGCGTTACGGCTCGTCACGGAGGAAGCTGCGGGAAACGCATCGCTCATAAGACTAACAGAAAGCCAACAGACTGCTCATCATCGTACCGCATTAAGAGCTCGTCTCCCTCTCCCCTCCTCCTCCAACCTCTGTCTTCCATCCAATCCTCCTTTCCTACCTTCCTTCTGACTTGCTCTCATCCCATGATGTATGTCAAATATCTCTCCTTTCCCTCTCTCCACCATGCCCTGTGTAGATTCTCTCTCTTCCCTTCCTTTTCATCTGCATTCTCTCTCTCTCTCTCTCTCTGCATATTTTTGTCTCTTTGCGGTGCCTTGCGGTTCTCAGCTCCCATTCAGGCAGGGCTTAAGCGGCTCTACGGTACTTCAAAGTGCCTGTCGCTCGGCTGGCTCTTTGGACTGGCAAACGGCTGACAATGACACGCCAAGCCCTGCAGGCCTTCAGACGGGATCGCTCCATCCATCCATCCATCCCTCCCTCGGTCCATCCATCCCTCCATCCCTTCGCTAAACACACCCACCCACCCACACACACATCTGGCGCAGTGCCTCCCTCTGTGCCGTGGCTTTTAGGAGGTCGAGTCGCGTCTAAACATCTACAATGTGTACAGTCAGAGGCCTCTAAGTATAAACTGCCACTCAACATTGCTTCGCTACCCTATCCGTCACACTCTGTTTCCCTCTGTCTTTGTCATGTCTGACTTATTGGCTGCTTCCTGTTCAGTTTTTCGGCGATTTGTCACGGCACACGTGTCCGGAGTCAGATGACATGGAAGTGGTACAGTGGACGAGCGCCTGGAATGACCTCCTTGTTCCAATGATGGGGCAGTGCAGAGTAGGAGTTGGAGGTTCTACACAACTCACATACATGCACCGACACACGCGCACACGCACACGCACACACACACACACACACACACACACATAAAAAGGAAGCTGTAAAGAGGATTATGCTAAGTGGAAAAGGAGGGGAGGGGGGGTTTAAACACTTAATCCAATCATTTGTGGCCGGTGTCTTAGACACAGTGGAAACGGCAGTGTGGTCGTGTGCATGCAGAGCCACCCCCCCATCACTTTCCTCTCTGATACATGATAATTACACACTTGGGGAGGTGTAGCTTATAATAACGGAGTTAGATGTGTGCAGAAAGTAATTAAGAAGACGCTCAGAGTGGCGTGTGTGTGTGTGTGTGCGCGCGCGTGCGTCAACATTGCAATCAGCCATATTCACATTCACACACCAGCCATTTTGCGCTTGCATTTCCCGAATGACTTCAGCAATGACGTAAGAGCTGCTGTATGTGCCGTACGTGCTGCAATGTGAATAGAAAGATTTGAAAAGCATTGCTTATCATCTTAACTCGCCCAATATTTTTTAAGGCCAAACACTGTGCTCATGAACTCCGGGCAAGTCTCAGGTTGTACATGACCAACAGTTACCAGAGTTAAAAACAAAACATGGTGCTTAGCATAGTTATTATTTAAGACGACGTGAACCTGCAAACCTCATTCTAAAACGTCTACTGCTTCTGTTAAAGTTTAGCTTGTGAAACACATAATTACATGTTGAGTTCCTTTATGAAAACAAACAAAAAAAAGACACATCCAGGCATCCAGGGTGTCTGTCAGAACTATTGCCGTAATAAAAGGTTTGTTTCTCTGTTGAGCAAGTGTCTGCAGATTTTTCTATTTTATCTCAACGGCTGCTCTAGCAACTGTCCCTGAGCTGAACTAGCTGTGCTAAAGACTTTGGTTTACTTTTTTAAGTGTACAAAAAAGTAAACCACAATTACACCCTGACCTCGTTTTGCCTATCTTGTTTCTCTATGTTATTCCTTCTACTATGCTTTTAAACAACTTCAATTATTTTTAATCGCTCGACTTTTTAAAGTTTTTTATGCCTCATGTAAGCACTTTTAATTGTCTTGGTTTATGAAAGGTAGTATATAAAGAAATGTGCCTTTCCATATCACTTCTCCTCATTCACCCTCCATTCGTGGTTATTTAGCACGCAGGCGCACGTGCGCGTGCGCACACACGCACACACACACACACACACACACACACACCAAGGCCCTACATGCCAGCCCAGTACTAGGACAGTGTGCCCCAGTAGAGTTATTTCTGTCTCTCTCTCTATCTCCGTCGTATAGCCTACCCTGCTTCTCTCTCTTGTTTTACAGCATGTGTGCATGTTCACATCCTGCACGAAACACCGTGTAAGGAGGAGCAGCCATCCGCAGCCCTCTTAACTTAATTATGAACAGAACACGCTAGCATGAAGGCAAACAAATAAATAAATAAATCAAGGGATGGACAGGGTCAGTGGTCTTCCCAAGAGGAGCCTCGAGGAGACTCGGCAGGCAGATCTAAGAAATCCTGTGAAGATGTTTCAGACGGCGAGGCCTTCAAATGGCAGCAGGGACAGTGGAGGGACGCAGAGGTGCCCCGTGACGAGGCCATGAATACATATGACAAATTAAAACACTCTTTCTTTACCTGCACATCTCCGATGAGTGTTATTATTTTACCAGAAAGAGATCTGCCATATGCAGATATGCATCTAGCTGGTGCTGGTGCATTTATTAAAAGGTTTGTACACAACACACCTACATGTAAACTTCACCTTTCAGTTCAGATTACAACCAGTTCCTCCCAGCCACTGCAGTAAATGCACTACAACATGATTACCCCTGAATCCAGGAAATCTACAGGAACAGACAAATTGATCAATTCCATACCCATCTTATCACAAAACTAGGATTCTTGTATAGAAACAAAAAAACATTTCCCTCTGAACAGCGGAGGCATTCTTTTTCATCCTAGACTACGCCGATAGCATCTACCCGACATGCCGCTGCTTCCACTGTCAGCCCCTGAGACCGTCAGTTTATCATTCTGCACTCAGATTTATTACCGCTAATCCCAGTGACACTTTCCTCCTCGGGTGCAGAGGCCTGATAAACACAGATTTTTTCAATCATGATTATTAGATAGACACCAGTCACACCACCACACTAGTCCCGACTCCCTACATTTTTTGTCTAAATATGCTGGACTGGACCACACACATATACTATATACTCTCTTCCTACCAACCTCACTATGGCACAAACAATGTCACGACTCACATTGTTGTGTATTAGCCGCGTCTGACACCTAGATCACCTTGATCAAGAGCAATTCACGAGTCAATGACTATTAGGCCACTAAATGGAAACAAAAAGTACCCCCCAACCCCCACAGAATGCCATCTAAAGTAATGTTGTGCTAAGCACCCTCATACGAGAAGATTTGTGTTAACAATTTCCAATTTAAACAATATTTCAAGATTACATCATTTCAAAAACAGCACATGTACAAGTTTGCCCACGGGGGATGAGGAATAATACACTTTTGAGGATTACAAGAAATTGCACAGAAACAAGTGCATGTGTCTCTCTGTTAAACAGAGGGTTTGTATGTGTGGATCTTTTCCCCCCTCTCTAGATTTCTTGCCCTAGGTTAAGCATTCTACAAAATCAATCTGGATCTTACTCCCTCAAGGCCCACAGAAAACATTTGGCCCCTTTAACACCATTACCAGACAGCGAAACAGCAAGGGAGAATTTCTGAAGATGGAGGAAAGTGGAGGGGGAAAGAAGAAGAATGTTCAAGGAAGGTAAATGTTGACATTTACAGAGAGGTTGTGGCCACAGTACTGTATACTGTAGGTCTCCATTCATTGTCTGGAGGCAGTGGACGAAACCCTCCAGCTCAGCTGATAGCATCTGTCCTTTACCAGCGGAAATGTCCATAAAACCTGCATGAAGGGCCATTCACACTGAGCACTAGAACTATAAAATACACTTTTAAAATTTGTTATAAGCCCAATTAATGGCAGAGTTCACACCAACTACCGTATAAAAATACGATGGTGAACTGTTATGTTCATATTTATAGTGCTATAGGGAAAACGGCCCTTGAGGCAGTGTCTCTGTGGCCTAACACTTAAAGGACCACTTCACCACTTTTCAACTTATTTGCACATAATTGGTCCTCAATAGTATTCACAACAAAAACTTGACAGACAAATTCCAACACATGTTTCTGTTTAAAGTCCCTAACAGACAGAGAAATGCACAGAAATTTGCCCTTGATTGGTGAGCATCATCATAGTACTATTCTTACTCTTCCTTCTAATTATGTATCCTTTATGCTGAGCTTGGATATAGTAATCATCATCTGTTATCAGAATGTAAAAAACGACTTATCAGTGCAGCACCCACCGATGATCTCTCTGATCTCTCTGACCTTCCAACCGCTTCCAAGACCCTTGTTAAGGTATTCAAAGTGGTAGAAATAAATATCTCCAAATGTTAATAGTATGTATCAAATACACACAGACACACACAAATTAAAAAAAAAAAAAGATAAATCAAGCAGAACACATAGGTTGGCACGGGGATTACAGAACATGCACACTAACAAAAAAAAAACTAAGCTAGTGCTACTACTAATGCTAGTCAGACCATTGTGGTTTGTGCATCCATCAGACGTATTTAATGTTAATGATTACAAACCTGTGGTGCGTGCCTGCAGTGCCGCCAGCGGCATTCAGCCGTCATGTCATTTGGGAACCTGCTTTAAAAGGATCCCTGGCTAATAAGACGAATATGCCTTAAAACGCTATACATGCCCTCTATAGCTAAGATGAAAAACTAAAAACAGCTTGAATATTTTATTGCTTTCTCTTTCGCTCAGTAGGAGCTGATCCTCTCGCAAGTTGATGATGTCATTATGTCCAGCCCCAGGGAATATATGAAATGCAAGGAATATTTGTGTTATTAGCCAAGGTTCCTTTTAACTAATGAGCAATATCAACAATCCATACCTAGAGTGATTAGAACGACTGGCACAGCAACCTGTCAGTTCTGTTCATCATGAAGTATATGCTTTTTAACTATATTTGGGCACTTTCGCTAGGCTTCCAGCCATCCCATCATCACACTTCATCATTCATAATATGGTAAATCCATCTTAAATATTATCCAGTGTCTCATGAGTTTTCAAGTTTTAATATGGAGAATGATCTACTTGCATAGTGCCGCATCACTGATAGGACTGGAGTGGAGACAAGCCATTAAGAACAAAAAAGGGAAACTTGTGCGTGAGAGAGTGTGAAAGATGATCGCTTCCTCTCCTGCAAGAACACGCCAAGCAGTTCATTTCTGTGATCTTAGCCAACTCTTGAAGGGTATTCTAAAGAAAGTGATGTACAATTCTTCATTAAACACGTCAAAATAAGTGGGTTGCAAATATGAGAGGTATGCTAGGTGTATGCCAGCAGAAAGACAGA
This sequence comes from Benthosema pterotum, assembly GCA_039105355.1. Lineage (NCBI taxonomy): Eukaryota > Metazoa > Chordata > Actinopteri > Myctophiformes > Myctophidae > Benthosema > Benthosema pterotum. The sequence continues at coordinate 18,504,685 of CM076978.1, forward strand.
CAGTCCAATCTGAATCTTTTAACTACACCAGTGGTTTTCAACCTGTGGTCCGTGGACCACCAGTGGTTCTTGAGATGGTTCCAGGTGTTCCCCAGCTAAGTTGGTTAACCAGATGAAAAGTTGATTAACCAAATCTACCTCTTGAGAGCGTAAAAATGAAACTAAATGGACCCTTGCGGGTCCATTTGGTTTCATATTTACACTCTCAAGAGTTAAAATCATCTGAATTAGCCCCCTTAATTAAGAAGTCTACACAGTTAAGAGAATGTAGAAGATTATTGGTCATTTTGAATTTGGCTTCTGCATGTTTGGCTGTTTTGTTTGCGAAAATAACGCCTGGAATTGTGAACAAAACTGTGGGGTGAGAATGTCGTCATTTGGTGGTCCGTGGCTCAAATGCTGAAAAAATAGTGGGTGCTGGTATCAAAACGGTTGAAAACCACTGTACTACACCATCATGACATTGGCTGCACTGACACTAAACACAGGCTAAACCATGTCGGTGCAGGTGCACCCCCAAATCTCCCAACTCTGTGCTGTGCCGGTACACAAGTTGAACCTCCTGCGTGTGCTGCTCCATCCCAAATTCTACCCTCTGTTGTGGAGCCCTCTAGAGCCACTACCTGGCTAACTGTACCCGACAGCAGTATTATAGTATTTACAGAAGCGGGGAGAAGGAGAAAAAAAAAACGAAACAGTGACAGAACTAGAAGATTGTGCCGAACAAGGGCAAAACCGCTTATCAAAGAGCTCTACAGTCTACACCCCCATAGCCCCAACAGCACAGCAGTAACAGAGCATGAACTGGCTGGGTTAGGTGAGAGAGTGACCTCGACTCACACCATCATTTACAGCCAATGCGCAGCCGCAGACTACAACAGCTTTTCAGCCATAGATGCTTATTGACGGCTAGGATGAGGCTTGGTGTGTAGCAGCCTTGAACAATGCAGCAGATAAGACTGTGGGTGTGTGAGTGGGTTTGTGCCTGCCTGCCTGTGTGTGTGTGCCGATAGAGGAAACAAGAAAGGTAGAGGTGCACAGAGAAGTGTGTGTTTGACCTCTATTAGCCACCAGCTACGCAGGCCAGAAGAGCACCGGTTACCCACACATCTATAATCAGTCAGAGGAGCACTGGAAGTGGATAGAGGGATTCACAGTGGAGTCTGAAGGTCATGCACATTGTTAGCTTGTCATGTGGCAGCGGGGGGGATATGGTAGGGATACGCAGGAGGACGCCTATTGTCCTCCTTAAACCAAACTTATATCGATACCGGGCACCTCACCGAGAATCCAACTCTCGAGAGACACAATTAAATTATTAGTAATGTATTATGTATTATAAGAAATATAATCAGTGTGGTTTGTCAAACCCAGATATCTAATAGTCCATGTTGAAATGGTTTGTGCACCTGTGGTGCGTGCCTGCAGTGCAGCCAGCGGCATTCAGCAGTCATGTCATTTGGGAACCTGCATTAAAAGGATCCCTGGCTAATAAGATGAATATGCCTTAAAACACACTATACATGCACTCTATAACTAGGATGAAAAACTAAAAACAGCTTGAGCAATTTTATTGCTCTCTTTCACTCAATAGGAGCTGATCCTCTCACAAGTTGATGATGTCATTATGTCTAGCCCCAGGGAATATATGCAATGCACATAATGTTTTAAAGGCATATTTGTGTTATTAGCCAGGGTTCCTTTTAACTAATGAGCAATATCAATAATTAGAACAACTGGCACAGCAACCTGTCAGTTCTGTTCATCATGAAGTACAGTATGCTTTTGACTAAATTTGGCCACTTTTGCTAGGCTTACAGCCATCCGATCATCACACTTCATCATTTATAATATGGTATATTACCCAAGTAAATGGTACAGTAATTAAATGATGAAAAGGTGAGTAATGATGCATCCATTACGGAACAGTGTTACTGAGTACAATCTGTCTAATAATCAAATCAAATGATTGACATTTGTAATCTCTTAGCATTCTCTAAACAAACTCTAAACAACTATATGCTCTATAACCCGAAATCAATGCAACTAAAATAAATGTAAAACAAAAATGTGGCAAGTTGGATTCTCAGAGAGATGACCGTATAGCATTTATGTCGGTGTCACTCATGGAAAATTGATGAGTACTAGAGAGAGCAATTCCTGGTAGAATAGCGTGGGCTTGCTGAGATCTACGCTACAAAGAAAATATGCTTTAATGGCCTTTGAGTAGAATGCCACGTCTAACAGGACAACAGTGGGATTTAAAAGCATAACTACGGCTTCCTGAATGGAGGTTAGAAATTGCCTTGCAAATAGCAGAGTCTAATAACATATATAGTCAAACGTGCAGGAAATAAACAAGTGGGGGTACTTCCGTGACGCACTGCGTGAACAAGACATTTTGGTGCCTTATAATTTAGTTTAACATTTAAACATTTGAATTAGCTTTTGATGTGAACACAATGCAACGTGAAAAAAACATGGAAACCCATGAATGTTTAAAAAATAATGTATATTTTAGTATCTAAAGAAAATTAACAGTGTTTCTCTCTCAAGGAATGTGAAAGTACTTAAGTCATAAAAAAGTCGCCGGAATAAATAATACAAGCAAAGATAATATGAGAGTGCTACCAGAGGGCCAGCTAATTAGGCTTTACTTACTTAGCAAGCTTTACTTACTTCATCTCTCACTCAAGGACATGATGGCATGTGACATCTCCTTTCTTTTGCTCTCATTTTAACCACTTTTGTGTCAAGGCAGAGACATACTGGGTTCCATTCTTGCCATGCTACAGTACCTAGTCCTGATTTATGGATCTCTTGGGCCATCATACGCATGACCCCACCTGAGTGCCTGACTGTCACAGCTGTTAGGACCAGGCTGGTAGCAATGGTGTGTGTGTGTGTGTGTGTGTGTGTGTGTGTGTGTTCGCACATTATGTTCAATGGCCACCCCTCACCAACCTTGCAATAAATAAGTAATTGAGAAGGACAGAGTTGGAGTCAACAGAAGGTTAGGGTCTCTCTCCCTCCCTCCCTCGCTCTCTTTCTCTCTCTCGCCACTGTGAGTGTTTTTGTTTTTGACCAAGTTATTCAACCATAACACTCCGACTGCACAGTTACAGACCAGGCAAGGCCAGGAGCGGGGAACGACCTCTCCTGGCCTCGCCTGGGGTGTGTAATCCCACTGCCACGTGGCACATGCCACCTACTTACACACACACACACTTCAACTTGCATTTAAAAAATGCTTCAACTACAACAAACCTGCAAAACAAAAAACACACAGACCTCAGTTACATAATGTGCAATCCAGTCAACTGCTAGACATACAATACTCTTGCATACAGGAAGGAACAGAATCCTCCATCATCCTATATGACACAGATGCCAATAATAGTTACCATGCATGTAACAATATCTCAGCAGACTGCTGCACGGCTGCCTGAAGCCCTGACTCTAAAGTTACCTCTCCACTTGTTTGTGCATGTAAACCAGAAAATTACAAGAGTTACACATGTGAGCTGCAGTGCAACTGTACAATACATACTGTAAAAGTTACTGTACTGTACTCTAGTCTGTGCTGTACTGTATTGTAGTTGTACAGTGCTGTGTACGGTAGATTGATTATTTTTATTACAGAGTTATCATGTGGGTGTCCCTGGAACATCCAGACTCACGGAACACAGCAGGGGGAGGGGAGGCTGTTTCGGTGAGCCTTCACACGTTCCCACGTCCAAAACGAGAAGTCGTGAAATGACAGTGTTACAGTGTGAAGGTCCCCCATGTTATCATATCACTCCTACACCGGTGCACTCAACTGTTTCTACCTCCATCCCCCCTTCAGGTGGAAGAACGCATCACTGCATGCCTGGCTGACACCTCGCAGTGGTTGTCTTCTAAACACCTCAAGCTGAGCTCCGACAAGTTTGAGATTCTCCTCTTCGCAGCGAAGTCCTGCCCCAGGCATGCCGGAGCTAACAATTTCCATAGGTGTTGTCCTGGACAGTCAGCTCTCAGTTAAAGCCCACATTACAGTGGTCACTCTAAACGTTAAATGAATCGGACAATTTCACACCCAGGACTTAGCCCAGCTCCTTATCCATTAAATAAATATCAAAACTTACCGGTATTGTAAGTTGTAAGTCCAGCACCCACACTTAAGCCTCTGCAATTGATCCAAAATGCAGCAGCTCGCCTGGTATGGTCTTCAACCAGCCAGATAAGAGGTATTTGTATTTACTGGAGCAATTCTTGCCATCAGCGCTTTTACTTCTACTCCAATACATTTTGGAGGCAAATATTGTACTTGCAGTATACTAAATGTATGGACAATTTTAATTACTGGTTACTTTGTCGATTGTGATTATTACAAAATATACATTAACCACTTCAGCCCAATATACATTTTGGTTATTTGAAAATAGACGATCTGCAAGGTCAGAATGCATCGTAATTCCGGCTTGTAAATCAGCACACAGGACATTGTACAGTAAGTAAAAAAAAAGTATCTTTAAATTGAAGTATTTATACTTTTAAGTTTAACCAAGCCCAAGCCCAGATGTCGCAAAGACCAGCGCTTCTCAAAGTGGATTCTACGGCATCTCTATAGGTTCCTTTAGGCAGGTCGAAATAGACCATTACAAGTCTGTAACTCTCTGACAGTGTACAGATGGAACCAAATGGACCCTGACTGGTCCATTTGCTTCCATCTGTACACTGTCAGACTTAAGGGGAGAGCTTGACATTTTAAAGCTTGAGAACCAGCGATACGGACGACGGATTCTCGCTTGAAAACGCAGACCCGCGTCGGCGCCCCGCTGATTCCATTCCGGTTTTCTGAGTTTGCAGCAAAACAGTAGACAACAACAAGGAGGAGCATGACTTTCAGGAAACCAGATGGAAACAATTAGTTTAATAATTAGTAGGTAAAAACTGCAGACAGGAAACAATGACATCATTTTCAAGCATTGCTGATCCTGTTAAAACTGTGGGGGGGTTGGGCTGGGGGCATAATGAGGAATCATGACTTTGTGCCAGGTACTTTAAACCCAGTCTGTACAGGCAAAGGGTTTATTGTGTGCTGCTGGGCACCCATATACAATTACACACACACATGCACAAACACACACAACTGCCCTCTGCTTTGAGTGCAGTCTATCCTCATATCATACCCATTAGCTATGTAGACATCTGCTACCCCATCCCCTGACAAAGACTACACCCCCCATCTCTACAATTCTCCCCCAAACACACCCTAGAGGCCTGCACCCCCTCTCTCCTCCACGGCTTTCAGTGACAAAGCCCTCCGTCGAGCCCTCCTTAAAACCCCTGTAATCACAAAGATACCAAACATAAGCAACGGCTCAATAATACCCGCATATCCTGGGATTAATAGCCACAATTATGGCACAACCGACTAAACTTGTTTCAAAAATAACACCGGCCGATAAAAAAAGAAAAAACAATCTGCTATCTTGTTAATTATCCATCTTGTGCTTGTTCACATGAGCAAGACAGCTGTGTTTGTTTTGTGTGCGGCAGTTCATATGCACAGCCTATGATTGGCAGCTCACTCTCTATCAATCTCGGTGTTTGTGCATTAAGCCACTGATTGGAAAGTAAACTAATTCTCTATTAATTAGTCTACTTCAAACAGACTTCTCTCCCATTGTAAGTCGTTTCTGCTCTCAGGCAAACAAAAAACGCATGTGCTTGTAAATACTTGCAATTATGCGCATGCAATCACGGGCATGCACTCATTCATGAGCTCCCACAAAATCACAGACAAACACATCTCTTTCCAAAAAGATGGTGTAGTAAGCTCACTAGTCTGATATGTTTAGCCTCCTTTGACTTTACCATATTTCATATTTGTTAAAAATAGTTTAATAAATGAATTTCATAGATGACTTTTCTGTTTAATAAATACAACATTTTTCTTGGCAGAGAAAATGGAGGCAAAACACTGCTGCCCATGAATTGTGTTTGTATTTTTGCAAAACTGCCATCCATAAGACATCGAGGGATCCCAGGTTGGTGAGGGTGTGTAGAGCCCAGGACCACATTAGGAATTGGCACTGGTTGGAAAAAATAGGGATAAATATTTAGAAAGACATTGAGGGATGAAGTCTTCATTAACCCTCACCTGACTTACATCATGCACTAAGGGGCCTCAACACAATGCTTAATTTTATTAGTGGCCTTCGACTGTATTTGACTGGCGGTAGCAGCTGTTAAGTGAGACCAGCAGCATCAGTTAATTTGCACTTTGCTGCTTCGGTGTGGGTTCATAGCAGATACCGAAACGGTGTGTATAAATTACTGGATATAGATGGCGAGCTCTAGCCTGACCTCAGTCTGAATTGTCATTTTATTTCAGTTCATTATTCAGACTGAAGTCCCTCTCCACCACAGCATGAGATGGGCGTTACCAACCGGGAGCTTTTGCAGTGATTGGTTCATACCAACCCATAAGAATATTGGGAAAGCAGACAATGTTGACAATGTGGCTAATGTGCTAGCCCGGTTGCTAACCAAACAAACACAGCCAACGAGCGTTACTAGCATGTGAACAAAAGCAGTAAAATGTGTTGGATGATGATGTTTATAATACCCAACGCTTATTTGAAGAAGCTTTGGACGAGCCGACACACCGTTGATTGACAGGGCTGTTAGCCAATAAACTGCCCTAGTCGGATTTTCAAGTCAACTAGTACTAATGGCACAGAAGGGCTGGACCGGACTAGGCGAGCTCTAGACTTGATCACCGTGGTTTGTTTGGACCAGAAAGGAAAATGTTTAAGTTCACGATTCACATTCATTCGTTTTTTTTTTTTTGGCTTTTGAATCCCACAACTCAAGTGTTATGTTTGACTGGCTGAACACTCAGGATCACACACTATAACAATGTATTACAACTATGGCAATAAATACACCATGTTCCTTGCAAAATAGTCAAATTAAAAAGGGGTTGTGCCTGTCGTAATAACGTGTCATGAGTATTTATGAGTTCTTAAAAGAATACAGTGCAATGAACAGATTTCATGCAGTGCTAAATCATATGACTATGAGTGTCAGGCAAAAGTATAAAAAAATAGATGATCTACAAGCTCATAACGTATCACCAAATAGAGATTTCAGGTTGTAAGTAGCTGTGTCTGCCTGTGCGGTGCTGAATATTTAACCAATGAAAAGCATTCACAAGAGCTTAAAACTGAATAATAACTACACTGGATCCAATGGAACAAATTTTACATTTCCGTGAAACTTTTGTTTTCTGCTCGGCCAACCATAGATACCAAAATCACAGTAACATGGGTGCCGTCAGCGTGACGTGGGTGCTTTCCAGGATTACTCATGGAAGCACACGTTTTGCTGAATGACAAGCGTGAGTACAGTATGTGCGTAGTACGGTATAGCGGCTGTGCGTGTCTATGTGCGCAGGCGTGTTGCTGAATATGGATCAGCAGCGTGCAGAAGACAAAAGAGGCGTCACCATAGTTACGCTGCCTCACGCGTAGCTGCACCAGCAATGGCTCCGTTCGGGTGGAGGATCAAGCAGAGTGTGGGACACGAGCCATGCAGCCGTTTATGTGAACTGGAATCCTCTGGCCTAGCCAGTCAACACCGCCTCACGGAACCCACAGAGGGGTGAGATGTCCTTTGAAGTGGACGGTGGAGGCTGCTCGTAAAACGGGCGGAGGTAGACCTGGTGGCACTTAAAAACACAGATTCCTGCAGTTCACAATCCACCTAACTGCCACCATTAGGGAGATGGAACTATGTGATCTGGATCGGTACCCAGGGGCAACATCTAATTAGTGCTCTCTGAAGGGGGTGGGGCTGGCTGCAGTTTTCTTTAAAATGGAGTTAGAGACTAGTGGGAGGTCAGGGAGGGCACGGAGACAGTTGGAGTACAGTGTGTGTGTGTGTGTGTGTGTGGTCTGTGGGTGTGTGTGTGTGTGTGTGTGTGCACGTGGTCGCACACCTAGGTGGTTGAGCCATGCCAAAGTCAGCCCAAATTAACACTTTGACTGTGTCCAACTGGAATGGTGAACGAATGGGCTGTTCGATCTTATCACACATGAGGGGGTACGATCTCAGGCATGAAACGATTGTGCACGAGAGAGAGAGAGAGAGAGCGCACAGTTCTGGCAGGAGGCTGTGATGTGGGGGGGGGGGGGGGGGGTGCTGACAGCTAATGAGAGGTGCTGCTGCCCTAGAGTCCAAATCAGACACAAAACAGACACCGCCTCAGCTGCTGCAACTGTGGCTCCAGCCGGCCTACTGATGCAGTACAGCAGTGGACAGGAAACCTCCCCTCTCAAGAAATTGTTTTCATCTCACACAGTCACTTTTCTTATCTCCCCCATGTCAACCCGGAGCAAGGCAGCTAAAGCTCGGATCTGGGTCATGGGTTGAAAATTCCTTTGGAGGTGAAGGACATCTAGCTATCAGTGGCCTGATTCATTATTTCACTTTTCAATTGTGTCTGGTATATGCTTTTTTTAAGCTTTCCTGTTAAGAGAAAGAGAAATTTCCACCTCAAAACAGGAATGAAGGCAAGGAGATGGACAGGTAAACTTTTAGTGTTTGTCCTTGACATCGTGCATCAGCATAACGGTAAACTGCAGTGACAGTTGGGTGTGACTTTCAGCGACTGGCTGTAAAGTCTGTTATACAGGTTAGCCCAGAGGCTAGCAAGGCCCTGAGACACCCATAGCAGGGTGTGTGATTCTTCTTTAGGTAGCCCCAGGGCAACCCACTCTTCACTCCACCCAGACATGTCCTGGCACCACGTCCAGACTGCCATTCTCTCATTCAACTGCACTGATCCATGACTGATTTGATGTTTCAGCTCTTGGCCAATTTCAGAAGGACGACAAAGGCGCAGGTTTTAAATAATTCATGGCAGCTTTAATATTGACTGGAAATAAAATGGCAGGCAGGTGCCAAACCAAACTGATATTACTGGTTTGCGGGGCTACAACGCTTTGTTGTCAGTAGACACGATGGTGCTGAGATTGTGAAACACAAGGGCACACAAGGCATTTCTTTGTGGGTCGACTAAGGAGTGTAGTTTCCAATTGTGCGAAGAAGCATGCATGCATTACGGAATACAAGTCTACAAAAATAACACAATCCAACAGTTTTGGGTGACCCACATTTCGCTTCTCTAGTAGGCCTTTTGATTTAGGTTCACAAAAAAACATGTAAAAGTAAATAGGAGCTACACACAATATTAATACTGGTACATGTATGTACATGATGTATAGTACATAAGGGGTTGAACAATGAGTTAATGCATTTTGCCTGTCTAGACACAGCGCTCTGTCTTATGCAAACAGAGGCATACGAATGCATTGACAGAAGCCAGGCGCAAGTCCTCTGCTGGCAAGAGAGCCGAGCAAAATCTTCGAGACCCGGAGCTACGTGTGACCACCACCACCAATCATCCTCTCTACCCGGCATACGAGATCATTCACCACGTGGTGACAGCTGACTCGAGATTCGCAGCAATATTTAAAGTGAGCTGACCGGGCCTTGACCTCCCTGTTATTCTCTGCTATGGAGAAGGAGAGAGAAAGACTGTGTGTGTGTGTGTGTGTGTGTGTGTGTGTGTGTGTGTGTGTGTGTGTGTGTGTGTGTGTGTGTGTGTGTGTGTGTGTGTGTGTGTGTGTGTGTGTGAGAGAGAGACTGAAATAGCGTAGCAGAGGGAGGCACAACGCTCAGCTGTCATTCTTATGAGACAACACAAAGCCTCGGTGATGAAGATTCAAGAGGGCCTGCACAAAGTTTAGACGTTAGTTATACTAAGTTAACAATGTTTCTACAAACCAAAGTTTTGTGCTTACAGCAGAGCACATTTTCTTTTTAGACCGTACATTGCTATATCCAGAAGTAATATGATGATCATCCACCTTTCCTATCAATTTCATTGATATAAAAAAAACATCAAGCAAGAATGTTCGCAATTATGCGTGACAACACATAATGTGCATCTTGCAGGGACAAAATAAAATAAAATTGGCGTTTCAGCATTTTCCTGTATATTGTTAGGGTGGTTGGTCTGAAATCATCTAATTTAAAACGAGTCTACTGCTGTTCTACTGTCAGCACAGTAAATGGAAATCACTGAGGCATTCACTGTGTAACCAGCCGGCTTTCTGCTTAATGTTACATTACACTTCAATTCCATTATATAAACCAGGATGTCCTGGGTATTTTAGGTTTGTTCATGTTCTTTGTCTCATGCACACGCACACGCACACGCACACGCACACGCACACACACACACACACACACACTTGAACAAACAGAAAGACCCTGGAAAAAGTACATTTGACCAAAAATGACAAGTTTATATAGGTAATAACAACAACTCTGGAAGGGGTTTACATTATATATGTATTATCCACACACAAATGTACACTGGATGTCTGCCCGGCAGCATGAGCATGAAAAACAGCAGATACGGGTTTACCTACCTATAAGAGTGTGTAAGTGATACCCCAGGGTATAGTTACTGATACAGTTGTAGGCTCTATTCTTTTTCCAACAACTGTCACCCACCTTTTTAATTCAGCTCTTTTCACAAACAAAAAGCAAGTGCAAACACGTCGCACACCAGCTGACACACATAGCACACTCCTTGGCGGATTGCCACACACACACACACACAGACAAATACAAACATGCACACAGTCACACACACAGCCAATGACACAGAGAACGTGTTTTGCACGCCCGAACGTGCACAATACATAAACACTCACATAGGCACCTCCAAACGCCTATTTTTTTCCAGATAAAAGACATTTTCACGTTGCCAGCTTAACTACCAAGAGAGCTCGAAATCCACATAATGAACGGTTCTGATCTGAATAGCCAACAAAAGCCATGTTTCATCCAGAAGCTACAAATGGAACGAACACCCTATCTTACGCAGCCAATTCAATCTCTGTCGTGATTACGTGCCATAGTTTATTGTACCAACTGCAGTACTGCATGTTGTGTATACAGCATATACAGGGGAAAACCACAAGTCTTTCTCCTTGAGAAAAATAAATAAATAAAATCTATTAGTGCCTCATTTGATCAATACCCTCAGTGGAAAGTGTGTTCTGATGCCTTGAAAGGGTAAGTGAAGGAAAATGCAGACTAGTAATCCTATTGACTGAGTGCGGGCCGGGCCCCCCTCCACTAACCCAGACCCACCCACCCCAACCCCCCCAGCACTGACATCCAGGAACAGAAAGAGCCATCTGGTGTTTGTTTGAGACAGTTCACAGACAGGATGTGTATGTGTGTATGTATGTGGCCATCTATGAGGGCCTACTAGATAGATGTAAGTATGGATGGATGGATATACTGAGGTGTGTGTGCGTCTGTGTGTGTGTGTGTGTGTGTGTGTGTGTGTGTGTGTGTGTGTGTGTGTGTGTGTGTGTGTGTGTGTGTGTGTGTGTGTGTGTGTGTGTGTGTGTGTGTGTAAAAGCTGTATGTAGAATACATGTTGGGACAGATTGCTTATATAGGCTACTTGGAAAGACATTAAAGGCCACAAAGTGTATAGGTGACAGTGTTTAGAGCATACAGACAATGTGCTGCTGGGTATCACTCAGATCACTTGTCGGTTTATGTATTGTTACACCACAACTGGGTTGATGCCCATTCAATAGATATCACAAGAGCGTATTTGTTACAAAATATAGGAGGCTGCCATCCACAGGCAATCCCGCTCATCTTCGAATAGTTGAACTGATTTCGTATAGGGTTAATCTGAGACTTAACATCCAAATATCACATTAACCTAGTTCATATCACACTCTCTCTCTCTCTCTCACTCACACACACACACACACACACACACACACACACACACACACACACACACACACACACACACACACACACACAGTACATGAACTCAGATGTTCAAAGCAGACATGTTATTGAGGGTGAGAAATATTATGTCGTAGCCTAGTGACTAATATGGTCTGAATATGAGCTCCCAACACAGCTCAAGGCTAGGTGACATAGAGCATCTCTCACATACACTCACACCCCATTTTGCCATGCAGGTGTGCCATGACTCAGGTGTGAGTGACTGAGACTTGCAAGCACAGTGGATTTTGTCTCCCCCCCCTTATTTGTATGCTCGTATAGGCATAGTAGTAGCCTAGAGCAGTGGTTCCTAAACTGTTTCACGTCAAGGACCCCCAATCGACACAAATTTGCCCCCAGTTGAACCCACAGTTAACAAAATATGACAGTGACCCCTCTAAGAAGATTTTTACGGCTCTGGCTGTGGTTCTCAACCAATTTAATGTCAATGACCACCGTTTAATGGCACGTCTGTCTCTGAGAGCCCAATTTGCATTGTAAAATCAATGTTAATTTAACCCTGAGGGTCTACAAATGGAACAAAATGCGTTCCACTTGGATCTAAACTACGATCTAGCTGCGGGTACCTCCTGGAACTCACGGACCCTCTAGCTGGGGGTCCCCGGACGCCACTTCATTGGGCAACCACTGGCCTAGAGAATAATGCAGGTTCATCATAGGGTTCATTTATAAATAGCAATCGATATACATACCCAGCATTGCGCAGACAATCAGGATCGAATGGGTTTCCATTGTCCAGAAGCTTTTCCAATAATCCGTTATAGTAAGAAGGTCAATGTCCGTTTTTTGGGGTAGTTTGTTTCTTGTTTAACCACCTGTCCTGTCTGCAGAGCCGCCTGGGCTGTCTGTCTTCTGGAGAGTCAAATCCCCTTGGTCGCTGTGGAGGAAGTCTACAGCGGCAGCGGACGGGATGCCCTCACCTCCTCGCTCTCTCCCGTTGTCCCGCAGCCTGCTGACAAAACGCTCAAAAAGAAGAAAACGAGACGTCTCTTTCCCCTGTGATCACACAGAACATCCTATATTGTCAACGATCGCACGCGCCTACTAATGCAAGACGCCCCTAATCTATCTATGCGACCCAGCCCATGTCTCTTCTTCTTCAATCTGAACGCATCTGTGGGGAGACTGCGGAGGCGATTCACAGGAGAATGGCAAAACCACCACCTCCTCCTCCTCCTCCTCCTCCTCAGCGAGAGACAAAGTCCGTCCCCGGCGTAGCTTTTGTGGATGACCTGTTATTTTGGATGCGTGGACAAGCCAGCGGACAATACCTCCACTGGAAACCCAGTGAAGGTTGTGCTAAAGTCCTGGTGCAAATAAGTCTATATTTCCCCCCCGTGTGTCTGATCCTTTCCGTTCCTTAGTGGTGGTCGTGAGAGGGGGATCCAAGCAGCAGCAGCAGACGCTGGCAGTCAGTCGCTTTCTCTTCTTCCACGACTGGTCCCGTAGCCTATAATCAATCTCCCACCAAGAAAAGCCCCAATGGGCGGGCGCTCTAGACGAGGCAGGCAAAGCTTTGTGTGAAGCAGCCACGATGGATCATCTTAATCAATGAGATCGATAACAAATTTACAACATCGGGCGTTTGAGATCGTTCTGTCGTGATTTCTGTAAATCATACACCGCTCTGGTCAACTCTGGTAGACAATGGGCTTAAAAACACTAATTGACTAAATCTTGTGTAGCCAATAAAGAAACACGGCAAAAACAAAACCTTTACATTAACAACCTAATTTCAGCACCTGGGGCCGTGATGTATTTCCTTGGCACAGATTAGAAAATATAGTTCAAACTATATTCAGTCAAAAGCCCGAAGAAGTCTTCAGTTCTTCCCAAGGTTATTTCCCGAGACTTCCTGGTTGAGTGAATGAAATGCAGTAGTAGGTAAATATAAACTTTGTATTTTGTCCAGCTGCGGTTTGAAAACCTTGCAGTAGGCAGCGTGCTGGTAGTAGTAGTGCCCGCCCCTCGTCTGAAACCACGCCCCGTGTACCCCCCCCCCCCCAGACGAGAGGACGGGGGAGGGGCCTCATTTGCATTTATAATGCTGAACTTGTAGTAGGCAAGTGAGTTGAGTTTGCAGTGAGTGAGTGGGTTCCCGGCCCCATTTCCACTGTTTTTCCTGCTGTATGGTTTTCGATGAGGTAGACAGTGATGGGCAAGTTACTGGGAAAATGTAGTAAGCTACACTACTTGTTCCCTCAAAACAAGCAGTGTAGCTTCACTACGAGCTATACACAGAAAAAGTGTAGCAAGCTACACTACAAGTTACATGACAAAAGTAGCTTGCTACATCAACACTAGGCTATATAAATATATATCTCAACTTAATGTACAGCTTTCTAAATAATAATCATAATAATAAAATAATAGAAATAAAAATCATAATAATAATAGTAATCTAGGGGTGGGTTTGAACCTGGGATGGTGTCATGTCTAAGTTTTGGAATGTATATGAGAGGTTTTCTACCCATTAAAAATGGGCGCGTGGGAAAATGTAGTAAGCTACACTACTTGTTACTAGAAACACGTAGTGTAGCTTCACTACAAGCTATTCCCAGAACAAATGTAGTAAGCTACACTACAAACTACACTACAGGGAAAAGTAGTTAAGCTATGTAGTTTAACTACTTGTAACAAGTTACTTACTGCCCATCACTGGCAGTAGATAATGTCTGGTTATTTCATAATTTTCCTTTATTTTCATTCTGCTCTACAACTAGTCAACTACTAGCCCTGATAGGACTGCCAAACATAAAATACAGTAATTTATTGAATAATATCTATCTATCTAATAACCAGGGGTGCCCAACCTTTTTTGACCCAAGATCTACTTTTCAGCAGCCAACCCCTCCGGGATCTACCAGTCCAATATCAACATTTCAAACCACACGCATCGTTGCCAGCCTGCACTTTACTTTATGTCCATATAAGCATAAAGTACAACAGACTTGTCATAAATAGGCCTACAACAGTACAAGATAAGCACAACAGACTTGGACCAACACTGCCATTGCAAATGCAATCATAATAAGAACAGTACAGTATAGTCCATTATAAGTTGCAGAACAGTCCATTACACGTTGCAGAACAATACTGTTGGCATAATTCACAGACAGCAGACAACAATCCTCCAAATGAGCCGCTTCGTAGACAGACAGACAGACAGACAGACAGACAGACAGACCCCACCCCATTTTTTTTTCTCTCCCCCCCCCCCCCCCCCCCCCCTTCGGGATCTACCGGTAGATCCCGATCTACTGGTTGGGCTCCCCTGATTCTAATCTATCTATATATCCACACACACACACACACACACACACACACACACACACACACACACACACACACACACACACACACACACACACACACACACACACACACACACACACACACACACACACACACACACACAGAACTCATCAATGCATATCGGTATTGTTAATACATACAATCCAATACATACATTATAGTTACAAATCTTATTGAACAAAACATGTTGGTAGTATATCATACATCTTTGTTCATCATCAGATGTCTGGTATGAATAACAATTCAACATCGTATAAAATAGAATGTTAATTAGGGAGCGAAACGTTTGTCTTCTGATCTGAACCTTTCAAAAGAATATTGGTGTGTTCGACCTCTTCACCACCACTTTTATGATAGTAACGCAACACAAGTCAGAGTGCTGTGGTCACAAGAAAGTTATCAAGAATAAGAAATCAAAATATAACTGGAGCAGCTTACAAGACTTCATCAAAAACATGATAGTTGGAGGACAACCAGACAGCGAAAGTTACAACTTTATGAGATGCTAAAAACAACTCTCCTGTGTTATAAATAAATAAAAGGAGCAATCTTTTATTTGGCATCTGCATAGTAGAAAAAGTAATTGCAGAACATTCATTGGGTTTTCGCTTGCCTTGACCAACTGGGAATTACAAGTTGAATCCAACATAAGTAGCAGTGGATTTCAGCTCAGATAAAAAGAAGAAGAAGCAAAAAAAAAGAAATCTCTTTTTTGGAACAGGCCTGGGACTGGAGGCATAGAGTGTTCACGGGATGGTGTTAATAAACCATTACCATACTTGACTCTTGAAACAGTCTCATCGTTAAAAGAAATCTACCACAGTTTCCAATGACTACACACTGCATAAACAGAAAATGGGGAGACAGCTTGGGGTACATTTACAGAGATGAAAACAATGGCTTTAAGGGACATTACAGCCACGCCAGAGTTTAATCCACAATGGGATTAGACACTGATAGCAAGCATGCAGACTACTGGGTTTATCTTATTCAAAGGTCTGTCTCACACCATGTCCAAACAGCACCACATTATACACAGCCTAGAGGAGCCAGTTAGGTAGGCCATGTGCAGACAGTACACCTGGACTGCATATGCTGCACCTAAATATAGACGCTCAGTTCTCCACGGACTCATTGCTTAGCACAGTGATGGCACAGTTAGCGTGGGCAGCCAGGATACACACTTGCCTCAGTTGCCACCACTACATATTGCATGTCCAGTGCTCCGGTGGATGGGCACAATACGCGATAAGATGGGACATAACATATTGGATTCAGAGATTACCACCTATGCCTGCTCACTCAGGACTGCATGGCAGCTATCTACACGTATATCGGGGAGCCCAGGATCACGATATGGGTCTCCATGGAAACAGCAGAGTCCGTGCTACGTTCACTAAAATATCACCTGGATCTGGTCTTGAAAGAGAGGCCTCTTTAAGAGCATTTCTCCTGATGGCTGGGCAGTGGAAGACATACCCATATAAATTTTGGGTTATATTTCCTTATCGCCCACTCTTTATTTGGGGGGGGGGGGGGCTATTTTGTTTTAAATTAGCATGTCAGTGAGTGATGAGTAAAAACTGGTTTCACATACTGTACACACATAATATATAGGCTAATACATTGGCACAGACAAATTACATGCAGACCGGTTTGACTCAACTGTTGTGTTTAAAGGCCCTGGGTGTACATTGGGATTAAAGTACTTGAGTAATAACAGTGCCATTGTAAACACAAGTCCTGTTGTTTGAATGTGATTGGTAGTTATGTGTCACAGTTGTAAATTATTGGTTTGAGGTGGAGAGGGAGAGAGTAGGTTTATAAATTGGGGGTATGTTTAGAGGTGGACTGGAGCTTAGGCCTTCATTGACTGACTCAACTACTTGACAAGGCATATAAACCTTCTGCCAATTCTCTGAGTTATGGAGTTTTCTTTCACCCATTTCCACCCACATGATTCGTCTTCACTCCTCACCAAAGCTCAGTATAAGAAGGCACTATACTTCCGTCTATTCACTTTTCATCTTAGAAGTTGGCTGGACAGTTCAGGAACGTGCCTGTGATATCAGTGGTGAAGACCTTGATAGTGGGTACCAAAACAATACCTCAGAAAATAATGTGTGATATGTCAATTTCAATCAAGCAATGAGAAAGAGCTTGTCCATTGACTTAATGCATTGCATCAAACTCCCAGCTCCAGTTTCTCTCCCAGTGAGACAACCTGTCTGCAATTGCCAGATCAAGAAACAGGTATCAAAACTGGTCCTTCTCTTCTTACTTTTTAATGGAAAGCCATACCGACTTGTACTGACTGGTACATTCTCTACTCACTGTCAATGGAAATTTAATGTTTGTGCAAGACAAATCTACACTGTAAGCTTTATATGAAAATACTGTATGTTTCTATTTATTTTACTATGCAGTTCTTTTGTATGATGTTGAGCTAAATGAATATTCAAGTTTTAAATTGTGCTTGAAATGACCATCTTTTGTGGTAGGTTTTTGAAGTGTTCACCTCCAAGACGAGTGAGTAGAGACACCACCCTCTTAGGAGTATTTACCTAGGTTGTGAAGTAAAACAGTGCACTCAGTTGTTTTAGTCAGTGTGGCCTTAATTTCTATGAAATTGACAGTAGGAGGGAATAATTCAATTAGGATGACTTGTTGGTTGTTTCTCTTAACTTTGATTTAACCAGACAAGTCGTTAAAGCCTAATTGTTATTTACAATAGGCGCCTGATTGAAAGTGCAGCATGAGGTCTGAGATTGTGGGATTGTGTACCGTTGGCTCTAGGAAACAGTATAAATAAATAAGCAAAAGCTGTTTGCTCTGATGGAAGTGACACAAAACAAGATAAACAACTTGCTAGATCGAGAGAGAGAGAGAGAGAGAGAGAGAGAGAGAGAGAGAGAGAGAGAGAGAGAGAGAGAGAGAGAGAGAGAGAGAGAGAGAGAGAGGGAGAGAGAGAGTTTTCAAGTATATGAGAACTATGGTGTGTGAGGGGGGCTAAAACTGAATGTTTTTCAATTGAAAATCAGTTATATTGGCGGGCAAACTAAATGGAATATAAAAAATAAAATAGAGTCATGACAATCAATAGTCCAACAGGCTGCAGGCAGAGCATCCTCCTTTTGGGGAGAACTACTGTACCGGTATATTCCAGGCCTCATCTCTAAACTCCTATATTAACACACCAGCCACGTGTTGAGGATAGTAGTGTCAACGAGATGCATGTCAATAGAGACCAAAAATTTGCAAACAGAGTCTGGTACTAGGCTACCTCATGTTAGTGTTTGCCACAAGGCAGCTCCCATGCACAGCCTAGTACAATACACTTACAGTATATAAAGAAATTATTCCACTGTAGTACTGTTCAATTTCTCAGGCCACACTTAAGAGTCACCCTCTGACTCAAGATTACGTGCCGCTTTGGCGGGTAACCGGTTATTATTTACAGCTGATGCTGGAGCAGTCTTATTCCTTTCTCCCTACGAGAATCAAGACTTTTAGTCTAGTTGTTGCACAGAGAATAATTTATACAGCACACACACTACTTGCCTTAAGGGCATATAGGCTGCAAGAGTACAAACATAGATGCATGCCACCAAAATCAACCTTACCATTGCATTAGGCTGTGAGGAGCACAAATCACTGCATGTTCCTGTGGATTAATTATTCATCACAAGGGCCCTTAATGCAGAGTATTAATATGAAATGAAATGACTGTCAGGCTACCATTTCTCGTACGCAGTAGAGTCAATTTGGTTCTGTTTGTATATTCACAGGGTTAACACTTTACATGAATTGCATCAATAGTGCTTTCCAAGTGCTCAAAACAACAATACAATGGTTCACATTCATACACTGGGAGGTGAAACAGCAAACAGTTGATGGCGGCGTCCTCACGTCCCACATAGCAATGGTGGCAAGCTAGCACCACACAACACACTTTTGGCAAAGGTCAGTGTCTTGCAAAAGGATACTTTAACATGTGGACAGCGACAGGAAGACCCGGGATTCAAACCACCAACCCACAGATCATTGGACAACCTGCTCTACATTCAATGTTTGTACCAATGTTTATTTTATTTATTTTAGCAAAATTGCTTTGCATTTCAGCAAGCTTTTTACTTATATTTATTAATTCATTAATAAATAACAATAAAACAACTTAAATAAATAAATAACTTTCGATTTCATTACAATACAGCAATTTACTGCACAACTAATTCTGTGTAATGAAACAAGAATTCCATAATGCGGTATATTGTTTGCAATAATTACCTGGCTGTTGCCCACCCCAAAAATATCAATATGTTTTTCATGCCAGTAAATTACTTTTGCTTGATTTGATGCGAATGAATGCATCAAATAAACATTGGTATTATTAAAGTAGGATACATTGTTATTGTACACCTGTCTTTGACTAGACACAATGTCACAGTCTGACTGTTACCATACCAGGTGTTCACACACCACATGTGTTTGTGCGTGCATGACACACAAACACACACGCTTGCACGCACACAAACACACACGGATGCATGCAAGCACACACAGACACACAGTCACGCAGTCACACAGAATAGAGAGAGAGAGTAATGAGGCCTTTTAAAATCTGACTTTCCTCTATCAACAGTGTATCATGAAGCCTGGCAGGTGTGCATTTAATTTCGGAACTAATTCAGGTGAGGTCTATGTTGCATTATATTCATCTTTCTCTTCCCCCACTCCATTGCTCCATCTATTTTCCCTCTCACAACTTGATTATGTGGGCATCACCCATTGTGCAAACACAGCTGTAGGTTATACATTATTCATCAGTAACTAACTGGTCCATACCCAGAGATGCATGTACCCCAAGTACGTGCAGAGCTCCAGGGATGTGCTTTCCACAACTGCACATCCGCACACATGTCTGAAACAATCTTTCATTACAAATGCAAAGCCATTTTTAGCTAACTTAAACAAATTAACAAACTAACCATCATAAATAATTCACCCTACAACTGTATACCTAATCCAATCGTCAAACCCAATCCTTTCCTAGTTGTATAGGAAGTCTTGTACACTCACACATGCAGACACTGACACATTTGTTCAGTCACACAAAGTTGTTACAGGAAGACTTTTTAATTGGCAGAAAATCAGTGAAGAATGAGTGTTTAAGAGAGTGTGTGCGCATGTGTGTGTGTGTGTGTGTGTGTGTGCTGTGCACGTTTAAGAGAGAGTGAGGGAGACAGGAAGCGACAGAGAGGGTTACGGAAGGAGAGAGTACTGTGCTTTTCTTTGACAGTCCAAGTCACATTACACAACACATACATTTCATCATCTCTGCTCACAGGTACAGGCAGGTCCTTCCCTCTGCTGGATAATAAAAACAAAGCAGATGTTATCTATCATCCCCAGGCTGAATAACATGACTTGTTTATTTCTCATGGTCACACTCACTGGAGCGCTCCATTTGCGTATTATGCCGAACAAGGCAAATTGCTCTGGCAGCACACCCATGTAAAACCTTCACCCTGGACTGTGAGTCATCAGAGGAAGTGCGTGGGTTCACTTGCATGGACACACGTACTGTGTACGCCATTATTGGTGAATCACAGTTTGATCTGAGTGGTCAGCGATGAAGAGCGGATACATCATCATCTGTCATAGTAGTATGAGTGTGTGGTTGCTATAAAGTCACATTAAGTGTTCATTTAGCTATGATAGTGTAAAAATGCCTCAATTTTGCTGTTAACACGGTTCAGTATCTTGATGAAATATTCACAGTGAGCAGTTGAACTGATGAAAGTGTCAATGGGATTCATCATTGCATTTGTGTAGACTGTAGAAGACAGACACTGATTTGAGCAGAACTGCCAGCACTACCATGGTAAACCCTCTGCTGTCTGCAATGGCACTGGAACAACTCAATTCTCCAGTCAGGTGGGACCTGAGTTACGAATGAAACTTTCCTGTTGTAAGGCTATGTGTCGTGTTGCTTGTTGGAAAGGAAAAAAACAAAAACCAGGACTTTTTAAATGAAAATATTAACTCCACTGTGTGGAGAGCTTGAAAAGCTTCCTGCCTACCTCAGGCTGAGTCATGCACCCCACACTCTTAAACATACAGTATACACGCTCGCACGCACGCACGCACGCGCACACGCACACGCACACGCACACACACACACACACTGTACCTTTCATGTGAAATCTTGCCACACATTTCCATGCAGGCTCTGTAGTTAAAGTAAAGCACCTTCAGTAGGTTTACACCACAGTAGGTGTATTCATCACAGTTCCATTTTCTCAGTTTGATCTCCATTGCATTATTCATTGCATGTCTATGCAGAGATATGCATGCAATAACAAACAACTGTTTCTTTCCAGAGGCAGAGCAAAGTAAAATGGCAGAATTTCACTGAAAGAGCGCGACCTGGTGATCAGTGACACACATGCTTGAACTTATCCTGCGCACACACACACACACACACACACACACACACACACACACACACACACACACACACACACACACACACACACACACACACACACACACACACACACACACACACACACACACACACACACACACACACTGTACAGCATGCAATGTGGCATGTGCACGCACAGAATCTGATCTTGCCCAACCTTCCTTTAGCAAACGTCCAAATAAAAGGAAAGAAACCGCAAGCTGCAGGTTGTGCAATCCATGGCCCTGACAGGTACGGGCCAAGGAGCTCTCAATCATCACCTCATGGTAGTTCATACATGTTGCATTAGAATGTACTGTACCAACAGAACACTGTCACAACGGAATGTCTGAAGGTCATTTTTTCCCTTCTTCATAAATAGCAAGTCCTCTTTTATGCTTGCGATAAAGTTGTGAAATGTTTCACTATTTTTTAAAGATTTACAGAATTGTTTAATGTTTTCCTATAATGACATGCCAAAAAATAATTAAAGGGGTTAATAAGGGTTCTGTGACAATTAAGAGTTCATTAAAAATTATGAAGCACGAAAAATTCGTGGATGTTGATGTTCATGCACAAAATCTGTCAAGCGTGTTGTGATTCTTTGTTGACACACACACACACACACACACACACACACACACACACACACACACACACACACACACACACACACACACACACACACACACACACACACACACACACACACACACACACACACACACACACACACACACACACACACACACACACACACACACACACACACACAACACACACACGCAGGCTGAATGCCACACAATAAAATCCAGAGTGTTCATTACATATTTTGGACCATTCATGAGACATAATTAGATATGTGTGAGTGCGTGCGTGTGTGTACATGCACGTGTGTATGTGTGTGTGCATGTTTGCGCTCATGTGTGTACATGCACATGTGTGCGTGTGTGTACATGTGTGCACATGTGTGTGTGTGTGTCCGTGTGTGTACATGCATGTGTATACATGCATGTGTATACATGCATGTGTGTGAGCGTGTGTGCGCACACACGTATGCGTGTGTGTTGTGTGTACATGCGTGTGTGTGTGTGTGTGTGCGCGCGTGTGTGTTGAGAGAGTTCATTTCCATAGTTTTTAACTAAGCAGGGCTGTTGGCAAAACGTTTTTAATTGATTTTGAAGTAGCTGTTGGGAATGCCTCTTACGTTAAAACATGCTTGACACACAGAAATCACAACTGCTCATTACCACTTCAAAGTTCCAACTACCCCTCGCCATTTCCCTGCAAATTATGATGACAAGAAAGGGGGAAAAAAAGAAAAAATGTCTCATTAAAATGTTCCAGCCATGTGGGGGTCATCCCATTTCCGATGCCAAGGTCACACAGGAACCGCCATACATACTTACTATAGGAGGAAAGGATATAAGCCATATCATAACCATATCATAAGGATGAATGTCTGAAGAAGGCACCGTTTATGTGGTTTTGTGGGGAAAGAAAAAAACAAAACAAAACAAAACAAAAAAAAATGTTTTTTTTTTTTTCATTACACACAATCACGCAATGCTGTGTAATATTCCACAGGTTCAGTTTTGACAAGTTCTCAGCTGTAATATTAGGTACTCTCCTGCACAGCATGGGGCTCTGCTCACCTCTCCGAGATGAAACCAGCTGCTTACCAACCAACCAACAGACATGACAATTACTGACTGCCGGTGCACAAGGCACGCAGCGACGTGCACAAGATAGAACACCCAAAACACACTTTAGTTTAAACTCATATGCTTTCGTTGTTTGTGTCAGCACCCAAGTACTTGTCAACACCACTGTTCTGTGTGTGTGTGTGTGTGTGTGTGTGTGTGTGTGTGTGTGTGTGTGTGTGTGTGTGTGTGTGTGTGTGTGTGTGTGTGTGTCTGCGATGTGTGTGCATGCATTTGTTGTCAGAGAGAGAGTGGGGGTTGTTTATACAACGTATATAAGAATTCTAACACACTGTAAGAAAAAAGGCATTGGACAACAGGAACATCGATCAAAGTATGAAACCAAAAGTGCCGGATGTGACATGTTCCTTATGCTAAAAGATGGCCTGGTTCAATGGAAAACCATTATACTAGTCCAAAATATAAATATAGACAGAAATAGGCCAGCTATTACAGAAGTCTCCATTCAGAAACGAGGTAATTATCCATTTGCCATCTACAGTGTGCCCTGTATGTCTTGCAGAAGTTTGCAATTCAAATGTAAAGCAGAACTCAGTGGGTATATTGTTGCTAGCGTGAACCCGGGTGCCTGCCAGATCATAATTCACTAAATGCATGCAGGGAGAAGACGAGTGACATATATATAACAGCCATATACGGTACTAGTAAATCAGAGACCAGTCAGACCACAGATGGCCGGATGCATGGGAGACTTCATCTAGAAAAATGCCTTGGGTGCCGTGGATCACCCCCTGTCTCCTTTCTCACTCCGGACGTGCTCTGGACAGGACACCCCGGACGGGGACCGGACTGTGTCCTGTTATTCTTCCCCGCGGCCCTGTTGCACGTGCAACACAGAACGAACAACGGTTTACGTGACACAAGCTCAAGGATGAGCTATCCTATGAGCCGCAGCACCTTCATATGATTAGTATATAAAATATAGAGTATAAATTAGGCATAAGACCCTGATGATGTGTGACAGCCCTGTCTGCCTGAGTGTCAAGCAGCATCCCCCGGGTAGAGATGGGTTGGTGGAGTTAGCAAGAGTCAGAGAGGTAAAGAAAGAGAGAGGGTGTAGACTGCATAGGGAGGAGCAACAGGGGATGGGATGTTATTATTTAATATGCCAATTCTTCCTAGCTGATTTGACAGGTGTTCTCTGAGGACACCGATATGACCTCCAGCAAATAACGATCATAATGGGATGAAACGGAGATAAATGTCAGTCATAACTGCTACATTTACAATAACGTGCAAATCATAATGCTTTTTTTTTTAACGGATGGGGGTTCGTTACCATGGTTGCTGATGGCTAATTTGACTGAAGGGCCCAAAGGAGAAACTATTTCCATTGGTTTGACATCTACATTCTTGACGATGTGTAGAAAGTAAGAAAGTAACTATGAAAGACAGAATACATTGTCTTGCAAATAACATACTTTTAAAAGTGCAAGAGAGAGCAGGAATTAAAGCATCACGACTATGCTTCAGTTTTCTGAATTATAAAATAGGTAAAATTATATATATCAATTTATTTTAAGTGTTTGCATGTGCATGCAAGCATGCATGCATGCACCACCCGAACCTGCTGGGAGCTGAGACGAGCTATTGTGTTTGTCAGCTAATTAGCAACATGAGTAAGTGAGATAGCGCTGGAGGAAGTATGTGCCTCCCAGGCAGAGAGATGCTGATGGGACTTGATGGGTGGTGGATGGGAGCTGATGGGTGCATGCTGCTGGTGACAGAGGAAGGCACGGCGACAGCCTCTAAAAACCCTGGTAATGAAGCTATCAGCATATACCGCCTTTGTCACCGGCAGCCGCCAAAACTAACATGTCCTGAGACAGCACACACACAGCTGCAGTCGGTATACGACACTGACACATACTGTACAGTATGCCGTGGTACTGTAGGCCTAAACAAAGAAATCCTTCCTCAACTGTTCAGTGGCCTTGGGACACTGCACGTGCTTGCATGTCTGTCTGTCAGTCTGTCTGTCTACACTGTAGACAGACAGACAGACAGACAGACAGACAGACAGCAACCCAAATTTCAAAGATTTTCATCAATGAAAACAGAAAACTCTCTGAGTCAGACCTTTGGCTTTATGCATGCTGTGTGACTATTGCAACTTCAACAGCTGACTGTTATTAATGATGCTTACTTGCCTAATATCCTGTCCTATAACCAAAATGGTATGAGAGCGGCTATATTGCCCGTAGCGTGAAGCGACATGGGCGATGAAGTCGTCCCCATTTTTGAGGGAACTTTGAGGGTTCTAGATCCACACACCTCCTGATCAAGTCTTTGCACTTGGGGGAGTTTCTTTGTACAAAGTATACCTCTCCTCCAAGGATCACCATGTGGTAAATAATAAATATACAATTTCTTCACCAATGTGAAGAATAGCCACTTGCCCATATGTGCTGACTGGGCACATTCGTGATATGGCTAGCCCAATGAGTGTTTTCTGAGCAAAATTAATGCTTGGAATGAATTCAACATCATGAAACCCCCTAGTTAGACACATCACATGCCACATAAAGCATGATGGAATTTTGACTTGTTTTTATGAAATCTTTAATCGTTAATCTTTAGTGGCTCATGTTATTAGACAGCACTAGAAACACATTGGCAAAGAAATTTCTTGTTAACGATTTAGATTTTTATAACTTTCCCTTACTACAAGCATCCTCTCCTGTTCCCATCCTCTCCCACAGACAGATTGCAGTTTGGGCAATGACATTTCAACAACCTCTCTGGCCACTCATTGAAAATGGGATTTTTGAGCCTCAACCCTGGTAGCCAGCAGTAGAATGGGATGTGGATATGGCCTTAAGTGCTGCTGGTCGATCAGCAGCTGCCTCAGCCTGAGCTGATGGACTGCTCTGATAGGAGCAGGGTTGCATTAGCTACCACTGGCTATTAACAGATACCAGTGAGCAGTGGGGGAAAAAGTACTCAAATGATTTGCTTAAATCTATAACAAATCCCTAGAAAATAGCTAACAATGATCAAACAATGTGCCGCATGGTGGCTCCCTAGATCGTTTATTTTCAATTGGCCGAAATGTATGTAGGGCTGAAGTGGGTAATGTATGTTTTGAGCGCCAGTGCCTAACCAATCCATTATGTAACAATGTGTGTGTGTGTGTGTGTGTGTGTGTGTGTGTGTGTGTGTGTGTGTGTGTGTGTGTGTGTGTGTGTGTGTGTGTGTGTGTGTGTGTGTGTGTGTGTGTGTGTGAAAAGTTGCCATTCTACTCCCCCGCACGCGGCGCAGTACGGCGCCATATGTCAAATTGACTGGAAGAATCAGAAATTGTGTGCCATCATTTGAGAGAACTATAGAGATTTCTTGTATAGTTTAATTGATATTAATTTGTGCATTCATTTTCCATATTCACTTGAATTGGAAAGCAGAAAAACTCACATTCTGCTGAGACCGTAAGGTCAAATATTACAAATTAACTAACTAATTAACTCCTTGGATCACTCCATGTCGGCCACGCCCATTTGCATCATGATAACTCTTCCGCCATTTCTAATTTTCTTCAAAATACACTTTTGTCTCCTCCACTCCACCTCAAGATTTTGACCAAATCTCACAAAAAATGATATACACGGAAGTTAATGGGAGGTCCCTATTTTACAAAAAAATGCCACAAATAACAAACGGATTGTCCAGTCCACTCCGAATTTGAATAATACATAGAGTGGTTTCATCAACACAGAGCCAAAAGCAATTCCATTCATATAGAGTGCGCCACAACTGCAAAAATAATTACCCATTTGTTGCAAAAACATACGTTTTGGGGGACAAAACCCTCCAAATTACTTACTTACACATAATCAAAAGGGTGACTTGACATAGTAATTGCTTGGCAAAATCGCTGGGAGGGGCCATATTAGTAATTTAGGCAACCATACTCCTGGGGGTCCTCTATAAGGTAACTTAATCATTTCTCGACTGTTTTGGATGTGGGACAGCAGAACCATGCTGGTCCTTTGAGCATGTTTCTGGAGTTCTGGATGTTACTGGGATGATAGGTATACTTCTGATAGGAGTAAAAGTACAATATCTGGATCTGAAATGAGTAAAATTCCAAATTAGAAATACTCAAGTAAAGTACAAATACCTCAATAGTGTATATAGTACTTAAGTAAAAATGTACTCAGTTACCACGGCCAGTGGGTGAATGCTCAGTGACATTTTGCTATGCTGCTTGCATCTCTCAGAGAGACCCCCTACTGCTCCAGACACCTCCATGTCTGTTGACATCAGATACTGTATAAAGCCACATTTTGTACGCAGACCATCTTAAACCAGCTTAACCGTTTCCATTTCCCCTGGCAAGGAAATCTTCACATTGTCACCTCCAGTAATCACTGTTGCACCATTTTAAAAGAGCAAATTTCTATGGAAGCCTATGTTGCCTCATATAGTGACGTTTCCAGGTATGGTCCCTGCTGAAAATTTCTTCACTGATCTCCCACCACAATGAGATGAATGAGATGAGTTGTCATGCTGCAGTGCTTAGGGTTGCCTGCATATGTCATCATGTCACTCATTCATATTGGCTGCATGTTGTTGGCACAAGTATTATATTAACTTGACAGAGATGATGATTTAGCTCAGAATGACCATAAACTGTTTATTGCAAAGTTATTGCATGTTAGTATGGTAGCGTGGCACTGCTCATGTGATTATCTTATGTGAGTATCTCAGATTATCTGTGCACCGAGACACAGCTCTGATATCAACAATCTCCAGGGCAGCATAACATGACATACATTGCATCAACATCATTACTTAGCCTACAATGCATTCCATTATATAACACACACTGTAGATGCTGAATATAATACAATCCATAAAACACTTTATAATCGTAGATACCCACATCCGATCTAGATGAAATGTATGTTACAATCCATAAATCATGTTTTTTGATCACAGAATCACCCATTACCGAACTAAAACACATGTAGGGAGGGCTGGGGAGGTGGAGAAAATGATAGCCCTAACATCTGAACAACAGAGACAGAGTCGAATGGTAAATGGTGCATTTATATGGCACCTTTAACATGCAAGGCACATCGGGAGAAAATTGGAGTTCAGTGTCTTGCCAAAGGACACTTCAACACAAAGACAGGAGGGGCCGGGATTCGAACCGCTGACCCATAGATCATTAAACGAAATGCTCTGAGCCATAGTAGCCCAGCTGGGTAGATAGTAATCTCGCTCACTGAGTTCGCTATTACACCATTACATTTATTATCCAAAAAAAACGTAATATAATAATACACTTTACATGGAGGTGCTTTGCAGACGTAGTAAAAAACGTTTTATTAGTACAAGAACATTAAAAGCAAAAGATAAAATGGAGTATGTTATGCAGTTCTCCATAATTAATTGAAATAATTGTACTATGAACAATATTGGTAGCAACTGAGTGGGCAGCAAAGGCTCCACTAGGCCTACAGGAAGGCATCATGAGCCTGTGTGAAGACCTTTCAAAAAGGCCCCAACACGCCCTAAGCAAGCCAATTAAGTAGAATGTTTGTTTATTTGGTTCTTCCGGGAACAGCATTTACTCCCAAAGTGGATAATCCATGTTTGTCAGTGGGGTCATTGGGATGTCTACGCCGTTTCATTAAATGGAGAGGCCCGTGGAGGTTATGGGAGAATGAACAAGGAAAAAAAAACATTTGAGAGACTGAATTATTGTTTTATTCGTGCACGTACTGATGCAATATCAGGAAAATACAGAAAAAAATCAAGACTAATTCCATTCCAACACCGTCAATCAATGTGAGCTGGCAAAGTCAAAATGAAACTTGATGTTTTCATCAAACTGTATTTTTGCCCTTAAGAAGTAGAAACCAGCACACTGCCAAATGCACTGTATGCACACACATACACACACACGCACACGCACACGCACACACACACACACACACACACACACACACACACACACACACACACACACACACACACACACACACACCAATAAAATAAGCCACAAAGGAACTCATTATTCTAGGATGTCTTAACTGAAACAATTAGACCTGCGTGGCCTGTTACAGAAAAATAAACAGATTGGAGTTGTAATATGATAGTTTGAAGGCTAAACCATCGCTGGCCCATTCATCTGTGCAGTATGCATAATATACAGTGGTGAGAGAGAATTGGGAGCAAAGAGTTTGTCGAGAACTCCCTTGACAGTGAACAGAGCAGGCGATTACTTCATATTGCACCATTTTGCCGTTGTCTCCAACCCCTATATGCCAGCATGTATGCAGTCTCTGGAGACAATGGCAGATCTATACAGAGGTGTGTGTGTGTGTGTGTGTGTGTGTGTGTGTGTGTGTGTGTGTGTGTGTGTGTATGTGTGTGTGTGTGTGTGTGTGTGTGTGTGTGTGTGTGTGTGTGTGTGTGTGTGTGTGTGTGTGTGTGTGTGTGTGTGTGTGTGTGTGTGTGTGTGAGATGTGGCTTATTGCTTCATTTGTAGTAAAAGGTCACAGTGCAGCAGCTATAATACTGTGTCCTCTTTAGAGAAGAATCTCTGTGCAACAGTCTGAGTGCCATAACAAGACTTTGTTTTTGAACTTTCCGGTTAAGGGTTAAAACAGTGTTGACCCTGAGGGGAAGCTTGGGCCGTGATACAAAAGGTATACAAGTCAAGGTTCTACCAGAGTTCAACATGGCTCCCTACTCCAGCTGAGCATATGGTATCAGACACTGTAAATAAACACACTGACCCTGACCCTCCCTCTCAATATAACAAACAGAACCTGATGGTATATTAAGTCAAGGCAATTTCGCTTATAAAGCACAACAAGGGTGCTGCCTGCTGGCATTAGTGGTCCAGGCGCATGCCACAGTAGGCTTTGCTCTGACAGTTTGAGTCTCTTTCATAACTGTTCGAGTCCCGTTCCCCTCTATCTTCACTTGAAAATGTCAATAAAGACAAAAACGACAACAACAAGGATTGAACAATGAAGGAGAGCACAGAGTTCTTGAGTGGTATTTTTTTTTTAAAGGCCAGAGATAGATGGCCGCGGTGCATAACAGCTAGTAGTTGCTGCCACAGTAAACCACAACTTCAATGGCAGCGAAATCCAATCACAACCAACCGGGGCCAATCAGCACATACTGAGAACGGAGATGTCTGTCTGTCTATCTGCCTGTGTCTGCAGAGTGATGCAAACTGACTTGTTAAAGGGCGGTGAATTGAAATATACGTTTTTTCCACTTTTAGGCCACATCCGTGGTCAGTATATAGCTATACCCAACAACCCAGAGGAAAGCAGAATCCAAGTTTGAGATCTACTGTACAGCTCCCTCTGAGACAAACCAAATCTACTTCTTAAGAGAAAACAATAAGAAACATAGTTTTGAGATACAACAATTGAGCAATATTTAAGCCATAGATGAGATTGATGTGACATCTAAGCTCATGGCTCCTGTTCAGGGGTGGACTGGGAGCTCAAAACGTACCGGGCAATTTTGTCTCAGAGCGGCCCTCTGAATCTTTGTGGGGGCTCCGGGGGCCTGAGCCCCCATGAGAATTTAAGACATAAGGGGC
This sequence comes from Benthosema pterotum, assembly GCA_039105355.1. Taxonomy (NCBI): domain Eukaryota; kingdom Metazoa; phylum Chordata; class Actinopteri; order Myctophiformes; family Myctophidae; genus Benthosema; species Benthosema pterotum. The sequence continues at coordinate 18,535,673 of CM076978.1, forward strand.
TCTGGGGCTCGGGCTAACTAAAATTAGTTAGTTAGTTTTAGTTAACTATAAAAACCCTGCAATAGGCAGTCTCATTTGAAGAGGACAGAGGGCCGCCAGCACTGATTCGTGGGCCGGTTTTGTGCAGATTTTTTTTTTTTTTTTTATTAAAACACGATATTAACGGCCCCCCGGGGGGGGGGGGGGGGGTCGGCCCACCGGGAAAATGCCCTGTATGCCAGACTGTCAGTCCACCCCTGCTCCTGTTTCTCGTAATTGTTTTCCTGAGAAATAGACTTGGTATGTCTCAGATGGATCCTCTGATGAGCTATACAGGAGCTCTCAAAACGTCTTAAATATTGCTCAATTGTTGCATCTCAAAGCTATGTTTCTCTTTTTTTTCTGGGAATACCTGCCAAAAATGAAAATAAATAAATACATAGTAGTAGTTTTAAATAAAAACTCCATAAAAGTTGATTTTTAATTACTTCCTGAAAACAAACATGTATCCATTATCAAGATCAATAAAAGCCAATAGATAGCTGACCTGTTTGTGTCCCATTTCTGAATAGACGTCCACAATCACAGGTGTCTTGATTAGAGTCAGAACCCTGCTAGAAAAACATGTCCATGCTGGTCTTTGCTGGTTTATGCTGGTCTAAGCCGGTCTAGCTGGTGGTTTATGCTGCTGGTCTAGCTGGTGGACCATGCTAGTAGCCCAGCATGAGTTTAGCTGTTGCTACTGGTCTAGCTGGTGGACCAGCATACCAGCTACAAAACACAACATATGCTGGTTTTGCTGGTTTATGCTGGTCATGCATGCTGTTTTTTCCAGCAGGGAAATATGCCTACTTATTGTATTACTGGGTTTAAACTCAATCATCACGTTATTTCGACCCATTATCTGGTAGAAATAATCCACATAGCAGTAAAATGGCAGAGTTGAGGAACGAATTGTAAACAAACATTCCAAGCGACGCGTGGGGTAAGCCGCCCCCAGAGAAATACAGAGCTACGCCAACTTCGTTCACTTCATGGGGCCAGTGCAATGGCGGCTCTTCTACATAGACTTCTATTGGATAGTGACAACGAATAGTGACAGCCGGAAGTTACCGAATGCATTGGAGCCTATGGGCTCGCGCGAGTACTAGAACCACGTGACCAGACTATTTTCTGCCCCCTCAATGTCGCAACTCTGTCTATTTCTAAGGCTCTGGCCGCCCCTCGCATTATGCATCCCATTGCCTTAAGGGTGCATGCTCTGTTCAGAAACCCCCTGTACCAGATAATCGGGTGGGATCCATAATAAAAAACCCAGGTGTGAAAAGGTGGGGGACGCGTTACTGCCACGCGTATGTCGAATTAGAAGTCGAGCAGACAGGTCTCGTGTTAATACTATGGTTATACTCAACTCAGCATTGGGTGTTACTACCATTGACATATATTATACCCCGGGTTACTACATGCTGTGCAGTGCACTGTGAAGTGTGCTCTGTATGCTTACAGCTCCCTCTAGTGATGACAGCTAGGTGATGGACTGGCATGTGTCTTTAGTGAATTGGGCAGTTAGAAGCCAGGAAAAAATAATTCTGGTAGCTCTCAATGTTATAGTAGTTTTTGTGGAAATTGTGGCCTGGGACATGCTCTGCTGCACTGGCCTAAGAGGGGGTTCTAAAAGCTGTTTCAACATTTGACCACCAGATGCCATACATCATGCTAAAAACCCTATATAGGTATGTATGTACTGTATGTATGTGTCTATGTATGACCCATTGACCAATGCAGCGGATGCTGATTGGGGTCATTGATCCTGCTGTTTAGAGAGCACGACTTATTGACACCGTTATGTTGCATTATACTTCTATAGCATTTCAATTTTTGGTAACACTTTCTATGAAGCCCACATCTATAATGCATAAAAAGCATCATGTGTGTTTATGAGTGTAGTTATAAAGCATCATGAACGCATTATAATGCACTATGAATGTCTATATAATGCATTATAGATGTGGGCTTCATAGAAAGTGTTACCCAATTTTATTTTATTTTTTACAAACCTACAGCATCATGCCCTGTTCACATGCCCATTGATTGCAATCCCAACCTCTTTTTCTCTCTCACTTATCATTTGCTCAGGCAGGTGTTGCCATAGCAACACAAGGACACCGAATGCATAAAAGTAGTGAAATAGTGTGTTCAGAGGTGTGCTCCCTTTGGTGAGAGCCAGGCAGGCCACTACACTAGTAAAGCGCTGACAAGAATCAAGAGCAAGCACAGAACTATATCTCTTTCTTGTCCCAGAGCTACGGCAGAACAAGTCTTTTTCGAGTTGCTGTACCGAAACTCCATTTTGGGTTTCTTTAAAAACATGTTTTTATCTTGAGTTGTACTCAACTGCCTTCTGTGCTCAACAGCCGACATGAGCCTTTCACTGCACGACAGCAACCTGATGTCCAGATGCATTTTACTCCAAAGTGAGAGTGGAGGATGAAGTGGATTCTATTCTAGTCTTTTCTGCACAGATGGGGTGTTAAACATTGATGTGGATGATGATGCAAAGAGTGAGAACGAGAGAGAAAAGAAGGGAAATAGAGAGATGAGAGGGACTGCTGTTCTCTCCTTTTTTGAGTTTGTGTTCAATAACCCTCCTTTATTGAGTAGCTGAGCATCTGCTAAAATCCAACAAACTGTCAGGCAGACCTGTACAGCACGGTATGTGTACATAATTGATCAAATCAAGGTATGACAACGTTTTAATTAAGGATGTCACTGTGAGAAAAGACAGGTGCACCACACTTGCTTGGCCTCTTTCTTACAAGCAGCCAGTGACTGTGGATATTATGCAGACAAGATCACAAGCAGATCACAACCACATCCTGCTTTCATAACGGAGAACTTGGTTCTCATTTCCCCTGTCTAGCATGTTTTTCTTACCACAATTGTGTTGCATGATATGCCTGTCTGTCAGCTAGTTTGTGACACTCATCACTCATCTCCTGTTGCTTCCTGTCAACAGACTAAACCAGTAGCAGGTTAGGGTCTGTCACTAACAATTGTAAGCCCACAATGCCTTAAATTATGTCTGTCCATTATCACTTTAGCCTTTATGTGTGCTAAATTTATACTCACAATTTAACAATGGAGCGTGTTGTAGATCATGCTATTTCCATTGTGTGTTGCAATGTGGTTTAAATGAAGAGTCGTGACAATGTGTCTTGAAAAAATACTCTTTATTGTACAGTATATTACCTAAAAACATCAGAGGAAAAGTGAAAGGGTTGAATACTGCATCTAAACATCAACACCATGCCTTCATGTAACTGCAATTTGTGGGTATAAAACAAATTCACCCACTTCTTTGTACCTTGGTTAAACTTGTCAAGTTAAAGGAAAGGTAACAAACACTCACTGACAGTGATGAACCTAATCACAATATTCAGTGTGGAAGCATATGATTCATCTGTTTAATATATGATGAAATTAAAACAAGGAAATTATCAACAAAGAGCACATTTTGAATACCAATAGAATTCAAGTATGTGCAATTACTCTTCTCCACTGTGAGGTTGTGGCTCTGGCTCAGGTTGGGTTTTCAGAGGGTGTCCTTCTGCCCACAGAGAGGCTTTCTGTTTGACTCCTAACACCTGACCCCGGCAGATCTTCAGCGTCAACAGGACGACGGCCACCAGCAGACAGATGATAACAACTGAGAGGACACCAACACCCACACCTAGGGCACTTACAGCTCCTGCAGAGGAGAAAGACTAGAATCAGAGCCTAATAGTATGTAGTACGTCGACTTTCGTGGTGCAGTAACATGCAGTTCCACATCCCTTTTCAACATTGAGAACTTATTGTCCGTTTTTATACACATGCACGCACACACGCACACGGATTTAGTCACATCATTGTGAAGAGCACAAACACATGAACAAACAAACAGAATCATTGCCTAATTTATCTGCAAATCTAAATTCAAAAAATAAATAATACCCTTTCCCTTGTGGGGTTCCATAAAAAGATTTAGATTTGGTTTTGATTTCAACTAACCTCATAAATAGAAACATAAAACAAAAGACACATGCATACATAATACAACAGTTTAGACAGCTGTTGGAGGCAATTAATGCAATCATACCAGTAGATGCTACACTGAGAGTGATTTGGCCTGAATGGTCAGAGGCCTTCAGCTGCCAGACTCCTTGGTTGAGCTGGTACTGCTCCACTCCACACTGGTAGGTCCCACTGTCCTTCTCATCAGCCCTCTGAATCCCCAAGTGGAAACTGGTGTGTGTGGGCCTTGAGAGACGAAGCCTCTCCTGAAGGGACTGGAGCTCCTTGTTCTTTGGGTACGTCAGTAGGCCGCTGTGGTCGAGCTCCACCAGGCGGACCTTGGTACCCTCAGGGGCACCAGGTGCCATGTAGAACCATGTGAGAGTGAAGCGTGAGGAAGGGTTATCCACTCCGGAGTTTAAAGTGCAATTTAGATTCACGTCTTCTGCTTCCTTGGCCGTCAGCTGCATCTCGGCCTTATCGATTTGCAGGTCGTTGCCTACAAAATGATAGATAAGAGAATTGTGCTTGGGTCAGTGGAGAATTTCAACAGGAAGATGGCCACCACCAAAGGACAGATGATAACACAATGACACATGTGTGCCCAAGAAGCATCCTGACACAGAGACAGATAGTGTTGCATTTACCTGCTGCATGTACAGACAGTTTTTGTGTTTGCTAACTTATAACATAAAATACATAAAATGAAAGACACAGACATGTGTAATACAGGTATTTTCACCACTGTGGGAGGAAGGTAATGCAATCATACCAGTAGGTTCTACACTGACAGTGATTGGGCCTGAATGGTCAGAAGCCTTCAGCTGCCAGACTCCTTGGTTGAGCTGGTACTGCTCCACTCCACACTGGTAGGTCCCACTGTCCTTCTCATCAGCCCTCTGAATCCCCAAGTGGAAACTGGTGTGTGTGGGCCGTGAGAGACGAAGCCTCTCCTGAAGGGACTGGAGCTCCTTGTTCTTTGGGTACGTCAGTAGGCCGCTGTGGTCCAGCTCCACCAGGCGGACCTTGGTACCCTCAGGGGCACCAGGTGCCGTGTAGAACCATGTGAGAGTGAAGCGTGAGGAAGGGTTATCCACACCGGAGTTTAAAGTGCAATTTAGATTCACGTCTTCTGCTTCCTTGGCCGTCAGCTGCATCTCGGCCTTATCGATTTGCAGGTCGTTGCCTACAAAATGATAGATAAGAGAATTGTGCTTGGGTCAGTGGAGAATTTCAACAGGAAGATGGCCACCACCAAAGGACAGATGATAACACAATGACACATGTGTGTCCAAGAAGCATCCTGACACAGAGACAGATAGTGTTGTATTTACCTGCTGCATGAACAGACAGTTTTTGTGTTTGCTAACTTATAACATAAAATACATAAAATGAAAGACACAGACATGTGTAATACAGGTATTTTCACCACTGTGGGAGGAAGGTAATGCAATCATACCAGTAGGTTCTACACTGACAGTGATTGGGCCTGAATGGTCAGAGGCCTTCAGCTGCCAGACTCCTTGGTTGAGCTGGTACTGCTCCACTCCACACTGGTAGATCCCACTGTCCTTCTCGTCAGCCCTCTGAATCCCCAAGTGGAAACTGGTGTGTGCGGGCCTGGAGAGACGAAGCCTCTCCTGAAGGGACTGGAGCTCCTTGTTCTTTGGGTACGTCAGTAGGCCGCTGTGGTCCAGCTCCACCAGGCGGACCTTGGTACCCTCAGGGGCACCAGACGCCATGTAGAACCACGTGAGAGTGAAGCGGGAGGAAGGGTTAGCTGCACCGGAGGTCAAAGTGCAATTTAGATCCACGTCTTCTGTTTCCCTGGCCGTCAGCTGCATCTCGGTCTTATCGACGTGCAGGTCGTTGGCTATGAAAGGATAGATGGAAGAATAGAAATGTGCTTGGGTCAGTGGAGAATTTCAACAGGAAGATGACCACCAGAAGACAAATATATACACGTGTGTTCCCAAGGAGCATTCTGACACAGAGGCAGATAGTGTTGTATTCACAGTACCTGCCGCATGAATAGTCACTGTGACATTTCCCGATGTCTCCACTGCCACTCTTCTCCAGCCGTGGGATGAAGAGAGAAGCCACTCCTCCACCTCACAGAGATACAGGCCGCTGTCTGCGGCAACAGAGCCCAGTACGGTGAGCTCAAAGCGCTCGGGAGCAGGATGGTCAAACCTCAAGCGCTGTTGCTTGGCCCTCCAGTCCCGCAGGGTGGCATTTCTGTAGGATGTGTAGATCGGGAGTTTTTCGGATCCCGTCGCCTCCTTCTTCCAAAACCATGTGACCTGCAATGCTGACGATTGGCTGGAGCGCGAGGTGATGTCACAGCGGATGTTGAAGTTCTGGGACGCTGTGACGTTCAGCTCCACAGCGTTTTTCAGCACGGACAGCTTATTCTCTGTTAATAAATAACACAGTATAGACACACACACACACACACACACACACACACACACACACACACACACACACACACACACACACACACACACACACACACACACACACACACACACACACACACACACACACACACACACACACACACACACACACACACACACACACACACACACACACACACACACACACACACACACACACACACCATTGTGAAGAAAACACAAACAGATAGATAGATAGGTGGATAGATAGATAGATTGGAGGAAGGTAATGCAATCATACCAGTAGGTTCTACACTGACAGTGATTGGGCCTGAATGGTCAGAAGCCTTCAGCTGCCAGACTCCTTGGTTGAGCTGGTACTGCTCCACTCCACACTGGTAGATCCCACTGTCCCTCTCATCAGCCCTCTGAATCCCCAAGTGGAAACTGGTGTGTGTGGGCCTTGAGAGACGAAGCCTCTCCTGAAGGGACTGGAGCTCCTTGTTCTTTGGGTACGTCAGTAGGCCGCTGTGGTCCAGTTCCACCAGGCGGACCTTGGTACCCTCAGGGGCACCAGGCGCCATGTAGAACCATGTGAGAGTGAAGCGGGAAGAAGGGTTAGCTGCACCGGAGGTCAATGTGCAATTTAGATTCACATCTTCTGCTTCCCTGGCCGGCAGCTGCATCTCGGTCTTATCAACACGCAAGTCGTTGGCTACGAAAGGATAGAGTTGAGAAAATAAATTCGAGATGAGAAATCAATAGGTTCACATCGGTATGTCATTTGGATATTGTTTGTCAGAAAGCTCAATATTGTGAGGTTGCATATCACATATTTTCTGTTGACTGTGATAATTAATTAAGCCTGGGTTTTTATAATTTTTTCAGTGAAAATATTTAACAAGAGCTTGTTACCAAATAAATAAATCCATTTTTACTTTTTATTTTTTATCATTGTGTTTTATGAAGAAAGGTAAATAATACAAGGTTTTCACACAGCAGCGATGATGTTATACAGACAAACAATAACAATATAACAATATTCCTGCCAAGGTTACTGATGTGCCTTGTGTGTGTGCTTTCCACCCATTCAGGAAGTGTTTCCAGGTCTGTAAACCACCTTTGACAAGTTTATGTAAATTCACTTGCAAATAGTTGCTGGTTGTTTTTGGGGCTTGAGTGTAGAGTAGAAATCATCTGGGCTTGCTTCCTAATGTTTAAACCAGTGGTTCCTGCATATTAACCAGTGCATATTAATCCGGGAATCCCGGATTAATATGAAATTGTGATTATGATTATTGTGTTGCATTTTAATTAAAATGTTTTGATACTAATATTCAGTATTTCAATTTATTCTCAAAGTGTTTTTAAATGACAGATGTACAACCTCACAATGCCTCACTTGTAGATCAGCTATTTTAATTTGTGGTAGTTTTCATAGACTTTGCCACTTGTTTATCTAGCAAAACTGGTAACACAGCACGAGATAACAGGAACCTGGACGAAAGATGTGAATAAAGATCATACCGGCAGGAAGTGACGATACAATACAGCCACTTACCTGGCTCTACAATTTGTACGTCTATGGCTCCATGGGCGGGTGACAGGCTATACCATTCTCCACGGGGATCCTGCATCCACTCGACCACGACACAGTGGTACATTCCACTGTCCCCAACACGAGCTTGTTGAATGGTGAAGTCGATGCTTTGACCCTCACTGCGCTTCATGCTGAATCGCTGCCATGTCCCGGATGGCGCTTGCACAGCGTCCCGGTCAGATCTCAGAATGGTCTGATTGCTTCCTGTGTGACGCAGCTGGACCGACCATGTGACATCAAAGCGGGAGGAGTCAGACGTTCTATCAGCAATGTGACATTTTATTTCTACATCCGTGTTGATGTTGCCTTTTACAACAGGGTTGGAAGGTCTTAGGGAGAGTTTGCTGACTAGGAAAGAAAATTAAGAATGATAAGAATAAGACAAACTTGACGAGAAACGGAGAGAGAGAGAATATATATATATATATATATATATAGTGCCTTGTAACCATGGCCATACCTGGGTTATTCACCATCACAGCTAAGCGGTTGGATGCCTTCAACTTCCTGTGTACTCCCTGCATGAAGACGGAAACGTCACACTGGTACATTCCTGCCTCCCTGTGGCTCGCCCCAATGAGGAGCAGGGTATGCTTGACCTCAGGTTTCCGATTATTCGTAGAAATTTCAGTTCTCAGTTGGTAGCGGACATGGTCACCGTGCCAAGTAATGTCGCCATTGCGGGACAGTGTCAGGATGTTATCAGGAGACGAGGCGCCCTCTCGTTGCAAGCTCCAGGTCACTGTCACAGGCAGACGAGGTCCACTTATCCGACAAAGCAGTTGCGTTTGCTCACCAACCGTCACAATGTTGTTCCGACTATTTAAACGCACCGCCAGTAACGACTCTGTTAGAAAATGATGAAATGTAGTTAGTTAGTGGCACAGAATTTCAGATGTAGCATCTGTTAGAGTAGGTGAAACAATTACAATTCAGGCATTTAGCAGATGCTTAATACAGAGCGACTTACATTTAGGAATGAACAAATAAAAAGCATGGGAACATAGAGATTAAGCTAAAGAAGCTAAAGAGCTATATAAGAATCTATATAGGTTAATTAAACTGTATACAAATGCCATTTAATACGACTGCAGGAGGTCTAGGCTAGGGCAAGTACTACTGCAAGTGCGTTAAGATAAGATAGGCTAAGACAGAAAAGTCTATGTCCTTGCACTTGTAACCACACCCTTATGCCAAATTATTTTATTTTGTCCACAAAAAATATCAGATTTTCATTTGCAAGATAGTTATTGTCTCAACTAGCTTTCCAAATGACAATGCACAGTCAGTGTTTCTCTTTCACAAAAGACTCCTTTCTTGACAATAATACTGTATGTATTTTACCTGCAGGAGAGACTGACACATTGCTGGACATTGTTTGGCTTAGTGTTTTCTGCAACGTGCCGTCCGTTGCAACGGACCACTCGGACACGGTGCACATGTGCACTCCTCCGTCTGCGGGGGTCGCCTCGTTCAGCTCCAGGGTGAAGGTATCCGGTGTTGGGCGCGTCGCCTTAAGGCTGCGCTGTGCGAACCCTGACCCTAACTCCATAACACCGTCCTGGTTGATGCTGATCACATCGTCGATGCTTTTCATGGACGCTGGTCTGTGTTGCCAGGTGACGGAGAGCCGATGCTTGGCCCCTTTCACCTTGCAGGTGAGCTGGAGCCGGTCACCTTCTTGGGCGGTCACACTTGCATCTTGCATTTCAACCGAAAGTGCACTTGCTGTGAACAGAAGAGGGCATATTATGTACAATGAGTTCTTTCTACTTTTGAAGGTTTTGTGACATTACTTTTTATTTATTTTTCTTTTCTTTTTTTCTTTTAGGATTAATACACTCAGAAAACCTCAACGTTCAACATTCAGTGGATTTTCTCAGGTCAGGAGTTTTCTGCAATGAAAACAGGCAAAACAGTGATCTGCTGGCAAATTCCATTTACATACTATACCGATATACAGTATGGGATTTGCAAAAACATTCAGCAGGAAAATCAGGGTACTCGTTTGAGCCAGAAAACCCCAGAACACAGAAAATCTACTGAATGTTGAGCTCAAAAAACCTACAAAAATAAAATACAAAAACCTTTAAGTACAATCCATTTAAATGCATTTTTGATACCACTCATTTTGTCATTTCGCTCAAGTATGTGTTGAATTCTGGACCTATACTACAGTAAAAAACATTTGAGTACTTTTTCCACCACTGCCAACAACATTTCATGATCGAATGAAATGTTGAGAGAAGCCACTGCAGACATAAACGTAACCGCATACCTGTGGCAGAGATGGTGACTAGCTGTGCAGTGGAGTCCTGTCCTGCCCCCTGTGTGAACATCCCATCCGTTCCTCTGTCCTGAGGCCATGCTCTACAGCGGTATTCGCCCTGGTCCTGAGTCCTGACAGGTCTCAAAGTGAGCCTATAACCCGCGTTACCGAGTCGGATCACCCTGAGTTCTCCTCCGCTGTCTCTGCCGCTGTACTCGGGCCCCACTGACAGAACCCCTGTAGGGCCCATGCGGGCCAGCTCTGTGCTGCCCTGGAGCCAAGCCATGGAGAAGAATCGCTCTTGCAGGTTCTGGGCGTCCAGGTTGCAGGATAAAGACATCTCTTGCCCCTCCTGTAGAGTCGTCTGTGGGACTGCAATGCTCACTGCTAGAGTGCCCTGGCTGGGTGCCACCTCTATGCAAGACAGGAAGGAAATAATCATATCATATTACTCATATGCTTCCTGTTACACAGACACGCTCAAGATGAAGCCCAGAATGAAAACTCAAGTCATGTCTGATGTCACACACTGTGATGAAATTATAAAATGCTACCCACCTTTAGGTGTGACCTTTAGGGCGATGGCCGCTGTAACCTCCTTAGCGATGGGGTACCAGGAGCGGTCTGGCTCTTGGATCCATTCCCGGGCTTCGCAGTAGACATTGCCCTGGTCTGATGGCTCCAGCTGGCTCATCTTCAGCTTGTACGTGGCCTCTCCCACCTTCTCCAACGCGACGAGTCCGGACCGATAGCGCTCTTCAAATCCCTGCCCGGGACTAAGTGTAAAGTCGTTATCTATGGAGATGATAGGTCGGGGGTGTTGTTCTCCGTCTCTAAGAAGAGTCCAAGTGACAGACAGGTGGGTGTGTTGGATGGTGTTGCGGGAGGCTCGGCATGTCAGAGTGATGGCTTCACCCTCTTTGCGGCTCAGAAAGGTGGCGTCAGGGGTCGAAACAGCCAGGGAGTTGTCAATCACTAAATGAGACAAATGGGGAGGAAAATAATAATGCCAAAAAGTTTCAACAATCATCCTTACAATAAGACTATATTTGTTTTATAATAAATAAAATAAATGGTTTTATAATAAATAAGAATAAAATAAAGAAATACAATGACTTGCATGCAGTAGGTAGCATTTTAGGAACGTACAAATCTAATAGTGAAATTTGGTAATGGTAAATATTTGCATTTAGTATACTAGTCGTATTTTAGTGAAGAACAGTTCTCCACTAAAATATGACTAGTTCACTAAATGCACATATTTACCAGGAACAAATTTCACTATTGCTGTACAATCACTCTCACTTAAGGGTCTCCACCATGAATTTGACATTTTTTGTTTACCCAGTCTATTTTTACACTGCCTTAAACATTTCCCCTAATTTTGCCCCCACCATTGGTATACATCCCAGTCCACACCTCCTCACATTGTGGTTCACTACCCCCCTCCCGTGGCCCCTCCCACCAAAACTGAGGTGGGAGGGGATAAGAGGAGGACAGGGACGAGGGTGCTCCCACTGTGGACATTTCTGGTATTGCAGTTGGAAGAGCACGCTGAGAGAATACAAAAAGGTATTAAAGGGCTAAACTGATATGACACAATTGATTTTAAATTCATGGTGGATCTCCTTTAATACAAGCTTTGACATTTTCTATAGCTAGAAAAAAAAAACATAATTACTGTACCATTGACTATGGTCGTGGCAGCATAGGTCCCCCTCCATGTAAATTGTGAGTTAACTACTCTGCACTCGAATGTTCCGCTGTCAAACTCTGTTAGACTGTTGATCTTAAAGAGGACGGAAGTGGGTGACACACGTTCCACGGTGACGTCATGTTTTGCCACACGGGGACTATAGATGGCGTAGCCGTAGTATGGGTCGTTTGTGCTGATGATCTGGATCGGCCTTGAAGGGTTTTCAAACTTATAGATGTTGAATTCAAAGTCCTGGTTTGCATTAGGGTCACTGAAACCACTCACATTGCAGGAGATGGACAGGGGATAGTTCTTCACACGATAAAGGGGGCCGGATTGCACTTCTGTGAGCACATCGGCCTCTCCTGAAATGAGTGAGCACAGACAAAAATCCACATGTTGAACTACTGTTATTATGTTATTACAGCTCTCTATAAATTCCATGCCCACAATTCTGTGCGGCCAATTCATAGAGCTGCCGTCACTGACTTCTTTTAGACACAGTTTTAGAGAATGTGCTGATTCCCCCAAAGGTTCTCAACTTGGAGATCACCAAATTACCAAATTATTTTTTGGGGGGTCCACACACACATATATGTGTGTGTGTGTGTGTGTGTGTGTGTGTGTGTGTGTGTGTGTGTGTGTGTGTGTGTGTATACTGTATAAGTTAAAGTAGCAACTTCACATGTTTGCTTGACAAGGCATTCTCTACTAAACAGGAGTCCTGCTTTTTCCATTGAGTTGGTTAAGTTACCAGTATCTTCAAAGCTGAGCACCTACTGCCTTAACAAAGGGAAGTTTCGAGATGAAGCACGTCTATTTTTTCCTTTCTTTACATGCACAAACTTTCCTTAATAATTATGCCTGGTTTCAATATTTGTTATATATGATGTATTTTCTCTATTATTGAGTTTAGTACAGCAGTCGGGGGTGGCCAGGGTCACGAGACATGACCAAAGCTTTTCCAGGGATCCCCAGCCAAAAACAGTGAGAACCCCTGACAAGGATATACTCCCATTATTGTGCTATTTTTTAGATGATGACCAAACTCCATAATAGCCTTATTAGTCTGAATTAGAATCATCTTTAGTCCCATGTTAAATGTTTACAGCTTGTAAAGCCTTTTCATTGTGCAATAATGTGACACATTATCTGGAATGTACTGTAGGCGCCAATGTAACAAACGGCCAGGGATAGGGGAAGTTATTTTATGAAGATCTGTTTCAAACTAGGACATTTTATTTAATTATATGAACAATTGCTGCAATTAGTATATTTACAACAAGCGTAGTTTAATTAATACAAATTGTACAGATCATTTTAATTCAACAGAGCAATGTAGTTCCAAGTATTCAAACAACATAGGAGTAGTAGTAAGACTTTATCTTTAAAATAATAATAGTTACAAAAAACATTCCGGCAAACTCCAAATCATATACAGGCATTTCAAGCAAAGTGTGACATTAGGAATATACTTACCAAAGTGGATAATACTTTGACCCAGGAACAGTAAGAGACTGGTCCTCCAAAGAGACTGTGGGGAAAGCATCATCCTGAATGATGCTCAAACTATAGTATAGGAATGAACTGAAACAGGGCTCATTTTGTTTGTCCTTCTAAATAATGGTTGTCTCAAAAGTGAAGGTGTCACACGGTCATATAAGCTATCAACATATCCATCCTGCAAATCAGACAGACACAAAAAGAGGAAGTGTTGCAAGCGTTTCCTGACCATGCACAAATCAGCAGCACATTATGACATATTCATGTCAGTCACTAACAGGGGTGGAAGTGGCATGTTACAAAGTAGGTAGCATGTTGCGTGTAATAATTAATATATTTTTTATTTTACAGTAAGAATAGAAAGTGTTACAGTTGCAATATACTGTCCTTGCAACACGTCCCTATGTGCAGCTAGACAGCTAGTGAACAGTTTCTGTGATCCTCCAATAATGAGACAAGGCTTGGCTTTTCTCATATTTACTGAATGTGTAAAACTGAAACAGTAGAGGAAAAAACAAAATGAATACCATGCATACGCTGAAGTTGAGAAATAGTCTACATGGCACTGGAAGTAAACGCATTAGAACAAGTACACAACACAATATTCCAAACTAGAGTCCGACTGATATGGAGTTTTGGGAACGATACGATAACCGATATGATAGAGGTATACAACCTACAATAACCGATTTGCAACCAATAGTTTTTTTATAGCTGGAATGAAAATGCACCTTTCTTCAATGATATGGCCAGAAGGGGGGCACACCAATATGACCACCAATGGAAGGGGGACCCACCAATATGACCACCAATGGAAGGGGGACCCACCAATATGACCACCAATGGAAGGAGGACCCACCAATATGACCACCAATGGAAGGGGGACCCACCAATATGACCACCAATGGAAGGGGGACCCACCAATATGACCACCAATGGAAGGAGGACCCACCAATATGACCACCAATGGAAGGGGGACCCACCAATATGACCACCAATGGAAGGGGGACCCACCAATATGACCACCAATGGAAGGGGGACCCACCAATATGACCACCAATGGAAGGGGGACCCACCAATATGGCCACCAATGGAAGGGGGGCCCACAGATTGAACACAGATAGTAGGGGGACCCACAGATTGAACACAGATAGAAGAGGGACCCACAGATTGAACACAGATAGAAGGGGGACCCACAGATTGAACACAGAATCAGATAGAAGGGGGACCCACAGATTGAACACAGATAGAAGGGGGAACCACAGATATGACTGCCATGACTTCTTTACTCTGGTCTGGTGACTATTGTGTTTTTGTTCTGCTCTTTCTCTGCCGGACTCACGACTGCCAACGACCCTTCACACCAAGGGCACTCAGTCACTAACCCCTCCTTTTGCACATTTTCATGCAAAGGGACACGGCTTACCGAGTCCTCTGAAATTGAAATCTGTAATCACCCATTAGGGGCAGGCTCAGAAGGCCACTTTGTCAATAAAGTACCCTCCAAGCCGCCACCCATTGGCTCATAACAGAGGAGGGCTTTAACACAGACAGTGTTCAAAACTCTCATGCTTGCATTCAAAGCAACCAAAGGTTTGACTGCACCATACCTCAGTGGCCTCATAAAACTCTACAAGCCCTCCCGTGCACTCCGTTCAGCCGACACTGGGAAGCTGGCACAGACTCACTACCTAACTTCCGCCGCAGTCTGAAAACACACCTCTTCAGACTCCATCTCGGCTCATAGCCGAGATGTTGGTAGGTATTACATACCTACCAACCCACAGTACTTGCTGCAAGTCAAGTCAAGTTTCATTTTATTGGTCTCCCGAAGGAGAAACTTGTCTAAAATGTATTGTAAATCCTGATTAAATTGTGAACCTTATACCATTATAAGTTGCTCTGGATCAAGAGCGTCTGCTAAATACCTAAATTGTAAATTGTAAGGTGGACCCACAGATGTGACCACCAATAGAAGGACGACACACCAATGCCCCCCGACATCTTCAGATTCTAAAAAAAAAAAAAAACACTGTGGCAGCAAGTGCACTGTGCACCTTTTACAGTTCTATCAGTGGCAATTTTAGCAATACGATATGACAAACGATTCCCATCTATATGACCAGCGATGCAATAGACCGTTTCTATCAGTCGGACTACATTCCAAACAATAAAGCCACTGCTACAGTAAGTTGGCATGAAACCCAGAACACATACTCCTACTCGATTTGCCTAAACAAACATAAGAAAGTTGAAATATCCATTAAACGTGAAATATAAGCATTGACCAGCCTGCAACCGGCATATACTGTACAGACAAAGAATGTCCAAAGCAAAAACGTTTTAAGAAGATATCTCACAGCTCGTCGTTCAGAGTAGAAATGTTGACTTAAGTTTCACTTTCATTTCTCCTGTTTTTGGACCATCCTGTTTTTAGATGCAATCAAGGCATCTAGGGGTTTACTAGGGGCATCTACGAGGGGCCTCTAGGGGTTTACCCCTATGGCAATAAAACACAGTACTGTCACAATGAACATAACTTAAAGGGATAGTTCAGATTTAAAAGTTAAAGGTAATATAGGAACATAGTGGGTAAAAAACTTAACTCCACCTCACCCCCACTCTATTGGCACATTATGAAACTGCTGCGTTTTGCCATGTATGTATTTTTTTTACATTACACTTGCAACATTCATGGTTCATGCATGGGAGGATGATTCAATTATGTACCTATGGTAATGGCACCACCTAGTGGATATACTGAAGACATGTATTGAAATGTAATGAACATTGTTGTAATCCTTAAGGCTCACAAATGTCAATGTGGTGACTGGTCATTCAGTTCAGTTAACAAGTAATGGCAAGCTTGGAGAACAAGGTGGCACCATGGCAGTGTTGCATGACATTTTCTGAACGCTATTCGAAACACGCACAGAGACTGTAATGCATTTGCAGAAATTGCCCTATTGAGGCCATAAGATGTGCTTGTCATGGCTGAATGCTACAGAAGTAAATGGGAATAGGGAGGAAGACAAAACATGTTCTAACAAGATGAGAGTATTTCACAGCACAGCCATCTTGACAGAAATCCTGATAAAGGAGGGCATGTGGCATTAAAAGCATGTTTCTGTTGCCGAAGCTGACAGAATCACAGTGATTAACTATAGGTATACATGAACATTACAATTTTACTGTAGGCTTACGTCAACAAAATAAGCCCTGTTGTCAAATCACACTTATTTATCATACTGAAATAAACTATAATTAAAGAAATGTTGCGTTGTGCTTGATCCCTAAGCTGGTGTCCCACAGTTTAAAGTAAACTGTAGAGTCGTCCTACTATCCTGGTGTAAAGGACAAAACCTGTTTGCATTCAGTATTAGACGTGTGATATTGGGAAATGGGGAACAATGTAAATGGAGGGCTTGAACTGTGTTCAGACCACAACCTAGAAAACATTCAAAGGAGGAAGTTCCAAGAAAGCTATAGCATTGCTTCATCTGTTCCTCAAAACAGAGGTCTGCCAATCACAAGCATATAAGGAACAGGAACAGGAAGTGTGTAAGAGACCAGGAGAGAAACCACACACACACACACACACACACACACACACACACACACACACACACACACACACACACACACACACACACACACACACACACACACACACACACACACACACACACACACACACACACACACACACACACACACACACACACACACACACACACACACACACACACACACACACACACACACACAAACAAACATACAAAGTATGAGGACAGTGTGCTTTACACAGACTGGATCGAGCCTAATTTCTGCGTGAGGATGAGTGTGTCGTCGTTAGAGAGAGCCACAGATGGACCCCTGCCTGGCTCCGAAGCCAAAGATGAGGGGCAAAGGGAGAGTGTGGAAGGAGTTGACTCCGAGCTGTGCTGGGAGGACGGGGGTCTCGCCGTGGAGCTACAGAGAGGGATGGAGACCATGCGGCTCAGAGGACAGCTGACCGATGTGACTCTGATCGTTCAGGGAGAAGAGTTCACCTGCCACAGGACTGTACTTGCTGCAGCCAGCAACTACTTCAGGTACAAATGAACCCTGACTGTGAAGTTGAATTTGAGTCTGTATATGATTAACTGATTCTGAGATCTAGTAATGACTGCATATAACTAACACACAACACAAAAACTTACTTACTTACTTATTTTAAAAACAAGTGATAAATCTTTCAACTTTTGGGAGTAAATGTGTATATGTAAGTCTGATGCCTTTAAAATAATTAAATGAATCATCTAAAAGTCACACAAGTGCTATCAAAATGCTTTGTGACTAAAACACTATATTTACAGTAAAAAAGGAAGGAAAAGGTAAGAGTGAGTCACATAGGACTATACTATGTCGTTGTAGGGCAGAGTCCCGTCCCAGTGGAACTCTCGAGGATTAATCCCGTGGATGGACCTGGCTGACTCGCTATACCAATGCCCATTTTCTCTGTATTGGCTGCAGTAGTAACCACACAAACACCAGCAGCTCTTCTTGCTCGTGACAGCTTTATTTTCACAGAGAAGTGATCGAGTAGGCATCCGTATCTGCGTTATTAAATAAACAATAATCAGCATAAAACCCATAGAAACATACATTTCACTGCCAAACATTTGCTCCACACAGTATTCAAACTAGGTGCCATACCTGCGGTCAAAGCCGTTTGCCCTTCCGGGACAATCCTTCCACACACCACACCATACCCCGTGAACCTGACGCTTAAATAAATAACAGCGCCACCCCAAGGCTTATATGGATATTTGACATTGAACTAATTGTACTCATTTTGGCCCTTACACACCGGCCCCTAATTGTTAACTCAGGCTTAACAATTCAAACAAATAAACAAAACAAAAACAAGGGCCAAAACGCATTATGTCATTACATTGTCGCAGGCCTTACAATTTAACATTTAGTCCTCAATATCAAGGAACGAACCAGACCTTGTGGGCCAGGAAGGACCTCCCGAATCTGTCAAATGTCCAGAACTCTTGGCAAGATACAAAGTCGATGTCCCTGAGCTGCCAATCTCCCTTTCCTTGGATTTCACTTCCTCCTCCCTTCACGCATGCACAAATACTTATGCTGGTGTGCTTTCTAGAGTTTTGAATCTTTATTCTCATATGGCTCTCCTCCATCCCCATGAATTTCAACCTAGGTAACCTGGAAACAGCTGTCCTACATTTCTTCAAACTTGAGCAGCAGGCAATGAACTTGTAAGTCAGAGATTGTATACCACACACATCTTTTACTGTGTCCTTTACTGTGTCCTTTACTGTGTCCTTCTTTGTCACTTCCTGATCATTCGAGACTACCACAATCCCCAGCCCTGGTTTGGACCGATCCTCCTTGAGCTCCGTCACCTTCCTTTCCTCCTCCTTTGCCAAATCCACTCGAACAGCACCGGTTAAATCCTGGTGCACATCTTTGTTGAACCCCTTGTTCAAACGCTGGATCCTTTGCTTAGTCACTGCCACATTGTTAGTAAGACAGACTTCTCCTTTCCTAATGGGCAACTGCAAACAATGCCTCTCATCCTGCAGCGCTGCTGAACCGTCCAAATTATTTTCCAAGTCTGTTCTTGACACATTGTTCTTCAACGAGGTTACCTTGTTGAAAACATGAGTGGTTGGTCCTTCTTCCAGTCTGCACATGGAGATCCTGTTCACCATTACAGGGGAGCGCTCCTTTTCCATAGCTTCACTCTTTCCATTCAGTGGTCCGTTAACAGCCCACCCAAGCACCGTCCTAATTCCATACGGGCCAATCCCGTCACTGCTGATGACCTCCTGAGGTTCCAACAATTTGGGCGCATTGATCCCAATCAACAAGTCGACAGTTGCATTAATGCGTGGAATATGAACGTTGGACAAATAAGGCCATTCACTGAGTTCTTCAGATGTAACCAAGCTCTCGACCGTGACTGGCATTTTACATTGAGTAAGAACTTCTGGTAGAAGATGGAAATCGTTGCTGTCCAAAGCAGCTACCTCCAACCCAGTCAAGGAGTAAGCTGGAACGACTGCCCTTTGCCCCATGGTGCTCAACAAGAAGTTAGTTCTACTGCCGGTGATATTCAGCTGCTGCATTAAATGTTCAGAACAGAAAGTGGCTGAGCTGCCCGGGTCCAGGAAGGCATAAGTTTGAATGACATGGTTTCCTTTAACCGCCTTTACACTTACAGGGACAATAGACAACACACACCGGTCCTCGCCGGCCCCTGTATGTCCACATGTCTTCTGTGAAATCGGATGGTCAGATGGCTCCTGTATCTGTTCTGGATGTGGTGTCCTTTTAATGTGAAGCACAGTGGGGTGTGTTTGACTACAGATCTTGCAGATCAATCGCTTTTCACAAAAACGGCCTATATGGCCAACACACAGGCAGGCAAAACAAGCTCCCTTTTCTTTCAATACTTGAATTTTCTCTGTGTGCGTCTTGTCCTTGAACTGTTGACACTCTTCCAATGAATGACTGCCTGTACAGTAGAGGCATACTACTTCCTTGACATTCAGAGCATTTGATGTTAATGATGTCGCCTCCTCACCTCCGTCAGGTGATTTGGCAGAAGTTATTGTTGTGGCAACAATGTTTCCCTTCACTCGGTTTGTTGAATACTTTGTGGGCGCCCTTGTGCCAACTGCATCAGATATGGGATCCTGTATATTACCAAATAGGGGGTCAGAGAGGATGCTGACACGCCGTTCCATAAACTCAACCAGATTCCAAAAGTGAGCTCTCTCATGTGTGTTCTCCATAATATCATGCGCCACTGTCCTCCATTGTTCCCTCATCTTAAATGGCAGCTTTGCTACAATGGCTCGCATATGAACAGGCATGTCCATTTCCTGCATATGCTGAAGCTCCTCCATAACATTACAACAGCCACGCAAAAATAAAGAATAGGCCTGGAGTGCACCAGCATCTTCAGAACTGATCATCGGCCACTCCAAGGCCTTGTGCATATAGGCATTTGCGATTTTATACCGATTCCCAAAATGTTCATTTAGAAGGGCCTTTGCCACAGTGTAGCCACGCTCAGGATCCATATGCTGGCAACTGCGCACCAACTCTTGTGGTTGCCCTCTGGTGAACTGCTCCAAGTAGTACAAAGCATCCGCTTCCGTCACCTTTTCTTCAACTCCTTGTTCAAAAGCTCTAATAAAGGCTCGGTATTGAAGAGGGTCACCTTGAAACGTTGGGATCTCTCTTGGTGGTAAAGATCTTGACAGTTGCTGCTGTACCAAGGCAGCTGTTATTTCATTTTGCCTCTCCATAATGGTTAGCAGGTTTGCAGATTGATTGGGTTGAACATGATTGATTTGATTGGTTTGAACATGATTGATTTGATTGGTTTGAACATGATTGATTTGATTGGTTTGAACATGATTGATTTGATTAGTTTGATTTACAGATTGATCTTTCACATACTTTGATGTCCCCAGTTTGCTTCCTTGTTTTTCCTTGAGGGTTTTGAGAGAATGACAGCTTGCAGAAGCAGCGTTCCATTGTCCACATGATTCCTTTGGTCTTACATCTAATTGCTTAATTGATTGAATTGGCAGCTTGGTTTTATATGACTGAATCAATTGTCCAGGATGAAATTGTGTTGCATTAGGGTTCAATACATTGACCTTTTCTCTTGTTTCTGTTTCCCTCTCCACATATGAATTCATTGCATTAGAACGCTTTGAGGGTGCATGAGAGGAGCCTTTGCTTTCCGAGTGCAGCACGTTTAACTTTGCATCGGTTGCAGCCAATTCTGCGTCCACGGCAAGCTGTTCTCTTTTTCTCCTTAGCATTTGTTGATGCTCCTTCAACTTTTGTTCCTCCTCCTCCAAAGCATGTTGCTCCTTAAGTGCTGCTGCACGGGCAATAAGTGCAGCTCTATCAGCCTCTGCAATTAACTTTGCAGAAGCTGTACTTGAACAGACACTTTTAACACTCCTTTGTGAGAGTCTACTGGACACATTGGAAACACTGTCATCAGGAGTAATACCATCACTCAAATGACCACCACCTTCATTTGTTATGCCATGATTTTCACATGTACCAGTTTCAGTGAAACGACCCCCACCTTCATTTGTTGTTCCATGAATTACATATGTACCATTTTCAAGCAAATGACCACCACCTTCATTTGTTGTACCATGATTTCCATTTGTACCCATTTCACTCATTTGACCACCACCTTCATCATCATCATCATCACCATCATCAACCTCATTGTTTGAAACCCACATGTCTGCTTCTGAAATGCACTCACAGTTGAATAACATTTTTGCATTAAACCAGATTTCCTGTTTATCCCTTTCATCAGGTGATATAAACCCCAACAGATTTTTATGCATATACTTTGCCTCATTACACACTTTAATCAACTCTGTGAGCGCAATTTGTACCTTTGCAACTTCATTTTTTACCATGAAACCTTGGATTTTATCTCTTAGGTTGGCTGCTATATTCAGCTTAGACTTTCTGCCCATTTGAAACCTTTCACATTTCTCTGCAATCGCTTTTTCAGTTAGTTTCACCACCCGTTTCTCAGTCTGCGGCTCAACCGTGCTAGTGACGTCACTCCTAACTGCGGAAGACACAGGCACGGCCGTTTCCACGGCAACGCCCGACGCCACACTACTTTTCATCATGATCGCAACGGTAATAGTCAGTGCAACAATTAAACGAAAGTTCGGTCCGTAAAGTCAGTGCAAAAAGAAGTCGGCGCCAATAATAAAAGTCAATGTCAATTGTTTTCAGCAACCATGGATTTACGCCATTCTCCCCCAAGTAGCCTGCTTATGTGCACGTACAAGCTAAATGGCCATACACTGCTGTGCAGCGCTACGCATACCTGCTGTCTTGTGATTTCTCCGTACGGTCCAATACTGCTAATGCTCCGGCCTCTCCATACACCACACGTCGGATCAGCACCGCTTCCCCTCGTCACCACCATGGACGGCTGGATACAGGGCGTGTTCCGATCGGCGGTGCCGCGGCGGCCAGCACAGCAACAAACAGTAGAACTTCTCAAACTCCAACAGCAACAGCGGCTACCCTCGCTCGTCCTCGCGTCGCCTCTGCCCGTCCAACGCAGCCAAGCTTCTGCAAACGATTCGAAGGTCCAACTGGTGCATCGGCTTTGACTAATGTAAGAGTCCCGTCCCAGTGGAACTCTCGAGGATTAATCCCGTGGATGGACCTGGCTGACTCGCTATACCAATGCCCATTTTCTCTGTATTGGCTGCAGTAGTAACCACACAAACACCAGCAGCTCTTCTTGCTCGTGACAGCTTTATTTTCACAGAGAAGTGATCGAGTAGGCATCCGTATCTGCGTTATTAAATAAACAATAATCAGCATAAAACCCATAGAAACATACATTTCACTGCCAAACATTTGCTCCACACAGTATTCAAACTAGGTGCCATACCTGCGGTCAAAGCCGTTTGCCCTTCCGGGACAATCCTTCCACACACCACACCATACCCCGTGAACCTGACGCTTAAATAAATAACAGCGCCACCCCAAGGCTTATATGGATATTTGACATTGAACTAATTGTACTCATTTTGGCCCATACTATGTCGTTGCAGGGCAATGTTTTGTAGTGGCCTGAAGGAGACTCATGAGGACCATGTAGAGATAAAGGGGTTGGAAAGAGAGACCATGAGGTCACTGCTGGACTACACCTACACCAGCCAGGCCCTCATCACTCACAGCAATGTGCAAAATATATTGGAGGCTGCCAGTCAGTTTCAGGTGAGTGGTACAGTTCGTGTAACTGACATGATATATAGTATGGACTTTAAAGTCCTTATGGTTTAGTCTTTTACAACAAGCCAACAAGAGTCTTGCACTCATATACCACATATAATATCTGGTAATAATCAATGCAATGGAATAGTTCTTACGGCCCTTCTCACAATTGATGGGTGTGGTAGCGGGAGTTGGCCACCCTCTGAAACCATGTTGAGATGGCATATTTCAGTGCATGCAGTCATTTCATTACAGGAGGCATCTCTCTAAGTGATTTTTGTAGGTCCCACAAATGGCACAGATATGCTCCAATCTGGCCCAGATGATTACAATATTATGCACCCTTCTTCTCCCCATCAGTTCCTGCGTGTGGTGGAGGCGTGCGCCGGCTTTCTCACCAAGTCGCTCCAACCGGAGACCTGTGTCTGGGTTTTGCGTCTGGCCGACAGACATTCCCTGCCTGCTTTGAGAGCCAGGGCTCTGGAATACATTGTCAAAGAGTTCTCCAAGGTCACCCGGCATGATGAGTTTGTAGAGTTGCCAGGCGACGCTCTCGAGTGCATCCTGCAGCGGGACGACCTGAACGCAACACGTGAAGAGTGTGTCTTCAAGGCTCTGATGCGCTGGGTGAGAGCGCAGGAGAATGAACGCTACCCTTCACTGGCCCGGCTGCTTTCATATGTGCGTTTACCACTGCTGAGGCCAGCGTACTTCTTGGAAAAAGTGGAGTCGGATGAGCTGATTCGCCGCTGCAGTGAGGCATTTCCTCTGTTGCAGGAGGCCCGCACTTATCACCTGTCGGGCATGGAGGTATGGATGTTCAAAGCCCTTAACATCTGCTCTTAGCTCGATAAGATGGACAATTGCATTTGTACTACTGTGCCGCATAAAGCATTTAACCTTAAGCATAGATAATATAGGGCTACAAGACGTTCTGGTAACCACAGCCCTGTACTTCCTGTTAGACACATTCAGGATCTATTGTGTATATAATTGCCTAATATAATGATATTATTTGCACTTCCATAGACTTTATATTCGTGTAAAGTGACTAAATATAATGAACAAATTCTCAAGCTACAGTAACGGTAGTATAAATTAAGCTTGATATGCGGTGTGTGTGTGTATGGTATGCAGGTGGTCTCAGAGCGAACCAAGCCCCGTGCGCAACACTTCCTGTCAGAGGTATTCATGATCATCGGTGGATGCACAAAGGATGAACGCTTCGTCTCTACTGTGACCTGTCTGGACCCTCTGCGACGGAGTCGGCTAGAGGTCGCCCGGCTGCCCATGACAGAGATGGAAGACGAAAGCCAAAACCGGAAATGGGTGGAATTTGCTTGCGTCACGTTCCGCAATGAGGTGTACATATCTGGTACGCATGCATGTGGAAGTTTGCTAAAAGTCTTAAATAAAATCCACAAGATCACAATACATCGCATCATCAAGTGAGTTGCATGATACTGTAGCAACTCACAACAAGCATAATAAAATGGTTTTAAAAATGTCTTTGATGCTTTTGTGTCTATAGGAGGTAAAGAGACGCAGCACGAGGTTTGGAAGTATAACGGTGCTCTTGACAGATGGATCCAGATAGAATCTCTGATGACTGGACGCTGGAGACATAAGATGGCAGTCCATGGAGGGAAGGTGTACACACTTGGAGGATTTGATGGGGTACAAAGACTCACTAGCGTAGAGGCCTATGAGCCCTTCCACAATCGCTGGACACAGGTAAACATCTAACATATAAAACTATATTTGCATGTACAATATATTGCCATTATCCAGCGACAGCTCACGAAAACTGTCACCCCTGCCATTAACACTTCTTGACACACAAACACAGCTTTGCTTTCACAACATCTAGTCCTCATTGGCTATTTTGGACTTCCCCTCAATGAGTAATATCACACCTAGAAACAACCTATTTTTGTTTCAGCAGGGACCATCAACATCTAAATATGTGTCATACTGAGATGACTAATTACATGTCTGTATGCTTTGCAGGTGGCACCCCTTTCGCTAGGCGTGAGCTCTTTCGCCGCAGCAAGCTTCGATAGCTGGATCTATGTGATTGGTGGTGGGCCCAATGGAAAGCTGGCCACGGACAGGGTTCAACGTTGGAAGCCTGGTGCAGAGAATTGGGAGCCACGAGCAGCCATTCCCATCGAGGCTAAATGCACTAATGCAGTTACATTCAAGGATCACATTTATGTTGTTGGTGAGTGTCCTTAAGGGAAACTTGGCTGATTTGAACCTGCATTATAGGGGTGGGAAAATAAATTCGATATGTTTGTATATCGAAATTCCTAAAGTCACAATATCAATATCGAATTCATTAATTTGTCCACGTCAGACTGACTGGCAGACTGACAGTTATCTAACTGCATTGAAGTGTATGATTGAACTTTTTGTGGTCTATTTTATAATCGAAGTGTTCTAGTTTGTTGAAGTTTTCATGGTCTGTATTACATGTATTTAGAATGATTTTAAAATGTAAAAAGAAGTAATTTGTGTGAAAAATCTATAATAATTAAGAACCACAATATAAATTCGGCACCCTAAATATCTATATCATATCGTATTGTGAGTGAATCGCCCCACCCCTAAGACATTCTAGCATACAGATCAGTCATAAACAATATACTCCATGGGATGTAATGAACTACATACTTGCTCTCTCTCACAAAGACAAACTATACTGTATGTAAATATATAAACAAGTGCAGCCAGGCATTGCAAATGTAAAATTACATGCACCATTATATTATGTCTCGTGTAACCACTGCCAGCAGCCTTCTAGCCAGAGCTACAGGACACAGACCCCCCCTAGTGGCTCTGTCTTTCTCCTGCTCATGCGGCTGTCTATTTTGTTTATTTATTTTGTCCAAACCAGTTTGTGTGGCTGTGAAGTATCAGACAACAACACACAAGTATAATTTGTGTGTGCATCATCAATGTGTATGAATTGACCCAAAACAGAGATTACCAGGGACAAACTACTTCTAAAAGGGACACTTCACCGTTTTTGCCCAAAAAATATGTTAATGGTATTTAGAAGATTTACAAAGGAGAGTTGCAAAAATGTGTCCATTTAAACATTTGTTTCCTTTCCTTTCGGGAATTTCTTGGTTTTTTATTTATTTCTTCATAAATTTTCTTAGGAAAAAAACATTATTTTTAATTTTCTATGTTGTGAAAAAAAATATTGAAAACTGAAATGTAGGAAACAAAAATCCCAGGAGCCATAAATAACGTGTTTGGGGAACCACTATTTTACATCACACGCTTGGTAACTGTGTAAGTCAGGCTACAGTGCAGTAGGTGGTCCTCAGTCTCACCTGACTATACTGACCTTCTCAGGTGGGGCCATGCATGCCATGTACTGCTACTCCCCGCAGTCAGACGCCTGGACTCTGGTGACCCGGCTGGGTGAGAGGGCAAGCTGCGCCATCGCTGCCTGCAACAACAAACTCTTCATTACCGGTGGCCGTGACGACAAGAACCAGGTCATCCCCACCGTGATGTGCTGGGACCCTACCACCAGCACGCTGATAGAGGAGTGTGTGTTACCACTGGGGGTCTCACATCATGGCTGTGTGACACTCATGAAGTCCTACACACACATACGCAGAATAGCCCCTTCTAACAACTCAGCATGACATACATACTGCAGGCTGGTCAGTATGCCAAGTAAAGAACATTGATCTGAAATGATAGGAGATTAGGGCTCGATTGGGAGTACAACTACAAATTCTGATTTGATTCTCTTACCTCTAACAGGGAATAAGGTGGTTCTTATTGAAGACGAGGTATAAAGTGCAAACTTCACTTTTTTTTTTGTTAATGATTATACATTTTATTTTATCTCCAAGTAAACATTAGAACACAAAGTGCATTTCTTTTCTTTTATTGGAGTCTTGGACTAGTTTTTCTTAAGGTAAACAGCAGAACATTTTTCTTTTCTTATTTAACTGAATACTTATTTAACTGAATTCTTATTTAACTGAAGGGGGAGTACAGTAGGCCGTGACACAGTTCTACCGAGTACTACCGTAAATGAGCTACTAAAGGGGTAACCGCAATTTTCAATATTATTATTTTTTTTACATTGTCAAAATTCTGGAACCGCAATTTCGATGAGGACCTATAGGAGACTAAATGCTGTCTAAAAATGTGCACTTGGGGTGTGGGTTGATTCGGTATCTAAAGCTGTCCATGTTCTAATACTATTATATATCACAGAAGTGAATAGTTGATGAATTATTATGGGATTTCAAGAGCGACAGCAAGATCATTTTGCAACATTGACCGTTATTTAAAAGACTGCAACTGATGCCAACCCAGTGGTGACATATTTATAGGTCAGAGATCCCAACCTTTTCCCCATCCGTTGCGACAGTTTTGCAAATGATTTTTCCCCCAAAAATGGTCGTGGCCCATTTTAAAACGGAAGGTTGCGACCGATTTAGAAAAAAGTAAGGGGAAGAGGGAATTCTCTCCTGCTGTTTTTTCTAAAAAGGTCATGTAGAAAAATGCAAGACTTTTAATAAATGGTCACGATCTGTCGCAAAATGATTTCGTCCCTACTAGATTTCAAAGTGAGAAGGGTATTTCTGCAACTAAAAGTTTTTAATGGTTTGGTTTCTTTTTTCACAATGTTTTCACGTTGATCACTTAATTAATTTCAAACATTACGCAGTTTCAAGGACAGCAGTTTGTACAGAAGAGACAGCAGGACAGTACAGGACTCAGGAAAAACAAGTGGGACTGGAACACTATGAAACTGGAGCTAATCAAGTGGCCTCATACCTTCCTATTCCTACATGACTGTCTGCCCAGATATGTCCCAGACCGCCAGCCTCAGGTCCTCCACTGCTGGCCTGCTCCATGTGCCTGTAAATGTTGTAAAAAAAACAAAAAAACATGTTAAAGCAACTTTATGCTTCAACAAGCTGACAGCGTGGATCAAACTCTCACTATTCCTTCCACCGCCAGCCCCTGTAGAATTTTTTAAAGCACAGCTCAAGATATATTTCCATACACAAATTTGTATTGGTAGTCTTCACTGTATTGCATGATACTGATATTATTTTAATGTTGTGCCTTTTAGGCTATTACTCTGTAAAGCACTTTGAACTGCAATCATGTCATGAAAGGAGCTGCAAATAAAGTGATATTATTATTGTTATTATTGTAGTAATTAAGGTCTATAGCAATGATTAATACTGTAATATACAGTAGAAGTAGAAGTAATGATGATGCCACACCATACCCTCTATATGCTGGTGCGTTTTTGGTGCCCACATTTCCCTATAGTGCCCACTTACTGTAGGTGCCCAAGAGTCTTCCCTAAGGCCCATTATCTATAGAACAGGGTTTTTCAACAGGGGACCACCCAGGCTAAATGATGGAAAGTTGGTTAACCACATGTAACTCTTTGAGAGCATAAAAATGAAATCAAATGGACACTTGCAGGTCCATTTGGTTTCGCCATCTGAGTTAGCCCAAGTCTAATGCAGAAGAATGTATTAGAATGTAGAAGACTAATGGTCATTTTGATCTGTATGTTTGGTTGTTTTGTTTCCCCCCGAAATCCAGCCTGAATTGTGGACAAAAATGTCATCAAGTGGAAGTCCGTGGCTCAAATTCTAAAAAAGTTTGAAAACCACTGGCCTTGAATGTTTTGTTGCCAACTATTTCTGTTACCTGTTATGAGGGTCATTTTAAACTGCTTTTATTCTGAAATTGAAGCCAGCCTGTCGGGGCATAGCGGTATTGCCATTGACTGCTGGCTGCTACTGAGTTGACCATGGTCTACTCTACTGTATGCAGCAGGCAGCAGCACATACCGTATTATCTCCATTTGTTGAATTCTAAAGTCCAGTATCGAATCCCTAAAACCACGCCTTTGTGTACCTGAGAGTAGATAACCTTACTTAGATTCCTGCTTACTAGTCAGCCGGTATGTTAAAAAAGAATACACCTTCCTAGATCAGCCCATTGGGAAGTGGACAATCCTGTTTTTACAGCAACAAAGCAGCACCTGTTCCCTTACCTGCCGTAGTAGTGAAAGTAACCCGTAATGGCCACCGACCATGTCTTCGTCTTTTTCGTGGTTGTATCGTTTGCGTCTTGTCAAGGTGAGTAGTATGATGATCATTTGCTCGAGTTGGTTTACTTTACGTTACTTTTAGGTTGAGGAAATACGTAATGCGCGCACATTTAAGTTGCGCACGTAACGCGGTTGTAGTTACGCTATAGTCCTAGAACGTGACGCTGTTGTCAACCCCACGGCTACCCGCATGGTTAGAAAAGCTATTTCTACAGATGTACAGATGATACAAAGTAGGATTGGAAAGTAAAACTTTTACAGCACCGTCAAACAATCGCTTAAAACAGACTAAAATTATTTCGGCTACAGTGACAACGAGTCAATCCCGGCCGTCCAGTGCAGTGCCGTTTCAGATTACACTGGGAAAACATGGTAGTCCAAACGTCCATCACAACACACCAGAGGGAACTCCATATCACAGGCACAGAGTTGGGAACTCCAGATCACATTCAGAGGCACTAACAAGTGTTTGAATTCGTTCTCGCTATAATGAGAGCAAAATGTTGCACGTCCAACCAGCAGCCACTGTGGATCCTTAGTGTGAAACAGCTCTATATTCTATAGGCGAACTATTCTGATAGCAAGTGTGTCTGTGTGTGCGCGCGCGCGGTAACCTCTCTCTCACACGCGCGCGCGCGCGCGCGCACACACACACACACACACACACACACACACACACACACACACACACACACACACACACACACACACACACGGACATCACTTTTAACACAACTAACTTTGCCTCTTTCTGTCCAGTGGTAGAGACAGGCCCAAATTATGGAGGCAGAGGGTCAGCGTTAATCTTGAAGCCCATCTCCAAGGGACGGCCTGATCATATTCATTGGAAACACAATGGCAGCACGGTACTGGTGTTTGATGGCAGTGAGGAGAGGGTATACAGCACCTTTGACAACCGAGTCATCCTAGATTGGCACACAGCACAGCTGACAGTGAAAGACCTCCGGCAGGAAGACAGTGGACAATATGAATTAGAAGTGACGGTCAACAAAATGCTGCATACGTTACATTATAATGTGACGGTTATTGGTAAGTTTTAGTTCTTATTTGAGATCATAGAACAAACATGTGTTACAATTAAGCAATAATTCAGAGGGGATCAAGTTGAATGTTTAGCGACTGACCAGGGGCTGGGGCAAAAATTCGGTCCTCCAGTTTTCGCACAAATTTGGCCCAGACTGGCCCACCACAACCAGTGTGCAGATTTTTCACACAACAACATAGCCTGGCCTAACCTGCAATGATTTTGGCCCAGAGGGGTGGGGACCGGCACAGCCACGCCCCGCCCCTTCCCCCGGCCCCCCACTTCTGTGCTACTTTACATCATATGGAGCGACGCCCAACCTGAAAAGTTGACTCCCACTTGAAGGCCAGTCTGCTATGTGTGTTGGTCCAGGCTTTCAGTTTTTGCGCAACACAGACAAAAATGAAAGCCTGGGTGTCGAGGCTGACAACAATATAAATGATGCAAACCAACAGACACCTACACAACCCTTTGTTGATCACAAGAATGATGCTGGCAAAGTTACCCTCCACCCCCTCCCTGTGCTCACTAAATGAGTGAAAGGTTTTGACAGCGTGGGAAAATGGAACATACAGTATGCAGTGAACTATACAGAAAAGAAATGAAGCACAAGAAGATAGCGTGAGAGAAATAATCTTCCAATATTTAACTTTCAGTCTTCATAGCAGCCCCTAGTGCAGCTGAAGGCTGCATCAAGTCAATGCAACAGTCATGTTTTCGTGTGCATGCGTACCTGTCCTTGTACGCATGAGTACTGTTTGTGTTTTCAGTATAATGCTATTGGTGTAAGGAATGGCAAAAGTCTGCAGCTCGAATCTGCTCTCTGAACACAGTGAGCTGTGGGACCCTCTCATGTGCGTGTCTATTACCTTGAAACAACACACTCTTTTGTAAGCACCTGCTATCCTTTGCCAGAAACACTGACAAAAGAACTGTAACTACAGTTTCACTCTGCTTAAATGGGGCATGAAATCCTAGGCTGATTATTCTGTAGTTTCGGAGTTCAGCTTAAAAACTACAGCAGATTTAAAAAAGAA
Source organism: Benthosema pterotum (assembly GCA_039105355.1). NCBI lineage: Eukaryota > Metazoa > Chordata > Actinopteri > Myctophiformes > Myctophidae > Benthosema > Benthosema pterotum. The sequence continues at coordinate 18,567,182 of CM076978.1, forward strand.
ATTGCAGGAAAGCTGCTAGGCGTGATCAAATTAATAACGGGTGTGTTAGATTTGGGAGTGCCAGTGTTCATGCATATTAGACATTAATCAATAGTATAGACAATGCACATTGGCACACCTAAATCTAATGTCATATACACACGCACACAGTACAGTGCAGCACCACATCAGACTGGTCTGATTTCTCATTAATGTTATTAAGTAATGCTTCATGGATCATGTACTGTAGAATACTGCTGGATACAAAAGTGTATATTAGTTTCCAGATTTTCATGTACACATGCAAGATAAATTGTTCATAAAACTATGAATTCCCTGTATATGAGAAGGACTGCACTCAGTAACACCTAGTCTGGGGTCTCAGGTCTCCTTTAAAAACAGAGATACTTCAGTATCTGTATTGTAAAGATCCATTTGGGCCTATCTTTATTCTCTCAGAGATAAATGAGTACAGAGGATTGTACTGCATACTGCCTATGTCATTTGTTGAGCTGAATGGTCTGGCCTTTATAGATGAGGTGGAGGTGCCTTCCATATCCTGTGTGATGAATGACACATCTGGAGTCCACGCATCACTGGTGTGCACTGCGGAGCCCCGAGGTCCTCCGTCTCTAATGACACTTGACTGGAGGTTGCCTGGAGAGACAAGGCCTGGCCCAGAGTTACCAATATCTGTTGGAGGAGATGATGATACCGTCTACACATGTGGGGTAAAGAACCCTGTCAGTGAAAAGACAGCCACCTTCTCTGCAAAGGATTGCTTCCAAGGTAAGACATTTATTTGTCTTTTGTGGTGAATCAGAGCGGTTCAAATTAATTTACAACAGTGTGATGGTTAATTTATAAGCTATAAGTGAATAACTAACTAGGCTGTCATCATGACAAAGGTGTACGCCTCTGACGTTAAAGTGGAAATGGGCTACCTGTGCTGAGTTTTTTTGTTTGTTTTGTTTTACACATTCAAATCAGTCTGATGTACCAGTAATTGATAATATGCCATGAATTAACTATGTTCCTATTTGTGTTTTAGAAGTGTTGCATAAATATCTACTACTTTAATAATTGTGTAGATGCAAAATTGAAGTAGATTGTAGATCTACAATTTACAATTTAGGCATTTAGCAGATGCTCTTAATCCAGAGCGACTTACAATAGTAAAAGTTTACAATTTAAGCAGAATTTATAATACACTTTAATATACAATGTAAGCACTAAAACATGGTAATACATTAGACATCCTATATAAGTCACTGCTGCAAGTACTGTGGGTTGGTATGTAAAACAAGTGCTATGAGCCGAGATGGAGTCTGAAGCGGTGTGTCTTCAGACTGCAGAAAAAGATAGGGAGTCTTTGGTTCTGATTGCAGTGGGAAGTGCTTTCCATAGTTTTGGAGCCAGGAGAGAAGAGCTTGGGGTGCATGGAATGTTGTCCATGCGTCTTTAGCAGGGTTACTTCCAGTGACGGCTGATCGGCGTGCACGGGAGGGCTTGTAGGGATCTAGCAGCGTTTAAGTTCCCTTCTTTAGACTTTTATTATATGAGCCAAATCAAACACTTCTAGGGTCAAAGAATAGCTGTAACGTATTGCTGCTATGTGACAATGCCATTTATGGTGTTTATATGCAGGTGGAAGCTCTTTGCCATGGATTATCCCATTGATCTGCATACTAGTGCTTCTTATAATTGTCCTTGTGGTTTTGGCCATCTTGTACTACCGGAAACGGAAACACAAGCAAGGTACAGTTAAAACTATCACCTGTTTAAAAATATTGTTATTGACAAAATAATTACAAATGCATTTGTCAACATATGTGTACTGTTATGGATGCTATGGCAGAATAGTTTCATTTCCCCCCCATTTATGTTATTTTCTTCTATGTTATTTACAGTACATGCTCAAGTAGATTGAGATGCTTATAATCATCATATCATAAGCAGGAAAATGTTCCTCTTTAATCATTATTGTCCAAGAAGAGCTTCTACTGAAATATGGATCAATGTACGGTAGAGGCCTGCACACCGTCTATACTTGCTGTCTATAACGTCTATAACTTTTTATTGAGGCAACGTTTCGGTCAAAGGACCTTCTTCAAGCATCAGATGTTTGAAGAAGGTCCTTTGACCGAAACGTTGCCTTAATAAAGAAGTTACTTGCAAGTATAAACGGTGTGCGGGCCTCTATATGTACACTGGTACATTGATCCTGATTCAAGCTTTTTGCCTGCCTACGCACCCGTCCCAAAGACCCACGGGAGTGCATTAGACTTTGTTGCCTACAACTACTGAAATATGAAATATCAGTGATTGATCACTTTTGCCTCCTTTACCTCCTCCTCCTGACCCTACCCCTCTCCCATGGCCTGGATGCTACAGGGAACGAAAAAACAAACGCATATGACGTGGAGAGCCAGCTGTCAGAAGGTAGTGTTTTTTGTTTGTTTGTTTGTTTGTTATTACAAATATTTACTAAATGTGATTAAATTCAGTCTTAGAATTTGTGTTCTGTTATGAAGTATCTGTATCTAGTGTACAGATAGCGTAAAGTGCTGACTGAGAGAATGATGTGCTAAATAGGTCACAATAAAGATTGAACCCAGATTATATGCAAAGCCACACCCCATGTAGCATAAAGAAAACCACACCCTGTTATTGTACAGTATGCACTGACAATATGAAATAAAATTCTCTGTTTATTGTGAATGGGAATTTAATATTTGTGTAGGATTAATATAGGAGGGCCGAGGGCCCCCCCCACACACACACACACACACAAACACACCCCTGTGATTTTACTTCATCTCAATTTGATGAATCACAAATTGTGTCACTCACCATTCATTGTTCGTGGAATTCTGTGTTTTTGTTAACCCAATGATTGTGTTTGCAGAACCCCTAAAAAAGCACATTCTATTTCTGGATAATGGTTATTATTATCTCTGCATCTAACTATGTTATTTACTCTAGAGTAGTGTACTCATTGCTGATAGACTTCCAGAGCTCCATTTGGAAACAGTTTATCACTCTAGCAATGATTTGCAAGACGTTGCCGTCTCCGACATGCTTTGTGGCCGAAGGCCATGTGTGTGTCTGACTGTGAACAGCTCATTTCCGGTGCCAATTCACCAATTGGCGTGAAACTTTGCACACAGTTTCCCTGTAGGCCATAAGTTATTTAACTTGGATCAGTACTCGATTCTTTCTCTTAGTACTGCATTTCATTCTCGCTGGTGTTGCTGCTTTGACCACAGTTTTATCTTATCTTAAAAGGAGTGTCAGAGAGAGCAGCATTGCTAAATGAAACCTCGAAATAGGGTTTGGCATTCCAAGTTTATTGTTGCACAGGATAAAATTATTTGCCAGCTTTGGCTGTTCTTTCCACGGCATGGGGCAGATAAGATAAAATAAACAATAAGTTTGATCCTGTATTAGGTGATGGAAACAGCTCAAAAGCTCGTCTGAAATGTCAGACATTTTAGTGTAGGTTTGTTTCCAAGTAAAAAAAAAACAATGTTGGATTCATGAATGGATGTGTACAACCTTGCTTTATGCACACGTGTGTGTGTGTGTGTGTGTGTGTGTGTGTGTGTGTGTGTGTGTGTGTGTTTATGTGTGAGAGAGAGAGAGAGAGAAAGAGAGAGAGAGGTAGAGAGAGGCACACACACACACACACACACACACACACACACACACACACACACACACACACACACACACACACACACACACACACACACACACACACTCAAACTTACTTTAGAAGTGGATACTTACAGTAGTACATGTAGTAGTTGTTATTGTTGTTACTGTTATTGGCTGGTATTCTCAAAGCTGTGGTGTAGCCAGCTACAGTGTAAGCCTTCTCATTGGCTGCATGGCAGCAAATCAGGTCTCGGGCCTTGTGTGTAGGCCGAAAGCCTATACCACCAGGCCTGGGCCTGAGCTTACCAAATAATTACCCAGAATAATTAAAACCTGCAATTCAAAAGGTCCAGAAATCACCTGAAACCCCCAATTAAAAAATGTTACTGTACTCCCCGGCTTGTTCATCATGAGTTGAAGCTCTTGATGACTGGTTTTAATTATCCTGGATAATTATTTGGTAGTCCCAGACCCAGGCCTGGTGGTATAGGCTTTTGGCCTATACACAGAAGGCCAGACTTGATTTGCTGCCATGCAGCCAATGAGCATGGCCCCACACCTGATTTGCTGCCCTGCAGCCAATGAGAAGACTTACACCATACCTGGCTACACCACAGCTTTGAGAATACCAGCCATTACCTTTATAATTTGACTGGGCATCTTTCCACAACATTTTTGCTTAAAAAATCTAACCCACTGTCAATTAGTGACTGTAAGCCTTGTTCATTATGAACTGTGATTAATGAACAATTCCATTATACATCTTTCTATTGATTCTCATTTCAGGAAATAAGCCAACTAAACAGGAGAAAAGGCGTCACCTTAGTCGACATAGCCGTGATGCCACCCTTCCCAGCCATCAGCCATTGGCCCGTCTCGCGCCATCTGGTAAGAACCTGAACGGAAGTACAAACCCACTCATAGGGAAGGTAACCAGAAATAGAGTTGCATTTTTTGAAGGGTAAAATCTTCCTTCTGTTAATCAGCGCCAGAGGAGGAGACTGACAAAGACCACGAAAAAGAACCGCTGCTGTCCATTGAAACTCCAAAAGGTTTGGGATGCAGATTTCATCATGAATATAATCTAAAACTATATAATATATAACTATACAATGCAGTTGTTTCAGTCTGCTAGTAATAAATGTTCTTTGGTTATAGGCAATGTGTCGGATGAGGTAAAGGTTTATGAACAACATGTGACTCGATCTGAAGTTATAGCCAGTGTACCTAAAGATGATGCAGGCTTAGACCATGCCACAGTAAAACCGGCAGAGACAACTGATCCCAATACAGAACCTCAAGTTTTTGAAGGGACAAAACATCCACCTAATGAATTAGAAGAATCTAGCCAATCCCAGGAAGAAGCAAACACTCCAGAGCCCAGTAAGGATGACACATTAGCAAGCCAGAATGAAAGTGACTCAACCGAACAGACTCCCGCACAGATTGTACAGATGAAGGCAGAGGATGAGGAGATGCAACCATCACACAGCGCAACAGAAGGTATGTGATGTTACAGAATGGTAAATGGTGCATTTATATAGCGCATTTATCCAAGGCGCTTTAGATAGTTTGTGAATCACATTCACCCATACATTCATACACTGATGACAGCAGAAACCATGCAACACACACCAGGACATCAGGAGCAATTTGGAGCTAAGAGTCTTGCTCAGGGATACATCGACACTAACTCTGGTCACCACTAACCCTTGCGGTCACCACCCAGTGACTCTACCCCTGAGTTGTTTTTATTAACACTGTTAAAGTCTTACTGATATGGCAGAATTGTTTTTCTTTTATGAAAATAAAAACAATATTACAGTATTCTTTTGAGATAATGTATGTATAGAATACTATGTGACTGTGAATAAAGCACAGATAATATCTATGTTATTTACTTTATTGTTACAGGTGCAGAAGAGTAGAACTTTTTTTGTTTGGCATCCGCAAAAATCAAACACAGCTTGTATAAAAGTAAAAAAAAGTCATAAAACGACTATAAAACTGCATTCGCTGGTAGCAGCGCAAGATGAAGCAGCCGTACATGGCACCATGTTGTAAAGCATTTGCGTGTCAATTACACAAGCATCTTGTTTTCTTCTTTTAACTCAGAAAACATACGGTTAGGCAATGAACAGATGCCAGTGTTGCTCAATGAAACCCCCAAAGATTTGGCATTCAAGTGATATGACAATTATTTTAACAATAAAATATACAACTGTCTGAGTGTGCTGCTAATAAATGTTCTTGTTTCTATTCCAGAGGAAGAAGAACACACTTCTACCGTGGAAAATCACACTGTGAAAAAAAACCTATTTCCCGACGTGACTCAACCTGAAGACATCTATAGTGAACCTAAAGATGATGCAGGCCTAGACCAGGACACAGTAAAAACTACAGAGAGAAGTGAACCAGAAACAGAGGCACAAGCTTTTGAAGGATCAAATAAATCAGTTAGTGAATCAGAAGATTCTAGCTGTGACCCCAACTCTGATCTGAACCATAAGCAATCTGAACCAAGTCAGGCCCCAGTAGACTCAAACACTCCAGAGCCCAGTAAAGTTCAGGATGACACAGTAGAACCTGTTCATGCACTCCAGCACGATGCAGAAGCAGTGGAGTTGGAGGAATTGAAGGCAGATGAGGAGATGCAACCATTACATAGTACACCAGAAGGTACAGTATGCAATGTACTAGAGAGTGAGTGAATGTAAAAGGTATAATGATCGGTAGCTATAGTAGTCTTTGTTTAGAAATAAACAAACCCTGATGGTGTTGACATGTCTGCCTTGTTGGATATGAAAAACAAGCACTGAAAATGAAATGTTTGTTTGATTCATTCAATGATTAATTCTGTTGGGCATTCTGGCCATAGTAGCGAAGGTCTGTAATTGATACCAGTGTCTGCTATTAAAAAATAATAGACGACAGAATCAATTATTTAACCAAGCAGTGTGATAAAGGACAGATCGTAACCAGGCTGAATCATTAGGGTGGTTTGCCATGCACATATTATAATGATAATAACTATTAAAGGTATAACTATATTATTGGAGAACAGTCTATTGGCAATAAATAATAAATGTTCTTTCATTACAGACGATGGGACAGATGAAGTACAGTCTCCTACTGAGCATAATCACAGTAATAAACCCCCATTCCCTGATGTGAGTCAACCTGAAAACATCGATGAATCTAAAGATCATGCAGGCCTGTGCCAGGACATAGTAAAACCTACAGAAACAACTGGACCAGAAACAGAGGGGACAAACCAATCACTTAGTGAATCAGAAGATCCTAGCTGTGACTCCAACCCTGATCTGAACCATAAGCAACCTGAACCAAGTCAGTCCCAGGAAGAAGCAAACACTCCAGAGTCCAGTAAAGATCAGGATGACACAGTAGAGCCTGTTCATGCAAGCCTGCATGAAGGAGACTCTGCACAGGCTGTACAGAGGAAGGCAGATGATGAGATGCAACCATTGCACAGTACACCAGAAGGTGTGTGATGTTACTGAAGAGTCCTAATATTTCTATTGCTTGTGGTCACATATTACAGTATTAGTAGTGTTGATTCAGATCTTAAATTCATTCCAAAATATTGCCAAAGATATTCTAGTATCCATCTACACTCTACAACAATCACAAGGATCTCATTTTCTTTGTTTTTACAGAAAACATAAGTTTGAGGGATGAACAGATGCCAATGTTGCTCAATGAAACCCCTAAAGGTTTGGCATGCAAGTGTTATGACTAAACTATAAAATACACAACTCTTTGAGTGTACTGATAATAAATGTTCTGGTGTCTATTTCAGAGAAAGAGGAACAGCATTCTGCAGAACAAAATGACACTGCAAAGAAAAACCTATTTCCTCATGTGATTCAACCAGAACTAACAGAAGACGTCCATAGTGAGCCTAAAGAGGATGGAGGCCTAGACCAGGGCACAGTAAAACCTATAGAGACAACTGAGCCAAAAACAGAGGCACAAGCTGTTCATGCAGGCCAGCATGAGGGAGAATCAACAGAGTTTGAACAATCATCTGCACAGACTGTACTACAGAAAAAGGCAGATGAAGAGGAGATGCAACCATCACATAACGGTAGTACACCAGAAAACACTGTCAAAACATTTACATTATGCATGGTCACATGATTACTGTAGTGTTTTGAGATAACGTTTGAGTGAATGTACAAGGGTTAACTAAAACATTCTTTAGTGTAACATGTAGCTGAGAAATTACATTGTGTTTGTTTACATGGCTGCCATTTATAATACGGCAAAAGAATTGCCTGTTGTGCACTCTCTGGCTATACTGGCATACTAGCAGTAATTAATAGAAGCATCTGCTCTAAACAGTCAGCTGAATGCTGTGATTAACCAGTCAATAACTATTATTAAAAACGCTGTGTATTAAAATCAAAACCAGGGTGAATCATTAGGCTGCTTTGGCAATTTGTCATGGATATTTTTTAATGATAATATTTGAAAACTATGAAAGGCGCAAATGTTTACATTTATTGGTAATACATGTTATTATTTCATTGCAGGCCATGTAACAGATGATGTACAGTCTGCTACTGAGCAAAGTCACCCTGCACAGAAAAACATATTTCCTGACGTGACTAAACCTGAAGACATCGATAGTGAACCTAAAGATGACGCAGGCCTAGACCAGGGCAGAGTAAGTCCTACAGAGACAAGTGCACCAGAAACAGAGTCACAAGCCTCTGAAGTGACAAATCAATCAGTTAGTGAATCAGAAGATCCTAGCTGCGTCTCCAACTCTGATCTGAACCATAAGCAACCTGAACCAAGTCAGTCCCAGGAAGAAGCAAACACTCCAGAGTCCAGTAAAGATCAGGATGACACAGTAGAGCCTGTCCATGCAAGCCAGCATGAAGGAGAATCACCAGATTTTGAACAGACCTCTGCACAGACTCTACAGATGAAGGCAGATGATGAGGAGATCCGACCATCACATAGTACACCAGAAGGTACATTATGTGATGTTGAAGAAGAGTGTAATTATTCCCATTACTTGTGGTCACATGATTACAGTAGTGTTTTGAGATAACGTTTTTAGAACTTTCTACAATTAGTAGAGCGTGAGTTAATGTACAAGACCTAATGAGCTTGTACTTGTGTAGAAATAAACCCTGACTGGGTGATAAGACTGTGACTCCAAGCAAAGGTCTTCACCCTGAGAGGGTTTATTTATTTGTCAACACTGATACGCTCACTTTTAATTATCCCATTTATTACCTGGCAATATAATAAAGAAATTAATAAATTGCCAAAAAAATAGAAACAAAACAATTTAGTTGATTTTAAAATAATTTGCTTGTAAATAAATATTCTGGTGAATACTGTGATTGACTAGATGTGTGATAAAGGACAGTCACAATTATAGAATGTGCAACTGTGACTATTAGTAATAATGTTCTTTAATTGCAGGTCATGTGGCAGATGATGGACAGTCTCCTACTGAAGACAATGATAGTGAATCTAATGATGACGCAGGCCTAGACCAGGACACAGTAAAAGCTACAGAGACAACTGAACCAGAAACTGAGTCACAAGCTTTTGAAGGGACAAATCTTTCAGTGAGTGAATCAGTAGATCCTAGCTGTGACCCCAACCCTGATCTGAACCAAGCAAACACTCCAGAGTCCAGTAAAGATCAGGATGACGCAGTAGAGTCTGTTCATGAAAGCCAGCATGAAGGAGAGTCGATGGCGATTGAGCAATTGAAGGCAGGTGACGAGGAGATTGAACCATTACATGATACACCAGAAGGTACAGTATGTGATTTTGAATATAAATACTTTCTATTTATGATTACAGTAGTAGTTTGAAATAACATGTTTACAATATTAGTAATAGAGAGCGAGTGAATGTGCAAAGGGATAATGAGCAATTTCATCATCCTCAAAGGGCTTATTTCTCAAAACGGGCTGGTTCGCAGTTAATCTAAAAATGATTGACACAAATGTAGCAAGAAAGCTACGTTATCAATTCTTTAATGATTTGCTTATGGTAAAGAAAATAGTATAATTTACCATGAGCAAATTATTGTTCAAATATGACTTAAATCTAATCAATATTTTGTTACTGCTTGCATCAAATGTAAAAAAAAAAAAAAAAAACATTCTTTAGCTGCAAAAATACATAATGTGTTTGTTTACATGGCTGTAATGTTGAATACAGCAAACAACAAGCAACACAAATTAATTAATCAAATTATTCTGGTGTGCACTCCGGCCATTCTAGGAATGGTCTGTAATTCATAGCAGCTGCTTTATGAAATACATGCCATTGATATAGTGGTGTCAACTGTATTGATTTCCAGAGTCCCGTGGTGGAAGTTCTACTCTGGTTTGGTAAATGTTAAGTGGGGCCCCCACAAATACCACGAAGCCAACATATTTTCCATTGTTGAATTATTTCTAAAATATTAGGAGGATGGTCGCAAATGGACCACTGTCCATTTGTCCATGTGAACTGTTCGTTCAACAGTTCACTTCACCCCTATCACATGGAACTACTTTTTGGGCGTAATGATATGGACACAAAAAACATAGTTCCCTGAGACAGAGGGGTGAAAAATCCACCACAGGACTCTGGAAATCAATTAATAAAGTATTTTATACAGCTTAACTTCAAAAAATCCGGACAAATCATAACCAGGCTGAATAATGATTCAGCTTGGTTTTGGCATGCATGTTTTATAATGATAATATTTAACAAAAAAATAAAAGATATTTGAGTCTATTGATATGTTCTTTCATTACAGGTCATGTGACAGATGGTGAAGTACAGTCTCCTACCGAACAAAATCACACTGTGAATAAAACCCTATTTCCTAATTTGACTGAACCAGTAGACATGGACAGTGAACCTAAAGATGATGCAGGCCTAGACCAGGACACAGTAAAACCTGCAGAGACAACTGAACCAGAAACAGAGTCACAAACTTTTGAAGGGGCAAATCGACTAGCTACTGAATCAGAAGATCCTAGCTGTGCCTCCAACCCTGATCTGAACCATAAGCAACCTGAACCAAGTCAGTCCCAGGAAGAAGGAAACACTCCAGAGCCCAGTAAAGATCAGGATGACACAGTAGAGCCTGTTCATGCAGGCCAGCATGAAGGAGAACCAGTGGAGTTGGAACAGACCTCTGCACAGACTCAGATGAAGGAAGGTGATGAGGACATTCCACCATCACATAGTACACCAGAAGGTACAGTATGTGATGTTGAAGAAAGTCAAAACATTTCCATTACTTGTGGTCACTCACATGATTCCAGCACAGTCGTGTTTGAGATAACGTTTTCAGAACTTTTTGAGCAGGAGCCTGTACCTGTGTAGAAATAACCCCTGACTGGGTGATAAGACTCTGACTCGAAGAAGAGGTCACCCTGAGAGGGTTTATTTATTTGTCAACACTGATAGGCTCACTGTTAATTATCCCACTTATTACCTGGCTACTTATTAAAGAAATTAATAAATTGTCACAAAATGTGACTGCGTTGTGTAACTGATAACAAAATAATTAAATTAATTTTAAAATAATTTGCAAAATGATTGATTGATTCAGGTGCACCCTCTCTGACCATAGCAAATCAAATAACATATTGATGAATGCTGTAATTGACCAGACATGTAATATAGGACAGATCACGGCTATGAAATGTGCAATCTACTAGTAATAAATGTTATTTCATTACAGGTCTTGTGACAGATGATAGCCAGTCTCCAACTGAACAAAATCACACAGTGAAGAAAACTCAATTTCCTGATGTGACTCAACCTGAAGACAATGATAGCGAACCTAAAGATAATGCAGGCCTAGACCAGGACACAGTAAAACCTACAGAGACAACTGAACCAGAAACAGAGACACAAGCTTTTGAAGGGACACAACTTCCCGTTAGTGAATCAGAAGATTCTAGCTGTGACTCCAACTCTGATCTGAACCATAAGCAACCTGAACCAAGTCAGTCCCAGGAAGAAGCAAACACTCCAGAGCCCAGTAAGGACCAGGATGACACAGTAGAGCCTGTCCATCCAAGCCAGCATGAAGCAGAACCAGTGGAGTTGGAACAATTGAAGGCAGATGACGAGGAGATTCAAACAACACATAATACACCAGAAGGTACAGTATGAAAGCGATGTTGAAGAATGATTACAGTAGTATTTTGAGATAACATGTTTACAATATTGATACTAGCGAGTGAGTGAATGTGCAAGGGATAATGAGCAGTGAGAGATAGCGAAATCCATTTGAGACCACGATGGCCGCCACAACAATTTTATAATAGTTGCAACCTTTTTGCACAGTCGACCGTTTTGCATAACAGTCGCAACAGCGACTGTTTTGCAAAATGGTCGACTGTGAGCAGTAGCCGGTCCTTGTTTAGAAATAAAACCTGCCGGGATGATAAGACTGTCTCAAAGTAGAGCTCCTCATCACCCTGAAGTGGTTTATTTCTGACCGGCTCACTGCTGATTATTATGCTTTTTACAGGTATCAGGAATGGTCAACGGTAAACCATCTCGTCCCTCGTTTTTTTCGCCAACCTCACACCGCCCGTTCAGTCCCACTTTTTATATGGCTACTTAATAGTGTGTAACTGTGTCTATTAGTAATAAATGTTATTTCATTACAGGTCATGTGACAGATGAGGGACAGTCTCCTACTGAACACTCTAAGAACCATCCGGCAGTGACTCAACCTGAAGACATCAATAGTGGACTTACAGATGACGCAGGCCTAGACCAGGACACAGAGACAACTGAACAAGAAACAGAGTCACAAGCCTTTGAAGGGACAAATCAACCAGTTGGTGAATCAAAAGATCCTACCTGGGACTCCAGCCCTGATCCTGACCTGAACCATAACAAGCAATCTGAACAAAGTCAGTCCCAAGCAGAAGCAAACTTTGCAGACCCCAGTAAGAGGCAGGATGACACAGTAGAGGCTGTTCATGCAAGCCAGCATGAAAGAGATTTGACGGGTTTTGAGGGAACAGATGTACCAAGCATAGTTATTGAATCGGATGAACCTATTAAGGAGTCAAATCAGCATCCTTCCTCCCTGAATCATTCAGATGAAATCATGCCACATCCTGACCACAAAATTGAGGACAATTACACATTGGATGAGTCGGAAGGTTCACAGACAGACCTCTACACAGCAGGGCCCCAAGAATATGAATCCCAGCCTAGTAGTAAAGAACCTTGCAATGAGAATATGTTTGGCAATAACGATGAGAGAGAAATCTCTCAAAGTTCTTGTAGTAATCATCCTGGGCAAGGAAGAGATATGGCAGTTCAAAGTGCTTGTGACACATTGGTAGAAACCGAGGATGAACAAGACTTTCGTCAGAATGAGGTGAACACACACAATGCCTCAGCAAATGTGGAAAATGTAAATGCGGCGGCCGTCAGTCTTGACAAGGACAAAGTAGAGCGATGTGATGAGGCGGATAATGAAGAGCAAATAGAGAAAACAGGACAGGGGGCCAAAGAAATGGAAATTGGACAGGGTAATGATGTTGTAAACACAGAGAGTGATGAACAGGCAGTATCACCAGGGGACGAAGGGAATAATCAACCAGACTCTGTGAGTAAATCATTGGATCCCAGTTGTGAGTTAAAATCTCCTCCACAGGGGCCAACTATACCAGAACACCCTGGTCAGAATCTTCAGCATCCTGAACCACAGTCAAAAATGTCCCAGGAAGGACTGAACATTCCAACCTCCAGTATGGTTCAGGATGATACAAGTCATGAAAAGAACTGTGTTTAAAGGTGTTGATAAACAGGTGAACGGACAAGTCCTATTGCCGAATAAGGGAGGAGCGGAATGACAAAGGAGCCGAATGATCAAATAGAGGAAAGGAGGCCAAAGAGAAGCAAATGGAAGTTGGTGATGGTGAAGGGAGAGAACCATACACACTGGGAGGAACAGAACAGTCAAGAGGAAGAGTAGGATCGAAAACACAGTAGTCAAATCAGGACAGTAGAGTGAATCGACTCAAAATGATCCTGGTCCTAGATATAGAGCACAATAATAGAAAAGACACATAGAGAACAATAAGTAGAAGTAGTAGAAGAGGAAGGTAAAAAAAAAGATTCATGTGAAATTAACATTCGTATCATACAGTGCCTACTGCACTGTATACAGTATGAAAGAATACTAACTAAAACACTGGAATTGATTTTATGTTAGGTTAAATACATAATATTGTTATGGTGCAGTATCAGAGATCAGTGTCAGAAACACACTTTTTTAAACCTGATGCTGATGGTTTCAGAGTTAGACTAGTTCTAGTCAACTAAATACAAGATTTTGGCCGACTAATTTTACAGTCGATTTTACTGACTAAAGTGTACATTGGCAGAACTTGATGCTGTCGTAATGACTGATTTTACACTTGATGAGCCTATGAACAAGCTCACATTGAGACCTTGTAGATCTGCTATATTCAGCATGCAACCAAGCATAAAATGACTTTTACTGGATATTTTGTCCTAACATTTTAGTTTATTTTTTATTTGGTGAGTAAATTGTCAATATATTTAACCTTATTTTTCTTTGTTTTAGTTTTCATTAGTGAAAAGAGGTAGTTGACAAACATGTCATAGTATTAGTTGGCAAAATCAACACTGGTGGCCTATGATGTCTGAGTTCTAACATGTACACCAAATTCATCTATTCAGTTGAATTTGCCAATAATAAGCCAATTTCAATACTTATCATACTCTTTTAGAAGAAATAATTAACTCTTACTAGGAGTGTGGATGTCTCCAAAGAATGTAATATGTCATAATGTCATATGATATGTCATATATGTCATAATTTGTTTTGATTTTTTTATAATGATGTTTTCAAGATGTTTTAGAACAATAGGTAATGTAGCCTGGCTGGCAATAGCATGGATGATGGCATATCTCAGGGTTTAGTTATTATGTTATTGTTTTATTAACAATATTGCACTTTACCTTCCTGTAGTTTTTATTTGATGATACAAACTTAAGGCGCAGAATGTGATTTATGATTTATGCATGATAAGCGTGCCCCTCACTTCACACAGTGTGATTTTTAAAAGGGAGGTAACAGAATGTCCTACTGTTGCTGTAGCATTATGTCCATGTTTATACTAAAAAATTACTGAATCGACAGAGCTTGCATTGAAATTTGCTATAAAGTGACTAGATGAATAATGAATGTTTGTGTTTTTTATTTTATTTTATTTTTTGTCTACAACAACAAAAAATTAGTATAAAGAAGTTGGTCAGTTGGTCTTATTTGGTTATAGGAATAAATACTATATGAAAATGCAAGAGCCTTTCCATATCAGTAGGGGGCAGTGTTTCATAGCATTTCTGAAGACAGCCTTTAATATGAGGATTTATTTTTCATTTTTTACATCTGAGAAAAGCCAAGTTAAACCCTGGCATGCTATCTTTCATTGAAGGACATGACACCCTTAGCTCTCAAGACTAGCTCAATATATTTTAGCAGTTCAATATAGAGCTTTTGCTTTTATGGGAATGTTACTGAAAATGTAATCTAAAGCGTGTGGATTTACAATTTAGAGTTCAACCATCAGGCAGAAATAATTATGGACTTTCTCTATGTAATTGGAACTGATTTTGAGATGAGTGTGGGTGTATTTACTATTATCGTTATAAAACATCATCTTTAAATCCAAGGTTATGTGTTGTAGGTCTGTTCCAATGAAACGTGATGGGAGGTGACCATGGTGACCTCCATGAACACTGGCACTCTATTTTATCAGCCCAGGGGATGGTTACGTCACATCCTGTGCAATATAGGTGCATCATAAAATTCAGCCCTCACGATTAAGACAAATTCAACAGCACAGCTGAACCAATAAAGCGCTTCTCCAAACAACTGAGGTGATCAAATCATGATTTGTTAGGAAAGCAAAACAAAACAAACAAAAAAAAAACAGAGGGGGTCGGGAGCAGGTTCATTGGCCAGCCGGAAGACAAGTTGGGAGTGGGTTTCTGAGCACACCGGGTAGGCCATGTGAAAAAGTCACGCATGATTAGCTTAACCCCTGAGTCACGGAAAAGTCTGTGATCTGCTACCAACTGACCCACGGGTTCAGAGCACAAGTGGAGAATGAACCCTATCGTATTTCTGTGGTCGCAGCGAATACCATGGGAATATTAGAATATTGAATTATTTGGGGAGGCGGGGGAGCAGGGCACCGACTCCTCGCGAGGGTCACAATGCGGTCCCACTGAGACGTTGTTGACGTGTTGCTGGCAGCAGGGGAGCTCAGATCCTAGCGCCGATATGTTGTCCACTTCGCCTCACGGTGGTTCCCTCCTTTTGCATCCCCCTGGAACCAATGTTACAGTGAAAATGGGATTTCTACCGTTTCCCGTGCCTTTAAAACCCTGACAATAGCATGGTTAGACCACACGGCACAGGGAGCCATATAACTCCTTTTAAAGATTGGTTGTTTCCTGCTCCTCATCATATGGTTAGGTCTCGCTAGAGTGTAATGTTCTCTCAGACAGAGGCCCAATTATAGTTTTATTCAGATTGTCTAGGTTCGCTTTGGCCCCTGCATGCTGCAACTACGAGAAAAGGAATGGGGGCGAGAGAGAAAGAGAGAGGAGAATGGGCTGCCCTCCAGAATAGCCTTTTATACCAGGTTGATTAGCATGCTGGGTTGTTTAAATTGCCTCCTGGCGGGCTGACGTGGAATCGAACAATATCCTCTGGCTTAAGAGACTGGCCCCATAGCTTCTCATTTATTTTTATGCGAGGTTAAGATAGAGCCTTGGCGCTGCTTCCACAGAGGAGCCTGGGCCCACGGAGGCCAGATGCGGGTGGGTCAAGAGAAATCAATATAATTCCTATAAAGCGTGTGTATGAATAGCTCTCTCTGTGCCATACATAGTTTACCGTGTGACAGTGCAACCATGGGTGCCCATGCAGGCTAATTGTGTGGATAAATCATTAAGCTCTGCAGACCTGAAACCAGGACTGAGGGAACTTGTGTGATCACATTCTATTGACCAGCGATGCTTTCTAGAATACTGCGGTTTACGACTGTGTTTTGATTCAACTCAATCTGTGCTCATCATGATGATGCTGTACAATACCCACGGCCATAACCAGCTGGACCTTCCCTGTCACTTCCACATTTTTCCCAATGTCACGGTACAATGGGCACAGATGCGATAGATTAATGCTAGAATAACAAAAATAGTCTGTGTTTTGATTAGTATTTTAGTCATAAAATTACTTGTTATAATATGATATCATCATTGGACAGCAGATAAATAGACGGTAAGAAACTATATCCGAAGTCATTGCTGTGTGTGGCGGTGGTGGGATGAGTCTTGAAACAGATTCATGCGGCTATTATGCTGTCATTACTCCACTAATCAGGAAGTTAATTCGAGGATGTTATCTCATCTATCTGTGTTGGAACAACAGAGCGTCTGTCAAACAAAGCGTAATATTTTCATATTTGGCGACCGCAGTAAGATAAACACGGGTTATCACACATCCGGTTTGAACATGGCACACGCGGTGGCAGTGTCACAAGAGTAGATGAAAGATCGTTTTAACATACAAGACAGCTTAAAGCTAATTACAATCTGCTAGTAACCCCTTTGTCATCTGGATGGACTTTGAAGCTCTGTAATGGCTTTGTGCTGGTACAGTTACGTATCCCTGTCACAAAGCCCCCTGGAAATCCTTCAGCTCTGCAATGTTTTGCTACAAACCCCAATTCACAACCAAATCATGTTTAGTCTAGGTTTTATGTTTTCTTCATTGAACAAAAATGTTCTTTGATATTGTGTAAGTGTTCACCATGACGCCTCAGGTATTCATTTCAGCGAGGCTTTTCTGCGAGTCCATCCTTTTGATCAGCGGGGACATTGAAGATGACCCTGACAGGATAAACAGATTGAGGGCTGAATGTGCAAGGTTGTATGTTTTCATGTTTTGGCATAGATCAAACTGTTTGGCTATGTCCAAGCACATTCATCAGTTTGAATTCAGCATTGTATGTCTTTGTTTTTGTGGTTTAATTTCATCCCTTTGGAAAATCAGTGTCATATCATCTAAAGTAAATAGAGGTTTGCATAATGTGTGCATCTTGACAGGGAGACAAGAGATGGGTACCAGATATGTATCCATCATTTGCACATTCCGGTACAATCAGTACCACTCTTCATCTGCTTTCACACTCTTTATACACTTACACACACATGCACTCTATGCATGTTGTTGAAGTCTAGAAAATGGCTAAGTTGTCACAAAAGCTTGTGTTTTCAATTTGCTCACATTTCTAAACTACTCTGTAACTATTTCTAATTAACGGCAGAGTGGAAAACTATGCATTCCTCCTTTTCGGCATTCTAAAAATGTATCTTTTCAGCACCATGTAGACGCGGGCTCCAAGAAACAACAGAGGAAATAGCTCTGTTTTTGTTTTCTGTTGTCATGCGTGTTCCTGTAAATACATTTCTCAATAGCTTATTCGCTCGGTTCGGAGCTCTGTCAGTCCTTTATTTGAACAAGCTGCCTGTCAATGTGCCACGGCGAAAAGAATTGTGCTCGTTGCACTTGCAGAACCTGACACAATTCTCATGTGGCAAAATGGAAAACTCTCTCCCAGTGAACTGCCTAACAACCCCCCCCCATCCCCCCACGGCCTGATGGGAAGATTAAAGCCAAACCAAACAGAGCTCACTTTCTTCAACTTTCAGGCGTTCGATGGTGAGACCACCAAGGGAACAGCTTGCTTGACTATGACATCAGATCACGTTATCGCTGATCTTTGTCTGTCTGCGACACTCTCTGTCTGTCTGTCAGTCACAGTCGCCCCAGTGTCCCTCCTCTCTCTCAATCTCATCTGTCTTCTTCTCAGTCTCTGAGCCCTTCATTATAGACTGTACTTCTCTCACTCCGTTTTCCCATTACTCACTGTTCCCGCCATTTCATTGCTGTGATAAGAACACTTGACAAATAGGCTATAGTGTGCAGTACAGTCCAGTGTTAACTTCTACAGTTGTGCGAGCCCCTCCAAAGCGTGGCTTTGGAAGATTACATCAGCGTGGCAGCCAAAGTCTATGGACCTTTTCATGTTATGCTTGGGGCACTTAAATCCCAAATCGTTTGCCAGCCAAGTCTATGGACTTTCATAAAAAATGACATGTAGCCAATATAAATATGGCCAGAGTGGTGTATCACAAAAAGCAAAACAATGACTGTCTTTGTCCAACATTGTGCATAACAAACACATCACCTTTGCCTGACTCTAATACTTAACAGGCATCCCTGCTGATAATAGCTGGAAAAAATGTGTTGGCACCGCCTCATTGGGTAATTGTAGCCAATGTGGTGTATTTATGGCTGCTGTCTCTTCACACCAATAAGATGGCATGGCTCACCGCCACAGTCACTAGGGCCCCCTGTAGGCTCCTTACCAACAGCAAGGGACATTGTTCACAGCAATTACTAAATAAACATTTCCAGAGTCCATGCACAATGGGTGCCAGATTTGAAAATTAAAAACACTTTTGGGACAGAGCTTCACGTTCAAGACCAATACAGTGAAATGTTCTGTGGAAGTTGTTCCAACGGTTTAAAAAAAATGTCGCTGAATACAAGATCAAAATGAGTGAAGGAGGTGAGGTTTTAGTTAGTGGTGTGTAAAGAGTTGAATGAAGAAATGAAAGTGACATCCAGTTATTGGATTCAGATGTCAGGTTCAAATGTGTGTTCGCCCACATATAAACACGGGTTCCTTATAAATCGGGTAATTTGTGTTCTCACTAACACAGTCGGAATATTGTTAAAGAGTTGAAAATCAATAAACCAATAAAGACAAATTCCTGTGGACATGGTATTATGGTTTCAATTGATGGCCCACTTACAGATGGCAATAAATTAACTGCTGGTATTTTGGTGGCAAACAGGGCTATATTGCACACATTATTTCCTTCACTGAGATCAATGCAGGTGAGGGCACTATTTTGGCACGTGACTCTGAATAATTTGGCACAATTATTGAAACGCCCCAAAATGAGATGCACAACAAACTGTCTGTCTCTGTTGTGGTTGGACATGTGGAGTCTGGATACATTTCCAAATGTTCTCCATATGTCTGGCACCTCCACTGACCTCTGTTGAAACATGCCAGGGTAGATGTGCGCCGTACTCAGCCAAAATGTGCTGTGTGGTGTTGTTGTTTTACTCTACATGAACCTCCACAGTAGTAGAAAATACCAGTGTGGAGCCTGGCAGTGATAAATAGAACTACTGCTGTGGCAATGTCTAAATTTGGAAGGAGGAAGTTCGGCGTTCGCGATAATGCCGTTCGCAACTGCTCAGTGCTCACAGTCACAGGATGTCTCCGGTAAATACAGGAAAAATTGGTTTGAACGCGTGTTCCACCGACCTATATGCAGAAATGTGTGGTATTTCCATATGGAAATAATTGGAAAAATCATTAAAAAAGGGGTCCTGAATGAGGTGGAGAGGATTGATTAGTGTTTGTTGGTTGAAGTCCGTCAGTGCTGTTTTACACGTATCTCAGAGAGAAGCTAATCCATGTGGACAGAGGGGCCACCTCATTTTTCTTCCACGATGCACGGGAGCTTTCTTTGTGTTTGAAAGGCAAGTACATGCACGTGTAGACACATGCACACATTTTAGAGCGCCTTTGTACTTGTGCGGTACACTCGCTGGGTGCATTTATAGCCAAACAAACATTGATATGTGTGCATGTACTGTATGTATGCTTGCATGCACTGTGTGTGTGGGGGGGGGTGGGCATGGATGATTGGGCATACTAAATGGGCATACTAAATGCGCTTGCATATATATCAGGGGTCTTCAACAGGTGGTCCGGGGACCACCTGTGGTCCTTGAGAGGGTTCCAGGTGGTCCACAGCTAAGTTATTTAACCAGATCTAACTCTTGAGAACGTAAAAATGAAACCAAATGGACCCTGGCGGGTCCATTTGGTTTCATTTTTACACTCTCAAGAGTTAAAATATTCATCATCTTAATTAGCCCAAGTCTACACAACAAGAAGAGTAATGGTCATTTTGGTCTGTATCTTTTGCCTGTTTTGTTTCCAAAATCCAGCCTGTTATTTTGGACAAAAGCAAAAGAAATCTTTAGTTTTCGGGTCTGTGGGGCTAAAATGTCCTCAAGTGGTGGTCCGTGGCTCAAATTCTGAAAAAATGGTGGTCCCTGGTGTATTGGCTGAAAATGATCCCCAATAGATCACTCATGCCGGCAGGCTAAGCCTGGGAGTAAAACAACTGTGTGACGCGCAACATTATACATTGACCCAATGATAAGAAAGATTCAAACAAGGAAATAAGTTATGCTTGTGTTTACTGCTGATCAGTGCACCAAAATATTACAATGCAATTACAATTATTCAATGGGGTAAATACGATCGTAATAAATATGTGCAAAGATGCAACCAGTGACAATACTAAATAGGAATCAAACAATCAAAGTGCCAAGTGCTATAAAGTGCGGTCAACAAATTATGTAGCCTCCCAGCTCACCCTGCCTCCAAGAATCCAAACCAGCCTTGGAGTGAGCTGGGAACGACCGTGCACTTGTAGCCTACGGTGGCCACCCACAGAGGTGCTTCAACCAATCAATGAAGCCCTGATGCGGTGCGCACCTCACCAACCCAGTGAATATGTATGTAGCTATATAATCATGTCATTTTGGCTCCTACATTCCGGCCCCTAATTATGCCTGGGCACTAATTACAACTATCATTAATATGTAGGAGCTCGAAATATCCTTAACAAAATAGAAAAATAGAAAATTCAATGCAATTCTATGCAAATAGTCAATCATCATGCATCATTATTTCTCGAATAGGATCTTCGTTCATCCATATTCTCCTCTCCATCTGCAAAACAGAGAAATAAAAAGAGTGGTAGAGAGAGAGAGTTCAAAGAGCTCAACAGCTCCAAACGAGAAAGGATCCATGGAGCGTGGGTGCTCCAAGTGAGACTTCAAGGCCCCTCTGCTTCCTGAAGCCACGCCAATCTGCATCTCCTCTCTGGACCCTGAAGCTTCAGCGGTCTGCATGCTCTCATGCAGTTTCTCTTCATTAAGACCTAGCTGCATCAGAAGCCTTCTGCTCTGAGCCAGGTCCAACACCTTTCTGAATCCAGGAAGCCAACCGACCACCTCTCCCAACCAGAACCAAGGTGGAATGCGACTGGCAAACCGCACATTTTTCTCAGCATGAACTGCCCTCATGGAGACGTCTTTTGGAGAGACCTGCACAGAACGAGCGGATAGGTCTCGAGACTCCATTTCAACTTGCACCCAACTGTTGGACGTCAAGGACTCCACACCAGCTCCACTGTCTGCCAAGCACCTGCACACACAGAGCTCTTCAGTGAGATGAGGCTTGTAGAGCCAGGCTACCCATTGCTGGGCAGCAGTTATAGGCAACGCCTCACCTCTGCATGTCTGATCTTCACTGAGATGAAGTTCCTGGTGCCGGGCTGCCCATTGCTGGACAGCACTTATCGACAAAACCTCACCCCAGCCTGGCTTAGCTCTGTGTATGCCTTGCAGATGTTTCTCAGTGCCCAGCACCACAGGTCCTATAAATCCTGTGCGATCTTCCTCGAGATGAAGCTCTAAGCGCCGGGCTGCCCATTGCTGGACAGCACTTATCGGCAACGCCTCATCCCGGCCTAACTGATGTCTGCACTGTGTTTCCTCGGTACTGCACAACGCAGGTGCGGTGAAACCTGTGGGATGTCCAGCCACCTTCTTGTTCCGTCTATGGACACCAACCACCTGAACAGACCTTGTGCTGCTTTCTGTCGTCGATCCAAGTTGTTCATCCTTCTCACATCCAGGGACGTCTGCCTTCGCCTGCTGCTCACACAGCTGGTCAACTCTGGCAACTGCAATACGGTTCACAGTGACGGGATTCACATCTGTGTCGTGAAATCTGCCGCTTCCTCCAAGGGGACCATTCACAGTCCAACCCAAGATGGTCCTGACCGCATAAGGACCACCACCAACACTCCTAACCACCTCCCATGGCTCTAGAGCCTCAGGAACATTGGTGCCAATAAGAAGATCCACCCCTGAGTCGATCTCTGTGATCTTGAGGTGTTCAAGATGCGGCCATTTCCGCAAGTCTTCCTGCCTCGGGATGTTACCTTGATCTACAGGCATGCTCTCCTGCGTGTAGACTGCAGGTAGCTCACAGAAAACATCTGTGTCCAGCCCAGCTACCTCCAAGTCCAAAACAACCCTGCTACTGACCACCTTCTCCTGACCCATTGTCCTTAGGAGGATGTCAGTCTTCTTTCCTGAGAGGTTCAGCCTGTCCATGAGCCCCTCCGTGCAGAATGAAGCAGAGCTTCCAGGATCAAGAAAAGCATAGGTCACCAAGGTCTGACCTTTCTTAGACTTCACTCGAACGGGAAGTATAGCAAGAGTGCAGTCAGTCTCTCCGGCCCCAGTAAGACCACTGGACTGCACTGCAATCAAAGTGTTCTCCTCTGTCGTCTCCAATTCTTCTGGCACTTGCACTGGACTCTCCTCTGCAGGGTAGACATGCAACAAGGTAGGATGCCTCTTACCGCACACTTTGCACACCAGACGTGCATTGCATTCACGGCTTCTGTGCCCAATGCACATACATCCAAAGCACAACCCTTTCTCCCTCAAGAAGGACATCTTCTCTTCACGTGTCTTCCTTTCCAATAGACAACATGTGTCCAAAGAATGCCCAGCTCCACAAAGCAAGCAAGTTTTGACAACAGGTAAGCAAAGTTCTTTCTTCGGTGCAGTGTCAACCTTTTTGTCGACTGTAGCGACAGTAGTCGCAAAGCTACTTCTGTTTACTTCTGCAAAGTACTGCGGTTTAGCAGGCTTCACTTCCTTCCTCGACACTGCAGGGGTAGAATCCTGGATATCCCCAAACAGTGGGTCGCTCGCAATCTTCACCTGCCATTCAATGAATTCAACGATGTCACCAAACGTGGCTCTGCGATGGTTAGTCTCCTGCAAGCTACAAGCGACATCTCTCCACTTCTCCCTGAGTTTGTAGGGTAACTTCTTGATAACAGCCTGCATGTTAGCAGGAACATCCAACTCGTATGTGGATTCAAACTCCCCAAGAGCATTAAAGCAGGATCGCAGCAAGAAGCTGTAAGACTGAAGCGCATCGACATCCTCTGCCTTTATCACTGGCCACAAGAACACCTTGTTCATGTACGCAGAGGTGATCTTCAATGAGTTGCCGAAATGCTCTTGCAACAAGGATTTGGCTGTGGCATAGCCAGTTTCGGAGGACATATGTAGACAACTGCGAACCATGTCTCTGGGCTTCCCTTTCGTGTACTGCTCGAGAAAGTACAAGCAGTCCTTGGCGCTGTGAGTTTTCTCCTCGATGCAGTGTTCAAAGGCTCTCATAAATGTTTGGTACTCCAAAGGATCACCATCAAAGGTTTGCATGTCACGTCGTGGAAGAAAGAACAAAGACTGCTGTTTAGCAAGTAAAGAGGTTATCTTGTTTTGCTCCTTTAAGACAGAGATCAGCTGATCATTATTGACGTCGTTCTGGATTAAAGGTGAAGGTTGTTGTGACTGCAACTGAGGACGTACTTGAGGATCGGGCCATCCACTTTGCCGCACTGTAACTGCCTCAGGCCTTGGCTGCGATTGCAACCCTAGACAAGTCACCTTAGGCCGAGCATCCAAAGAGGGAGGACGTGTCTGCTCAGGTTGAGCATCCAGGAACTGTGAACATGGCTGCTGTTCACCTGACATGTACTGAGATGGCTGCCATACTCGCTGCTGCCTCGTGTTCTTCATCAACATAGCTCGAGAATCAAGCAAAGACAGATGTGCGGTTGCCTGCTTAGGCCGTGCATCAAGAAGATGTGAACGTGACTGTGGCTCACCCATCACAGCATGCTGAGAAGAGTGCCCCCCTGACGGAGGAACAAAGGTTTCAGCATCAGGATCCAATGGTTGAGAAAGCTTCTCTCTCCCTTTCTCTACATAAGAATTCATCCCATCTGACCTACTGGCTGAAGAACCAGACACCTGAGAGGAGGAGACTCTCAAGACATTGAGCTTAGCTGCTGATGCTGCTATCTCTGCCTCCAACTCTAGCTGTTCTTTCTTTCTTTTCAGCTGTGCCTCTTGCTCTTCACGAGTCCTTCTGAGCTGTGCCTCTTGCTCTTCTAGAGCCCTTTTAATCTGTGCCTCTTGCTCATCTAGAGCCCTTTTCATCTGTGCCTCTTGCTCATCTAGAGCCCTTTTCAGCTGTGCCTCTTGCTCTTCCAGAGCCTGTATCTCTTTGAGCTTCTTCTGGCGAGCGAGAAGACCTGCCATGTCTGCTTCTGCTATCAGGCGTGCGGATGCAGCAGAAGAAGTAGTGGACCTACACTTACTACCTGCAGTGCTTCTTTTCTTTGAAGGCTCAACTGACACATTAGAGATACTATCATCTGGGTTAACATCATCAATGACTGAAGCTGCCACCACACCCCCACGGTCATCTGGAACACAGGAAGCATTTGGGTTATTCACTGCATTAGATGTTTCAACAAGATGTGGGGGTACATACACAGGTATAATAGCCTCTTCCTGTAACTGCGCTGTACTTTGAACAGAAAGATTTTGCGAGAGCCATTTGTTTGCATTTTCAGTGAAATCAACTTTGCGTTTTTGTATGTCTGAAAACCAATTGTTTTGTCTCTCTTGTTCCTCTGGGGGAAGCAATGGAATAACCGAATCATGGAGACTGCTTGCTTCATCGTACAGAGCAGATACATTGAAAAGATTGAACTGGACAGCCTTTGCGTTTTCAGAGCTTTGCATAAGGTCATTAATTGCTTTTACAAGTTGTTCAATCCTTTTAACCTTAGCTTTGCGTTCGTTTTGAAGTTGTTCAATTTTATTTGATAGTGCTTTTGCAGTGAGCATTGATTGCCGTTTTGGCTCGCTTGCACTGGCAGTAGAACCTGGCCTTGATGAACTAGACATTTTGAATTTGCGTTAAAATGAATCAAAGTCAAAATCATTTGCATCCAAATCGAAGTCCAAAAACACCGCAACAGCCCTAGTAGAATGTGCGTGTATGTGTGTAAATGCGTGGCTATTGTTCCCCACTAAACTGCCTAACGACCCGTAAACTACCCAATGCAGACCCTGTGTCTTCAGCATGTAA
Organism: Benthosema pterotum; assembly: GCA_039105355.1. Classification (NCBI taxonomy): domain Eukaryota; kingdom Metazoa; phylum Chordata; class Actinopteri; order Myctophiformes; family Myctophidae; genus Benthosema; species Benthosema pterotum. The sequence continues at coordinate 18,593,086 of CM076978.1, forward strand.
CGATAGGTACTTATGTGCCTATATATCTCTATAAGAGACGGCACTCCTGGGCCACCCGTTCCACGGGTTTTAGAATGCGGGCCGAACCCGTTCATGCACATGAAAAACAACAAACAATAGCCCACAGCCAAAGCTATAGGCTAAAGCCACTTCGCCTATAGGGGAACAATAGAGTGTGTGTGTGCATGCAACAAGTGTGTGTTTGGGGCGGGCCGCTTTTGCGATGTGTAGAACACAACGTGGACTCGAAAGCAAATGGATTAAACAATAGCTGAGTGCAACCTTAATGCCGCGGTGCACGTATGTGCGCGATTCATTGTTTGAACGCCGCGGGGAACCAGGTAGGTTAAACACCCAACACCAATAGCGATCCAGATCGATACAAATTTGTTGACAATGTAGTGGCTGAAAATGATCCCCAATAGATCACTCATGCCGGCAGGCTAAGCCTGGGAGTAAAACAACTGTGTGACGCGCAACATTATACATTGACCCAATGATAAGAAAGATTCGAACAAGGAAATAAGTTATGCTTGTGTTTACTGCTGATCAGTGCACCAAAATATTACAATGCAATTACAATTATTCAATGGGGTAAATACGATCGTAATAAATATGTGCAAAGATGCAACCAGTGACAATACTAAATAGGAATCAAACAATCAAAGTGCCAAGTGCTATAAAGTGCGTACGGTCAACAAATTATGTAGCCTCCCAGCTCACCCTGCCTCCAAGAATCCAAACCAGCCTTGGAGTGAGCTGGGAACGACCGTGCACTTGTAGCCTACGGTGGCCACCCACAGAGGTGCTTCAACCAATCAATGAAGCCCTGATGCGGTGCGCACCTCACCAACCCAGTGAATATGTATGTAGCTATATAATCATGTCATTTTGGCTCCTACACCTGGCATCAAAAAGGTTGAAAACCCCTATATATATATATATATATATATATATATATATATATATATATATATATATATATATATATACATATATATATACATATATATATATATACATATATATATATATATACATATATATATATATACATATATATATATATATATATACATATATATATATATATATACATATATATATATATACATATATATATATATATATATATATATATATATATATATATATATATATATATATATATATATATATATATATATATATATATACACTGTATACATATATATATATATATATACTGTATACATATATATATATATATATATATATATATATATATATATATATATATATATATATATATATATATATATATATATATATATATATATATATATATATACACTCAACAAAAATATAAACGCAACACTTTTGTTTTTGCTTCCATTTTTCAGGGGATGGACTTAAAGACCTAAAATTCATTCCAGATATACAATATTACCATTTCTCTCAAACACTGTTCACAAATCTGCCTAAATGTGTGATATTGAGCACTTCTGCTTTGTTAAGATAATCCATCCCACCTAACAGGTGTGCCACATTAAGATGCAGATGTGACTTCATGATTAGTGCACAGGTGTACCTCAGACTCTCCACAATAAAAAGACATCCTGAAATGTGCAATTTTCTTTTGCCTTATTGGGTGTATGGGCCTCCGAACCAGTCAGTATCTGGTGTGACCACCATTTGCCTCATGCAGTGCAACACATCTTCTTCGCATAGAGTTTATCAGATTGTCAATTGTGGCCTGTGGAATGTTGGTCCACTCCTCTTCAATGGCTATGTGAAGTTGCTGGATATTAGTGGGAACTGGTATGCGCTGTCAAATGGTAATAATGTGGTAATATTGTGTTATTACCATTTTTACAGTGTGTACCAGTTCCCACTAATATCCAGCAACTTCACATAGCCATTGAAGAGGAGTGGACCAACATTCCACAGGCCACAATTGAATCTGATAAACTCTATGCGAAGAAGATGTGTTGCACTGCATGAGGCAAATGGTGGTCACACCAGATACTGACTGGTTCGGAGGCCCATACACCCAATAAGGCAAAAGAAAATTGCACATTTCAGGATGTCTTTTTATTGTGGAGAGTCTGAGGTACACCTGTGCACTAATCATGATGTCAAATCTGCATCTTGTTGTGGCACACCTGTGAGGTGGGATGGATTATCTTAACAAAGCAGAAATGCTCAATATCACACATTTGGGCAGATTTGTGAACAGTGTTTGAGAGAAATGGTTATATTGTATATCTGGAATGAATTTTAGGGCTTTAAGTCCATCCCCTGAAAAATGGGAGCAAAAACAAAAGTGTTGCGTTTATATTTTTGTTGAGTGTATATATCCCTGAACTCATGTGCACACACACATGGTGAGATCTGGTGAGTTTCTCCCCAGCCCACACCGTGGGCCTCTCTCAGCCAGATGGATGGTCTCCGCCGGTGTCAGAGAGGTGACAGCTGGCCGGGCCTGGCCTCTCCTGGCCCAGGGTCTGGATCCTGTCCGCTGACAGCCCCTGACAGCTCCTGACAGCCCTGATGGGTGACACGTCCCTCCCTCCCTCCCTCCCACCTACTCCCCCACATCCACCAACACGCATCGCGGAAACCCCTGGTTTTCGCCGAGGAATCAATGATGTCACACAGTGTGCCTTAATGAAATGTAAATGATATGAGGCACACCCCGGTGAGCCGACGCCATAACTCATAAGCCTCGTGTAGGAAGTGTAGCCAAACCCCTGCTGATGACTGAGTAATTAGCCCCTTCCTCTGACAGCCAATTTGTGTTTTCATGCGACTTTTGGCCGCGTACAAAACTAGCTCTGCACTCTGTAGAGTGCCAACTTGTGTACTGTCGCACAAGTAGGCCATGGCCTACTTTTGCGTGAGCAAGTATTTTGACACATCCAGGAGATAATACTCATGGCAATAAAGCTTATAAAGATAATGAATTATGTCAGGGATGGTCGACAGACGACATCCACAAACCGATCGCTTTACTGTTGCACACTCTGCTGACGCAAGTAAAAATAATAATAATCACACCAGTGTGAAGTGAGGGGCACGACATATGAAGATCAACATTTGTGTCAGAGAATTTGTCATCATGACGCAACATGTCTATTACCTTACTGTTATGGAAATGGAAATGTAATATTGGTGCCAATTAAAATATATATGGTGTAAAACTGTAAATTCTCTGTTCAATGTTCAATTTAACATTTGTGTTCGCACAATAATCAACACTATCTGACAATAGGAGGGGCTAATGCTCCTCAGAAATAAAAAATAGGCCATGAGCAGAAAAATTGTGTGTGATGGTGTAACATTTGAAACATTCATTAGGATAACATACAGTCTGAAAACCGCATAAAACTCAAGAATCAGAGTTACTGCTGTTTCCTCCTCTTGTAGCACATACATTCTCCCTCCTGGCCATGTCTCTCTCTCTCATCACTCTTAAGTACTTTGGACATTACAGTCCACTTGTTAGGAGAGGCTGGGGGGGACTATATGGATTGTGCACCAGGCCTGTGCGTAAAGTCTGATGACTGATTTACACTTTGTTGCGCGCCAGTGTCCCATCTGAAAACAGCAAAACTACCATGTATGTGTACCATGTATCATTGGTGATTTTAGGAAGGTGCCACGGGGCACTTGCCCACCCTGGTGGACAAACAAACAAGTTATTTTGTCAGTTGTAACTTCATTGACATGTCTAGAAAAACAAGTACTTATCTAGCATATTGTAGCACTGGTTTGCAACCATTTTCATACCAGGGACCACTATTTATTCTGCATTTTAGCCACGGAGGACCACCATTTGATGTGGAGTTTAGTCTTTTGCAAGTTTGGGTCCACAAGTTTGGGTCCACAAAGTTTTGGTCCACAATTTAGGAGATAACAAAAATAACAATTCTTCTAGAGGTACATTTTTGTAGATTGTGTAGATTCTTGACAATTACGTCATTCAGATGTTTATATATAATTTAGGCCTAACTCTTGAGAGCTTAAAATGAAACCAAATGGACCCGCAAGTGGGTAGGCTCCCCTGCTGGGAGAGCCTAAAATTGTTTTTCGGTTTCCGGTGCGGGACACCACCATATGACAAAAGTATAGATGGGGCCTGTCTATATGTGAGCCCATTATTGCTTGCTGGGCTCTGTGCTGGCTTGGGCAGGAGGACAGAGACGGGCCTGCTGGGTGCTGCGTTAATGAGACAGCTCTGCGGGGATGTGCAGAACACACACAGAGCCACTCAGGAGACGTCTGCCGGCCTCCCATAGGTAATTCCCTTAAATGAAAAGCAGACCTGCGAGCGAGTCATTGTTGCGTCCGAGGAGGGGGGGGGCGAGGATGAATGGTGGCGGGGTTGTATTTCAACACACCTCCCCGCTCTTATTACAGGCCCGGGTTGAGTGGAGGCAGCGGTACCTTGTTCAGGCACTCCCCGCCGCTGCCCTTTCTTACCCAATTATCCTTGACTAGAGTGACTTGTGTACCGCTAACTGTGTCATGCTGCTTTCGAACGGTGGTTTGAGCGAGATATGGCCCTTTGATTTCCCCACATCACCATTTTCCTCTTGCTTACAACCAAGGACGCCGATGGGACCGATCACATCTGGGAGACATTTGGGTTCTATCGAAAAAGGCTCATTTAGGGCCATGTTAGCTCACCTGGCGCTTTAAGTAGGTCCATTAAGATGGATCTGCTTAACGTGTGAATGGCCTCGGCTCGCACGTCGTCATTCGACGGGAACCCATCAGCGTGTCCCTTGAAAAGTCGTCTGCCCGCTCTCGGCTCCAAAGAGTTCGCGCCAGCCGTCGCTATCAAACCGGACCGAGCTGTGAATGGCCGCTAATGCAGTTTCCAGATGTACTCCCTTGTATTTCATTGAATCCAACACCTCTTCAGGCCACTGTCCAGCCGTAAATCACCGCTTGCCTGCCGTATGAGAGGACGTGGCGGGACGCATAAGTCACATGCTCGTTTCATGAGCTCACTGTGAATATCTTCAGGACATTGGGCAAAACAATTAGCTGTTACCTTAGCCCCCAAGGCCGCAGAGTCTCTTAAAACATTTTAGTATCCCCCTTTATAAGCACTGAAGCCCCACCTCAAAGCCGTAGGGACAACAGAGGTTTATTAGAACTGTTTTGTTTTATGTGGTATTCTTGGATGACAGTCGACCACAAGTCAATGTGCAGCGTTAGGTGCAGCTCGTTCGTCTCCGTTTGGTCCGGCAATAACTAAGCATCAATTTTCAACAGTCAGAAATCAGTTTTGTTGAGTATATTGTTGTGCACTCAACCACACAAGGTAAATACTGTATATTACGCCCTGGGTGAGTGGCTGTTTCCCCTCCAAGAACCGCAGCCAATTAGACTCGGTTAGAATAAAGTCCTATCGATATTTATCATACAAGTCAAATATTTATCCAACTCCCCTCGCCAAGGCATAGGCATGCATGCTTATGTATATGCCTGATCCGATATCTTAGTGAGTGATGTACTGTGCTCTGCGTAGACCTGAAGAATATAATAAAATGGATTCTGTAGGTTTGTTCACAACGTTCAGTTGCATCAGAGTTTTTTCCGCCTGGCGCCGGAGGGGCCTAGACAGAGATTGTTGTTGTATCTCTCCGTCTGCCTCTATCTCCACATCTACAGTATCTATGTACAGTATCTCTAGCCCTACAAAAGTAGACCTGCAGTCCCTGTTCAGTTCATGCTGCTGCTACGCCAAAAACAGCTCATCTCACACTGCGGCGTGCAAACGGTGAACCCCAAGGTCACATTAGTACCCACACAGACACAGTCAAACATCCTTTCCTCTGGATTTATTGGATCATGATTTAGCGTCCCCTGTCGGCCTGACAAGATTTTGTCAGGCTATTTTGTGCTTTATAAGAAATTACAACTACTTTACTTGGACTGGTTGGTTGATCAAGATAACCCCATCCAATTTTTCAGATTCCAGGGCAATACAAATGGCATTCAAAGTTGGCTGCAAAAAACATATGAATCATATGAATGGATCCAATATGCCCCAAAATTCTAATCTTACCGTTAAGGGGCCTCTAAACAATGCACAGCCAAAAGCAATTTCCCTTCCAGCCACCACAAATGTTACAAATCATTGTTTGTTGCAGAAACATGCTCAGTCCTCACCAGATTAAGCACAAATGATCTCATGCATCATATGCCACTGTGCCAATGACCGTGAAATAACTTTTCATACCACATAAGGCATATGGTTTGTTTGAGCGTATGATTGGAGTAATTTTTTGCATTCGTAGAAGGCAATGGAAGAACCCGCACCCCCTCTGGTTTAAAATGGCACTGTAAAGGGAGCAGGCTAATACATGTTAGGTAATTGGTCATTCAGCATTGAAATTGGTCATTTCCATATTGTTTAGCAACTTGGTATACAGATGTCATTATGCCATACCATTTTGTCAAAATACACTTTTTTTTGCTACTACACCAATAAATTTTGTCTAAAGCTCACACAAATTGGGATAATTACCTCTGGAGTCATCCAGATGTTTGTCAATTGTTTTATTTGATTCCGATTATGGCTACTGTTGACTTCCAAATGTTGCTATTTTCCAAAAAACATCACAAATCATTAACTGTTCTGATCTGCCAGAAATGTTTAGGAGTCTCTAGACAATGCACAGCCAAAAGCAATTTCACTACCAAAAATCCAATCAAGCGTCATAATGTATGCCATTGACTGTCAAACAAGTTTTTCAGTCTCACGATCTGGTGTTGAGGACCAAATGCAGGACAGTGAGGTAGAATAGTGTTCAAATCCCATGACTGGGAAGTAAAGTTGGTGAAGAAAATACCTTACAGACAAACAATGCAACACAAACAATGATCCAACAAGTACTGAATGAGCAGCAACACTGTACACTACACACGAATACTGTATTTTCCGCACTATAAGGATTATAAGGTGCAATGAATGGAAGCTACTACAGTTAACATAGAATAGAAGCTACTGCCGTCAACCAATCCATATATATAACGCACTAGATTATAAGGCTCACTGTGGATTTTTGAGAAAATTAAAGGCTTTTAAGTGTGCCTTATAGTCCGGAAAATACGGTACACAAAATTAACCATGAAGTCACATTCACAAAATTGTGAGTAAGATCTATTTCTTACAAAAAATGACATACCGGTATGTATCCAGTCATCACAAAACTGGAATTTGCATAGTGCCCTGATCAAGCCTTCCTGGCAGAGCTCTGCGTTCATTCATCCATTTTAATTAAGGTAACTGCCCAAAAAGCTGTACTGGTTGTTATACATAATGCGTTGTTGCTTCGGTCACCAGGTCTGGGATCATAGAAATCCACAATGCTTATTTCCCAATTCCCTATGCTGTTACCTTCAGGTCACAGCGGCCTTTGGGAAATCATGGCACGCTAAATCTGTCACCCTCCTAATGGTATACTGTACGTATAACTATCTCACTTTTTCAGATGTTATAAATGGTCATCGGAGGGTCTAAAATGTTTTAATGGACAATCCATCTGCGCTTTCACTTGTGCAGAGGAAATGAACAGATCCATAATCTATACCTGTGCTGGCAAGATGAGCTGACATGGCAAGGAGAGTGAGAGATCGGGTGTCAGCCAGGCGACAGTTTATCTTCCTCCCTTCTTTTTCTTTTGGCTTAGACATCATAATGCCGTGAGTTTTGACAGCAATTGAGGGGGAAAAAGCAACTACAACTATTTGCTGTGAACGCCTCAGCTCTCCAACGCTATAACTCACCGATCCAGGAAAAAAAGAAAAACGCTATACTAAAGGATGCAAAAGTTTATGGTCCGTTCCTCACACGCTGTTAGACATTTCCCAAATTGTTCTCCACCCTCCATATGTGACAGTGTGTGTTTCAACCTATGCGTGAGTGAGTGCCTCAGCGTTTAGAACTCCTTTCGCACATGGGCTTCTCCCTCATTGGCCGTATTCACACAGCAGCCATGTTGTTCTTAACGTCTTCATACTCCGGAGGTGTGAAACCCGAAGTAAAAGCAAAATATAGCCACCGTGTGAATATGGTCAATTAATGAACTGCAACTTCCAAAAGTTTTGCCATTTGATATTCCGTGAAATTCAGACATGGGAGGCTCCCTTAACTGTTCGCCTTTAGAAGCGATTCGGCCATTTCGAGAACCCCTGCAGTGAACGGCCACAATAACAAGAAGAAAAATTACAGGAGAAAAAGAAAGTACAAGAGAAGAAGAAAATATAGGCCAGTGGTTTTCGACCAGTGGTCCGGGGACCACCAGTGGTCCTTGAGAGGGTTCCAGGTGGTCCCCAGCTAAATGATGAAAAGTTGGTTAACCAGATGTAACTCTTTCAGAGCGTACAAATGAAACCAAATGGACCCACAATGGTCCATTTGGTTTCATTTTTACATTCTCCATAGTTAAAGTGTTCATCATCTGAATTAGCCCAAGTATAGACTATTAGAGAATGTAGAAGAATGGTCATTTTTTATCTATGTTTTGTCTGTTTCGTTTCCGAGATCCAGCCTGGAATTGTGGACAAAAACAAAAGAAACCTTTAGCTTTGGGTCTGTGGGGTGAAAATGTCATCAAGTGGTGGTCCGTGCGTGGCTCAAATGCTGGTGGGCCCTGGCATCAAAACGGTCGCAAACCCCTGATATAGGCCCATGAGAACGAGATGAGAAAAGTCAAAAGTGAGGAAACATAGATGTGAGACTAATGAGACATGGGAGTCACTGTGCCGTTCCTGGGTGACAGTGACCTTCTTGTAGCGTCATGTTTTCTCCTCCCCGAGGTCTTGATGCACCACATAATGGCCTCTGAGGTCTCCACGGTGACAGTTAGGAGCCTGCCACGTTTCGCCTCCAGAGAGCCGCGCTTCCACTAAGCCAACAACAAAGACAGAGCAGCTGCGCTGCCTGTCATAAGAACATCCCTTTTTATTTATTCTATACCAATTGCTCGCACATGTTCAGCACCGCCTTGCCCCCCCAAGGTTAAAGCACTTCCCGCTCTCAGCCGTGCCTGAGGAGGGATGGCGAGAGGACAGTTGGCAGGGCTGATGGATCTGCCCGCGGCCATGGTCACTGCGGCAGTGGCTCTCATTTCCCCATCCCAGAGTTCCACACCTCGCGACGGAGGTTCAGACACGGTGGGGAAATTAGTTCCAGAGGCCTACATGTGTGATGTCCTATTGATTCCCGGTCTGTTTGTGATCACACCTTTAGATCCAAATTAAAATCAAATCAGAAATAACATGAGTCAACATCCTCACATGGCAAGCAATTACTGTCAATGTCACTTGCCCGAGTCAAGCTGCTCGGAGCAATGAGAAGTTATGAAGGTGATGAATTTTGTTATTTCCATATCAAAGAGCGCAAGCTCTTGAATCCACGACTGCTGCATCTCAATGTTTAGCGACCGAGGGGTCGGCTGATAGATGAGCAAAGTAATTTTGCGGAAGGAATCCTGTGGTGTTACGAGTTTACTCTTGGTCCCCTGAATGCATAGGGATGTCTTGTCACCGGGCCTGGCTTCTGAGACTTGTAAGGATGCGCTGAGACAGGTGAAGACAGTGGCGAGATCAACAATACGGCCTAACCAGCACGTTGCATGACAGATGTGAAGCCTGCTACAACCATACCCATTTATTATGGGCCTTGTAAATGTCAACACGGGAACTGTTCTAGACATGAATGGCAAATGAAGGGAATCTAAACAAAAATAGACCATAACCTGGATTCCATTGTATCCCTCAGTTTACTCTCACCGTTTCCTAGCTGCACACAGTAACTGGGCTATGTTGTTTCTCCACAACAAAACTAACCTGTGGCCCTTCAAGTCATTTGTAAATCACCTAAACTTTGGTCAGTTTCTAGAGCATAGACTGCTACATTTCACCAGCGACCAAGTCCACAGCCCTAGGCTCCATCAATCACAAAGACTCCAAATATTAACAATAACAAACACACTTTTACTGCACTTCCGAGTTGTGTTCCAGGAAATCTTTTATTGCAAGTCAGGTCGTTGGCACGGTTCATTATAAAGCGCTTTTCAGATTTAATAAAAATATATATTGATAGCAACAGCCATTTGTGAAACCCTGGCAAAGGCATATAAGCACATTTGTCTCTTAAACTTTGGGATGGTCCACTGGGAATGGTATATCCACATGTGTTCCTTTCCTTGACATTCTCCTTTGCCTCTTAACAAGCTTGTAGAGACACATAAAGCTTGCTTTGTGTATCTAGGGAACACAGTTGCTGCAGCTCTTTTATCCTGGCTCTCAGCAAAAAAAAGATAATAAGTAGAAAATAAATCTGAAATGAATCACAGTAGCTTATAAACAAATGACTGGTTAAAATAGAAAGCAGACAGTGACTGCAAAGTAATTGCACTTTGACAGCCTAGAAGGAGATCCATGCTGTGAACTTTGTCCCCTGCATGGAAGAAACTCCATATGCTACAACATCAATTGTATCCCTCAGTCCTAACTTCAGCCTTTGTGTGCCTTGATGCTCTAAAGCGCATAATTCAAAGAGGTCATTCCGACTACAATGTGATAATTATGATAAACACTTTGATGGTTTGCTTTTATTTTGAAATGTGGATCTATTATAAATGGACTTCTGACAACACATGTCTGGGTGCACCAGATCTCCTTAGAGGATTGCAACACTTACAGACAAAAACAATGCCCCAAAAATCATGAAAGGGAATAACAAATGGCAAATCTTCCCCATGCTATGCGAGTGAAGATCATCTTGAAGCACTCGTTTCAGAAAGGGTGGACAAAATGCACACGTGTGCTCCTGGATTGTATGCGGAATAAACTTGAACCTCAACTATGAAATAAATCCACCCTATCCTAATCCTGTGGTTACTTGTAAACAAACAGTCTGCTGCTCAAATAACAACCCATGTGCCAGTAGAACCATTGTGTGATGCATATACCCTAAGCGATATAAACTCAACGGATTGTGGTCGCTCTTCTTTCAGCTTATGGCCTCTAATGAAAGTGCTGTCTGAGGTCTGCTATTGATGGTGATGCACTGAAACTTGTGCACTCTAAACTCCAGTGTACAGACCCACTTGGGTTCATTTGTGCACCCGGAGTTAAAGTAACACCACAGATTGTACCGCTTGGCCTTGACCTTGGCTCCGTTTCTCTGAATCAGAAAGACGTTTTCACTGGATGCCTCGATGGTGCTTTGCTCACTGAGTTGTTGGACTTAGCGCTCTCTCTCTCTCTCTCTCTCTCTCTCTCTCTCTCTCTCTCTCTCTCTCCTTGGACAAAACAACCGCTCCGTGCCAAGGGACAAATATTCCCTTTTACTGCAAAACTTATATAAGCACACACCAGGATAAATGATTTTCTAGCGAAACCTAATGTACGCCTGACTGTTATGATTTGATCAAAAGCACATGTGGGGAATACCTATGATATATAAACCCTATAGCTGTAAAGTGAAATAAGGTATGATGGTTTTCATCCCTCTCTTCGCGGATATAAGCAATTTGCTTTGAAAAATTCATCGAAGCCAGTTGCGACCCTTAAACAAGACTTATTGCGCCGGATTTGAGGAACCAGCTCAGTGGAGTGGCGAGAAATCACAAATCGTCCATCTCCATAACACTACAAAGCCTTCGTAACAGCGAATGCCTTAAGTCTGTAAATGATGGCAGCATACAGTATTTGTCATTCAAGACAGCCTCTTTTGTTAGGGCTTGGTCACTCCGATGTGATGTGAGGAGGCTGCGATCAGCTGTACGGTACTGTCTCCCCCCCCCCCTCAGTATATTGTACAGGCGTCATAGCCGAGGCCCCTCTGCCCTCATAAACACAACCAGGAGGGAGTGATTATTTCTCAAGATGTGGAGTTGTGGGGACTTGCCAGTTCATGCCTCTTTAAGAGTGTCTTGGCATGGTAGCCTGTTTTGCCTCACAATACTTTGTTCCCTTGGTTTGGGGGGATATTTATCCTCTGTTCTGTGGGCCGTGTGCCTTTGTCACCTCAAGCCTGGGGACCGCGAGGGCCAAGAGAAATGACACTGTGGGCTGATCTGTTTGTGTCTCCTTTAATGAAATGCACCAACTCAAATGGCCCTAAATTAGTAACAGTATGGCAGGTCATAAAACAAGGCATCTCCTTAATCCACAGTGACAAGACGATGCCCACATTCTCTCGTGCTGCAACATCAGGAATTCATTTCCATCTAATAAGGGGCTTCCAAGCGATGTTCGTGCATTTTTTGAGGAGACCAATTTGTCCCCAGATTGTGAAATTTGAAGATGTAATAAATCAGGACATTGTGCAGGGAGATTATGAGTGGTTGAAGCGTGGGCTTTGGGGGAAAAAAAAGATAAAAATGTGTGTTGAGTCGAAAGAATGCCAGAAAGATTTTATTTTCTCTTTCTTGGAGGTCTCCTCTGAAACAGAGCCAGAGGGCAAGTATGTTATTGAAACAGCCGCCGATAAGATTTTTTTATTATTTAATTCATACTTCAATGTGAGGCATTCATCATCCGTCCTTCAGCACCTGAAAGGATAATTCACTCACTGCCAATATTCAAATGTCCATCATCCATTTCTATTTCTGTGTCTTTTCCCCTTTTTGTCAAATAGTTTAGTATTAACTATTTATGAATTATTATGCAGCTGGTACATATACATGTTACTTAAAAATAAGAAAAAGGGAGAGAAAACACAGACAAAACACCGGAAACATCTGAATATATGTTGTTCAAAATGGACCAATCCTGCAAAGTTTGTGAGGCAACCTTAGCCAATGGGGATGGAATATGGGAAAGTGGACAGGTCCATGTTGATCACATGACTACAGAGATAGTGGATAGTGATTTGTGTGACGTAGATACGTATAAACTAACTAATAAATGCTGTTGTGAAGAATGTGGGGCAGAGGTTCATCGTTGACATTCAGGGAGAGTTGTGCGCAGTTGATATCAACCATGCAGGCCAACAGTGCCGGAGATTAGCAGTACAGACGGACAGGCGTACACACACACAAACAAATGGACGGACACATGCCTTCGGCCAGGTGGAGATAACAACATACCAGTACATGTTATTAACATGACCACCAGTTGTCCTTGAGAGGGTTCCAGGTGGTCCCCAGCTAAGTCGTTCTGAACCAGATGAAAAGTTGGTTAACCAGATTTTAACTCTTGAGAGCGTAAAAATGAAACCAAATGGACCCTTGCGGGTCCATTTGGTTTCATTTTACGCTCTCAAGAGTTAGAATATTCACCATCTGAACTAGCCCAAGTCTACGCAACTAGAAGATTAATGGTCATTTTGATCTGTTCTGTTTCCCAAACCCAGCCTGGTATTGTGGACAAAAGCAAAAGAAATCTGTAATTTGGGGGTCTTCGGGGCTAAAATGTCCTCAAATGCTGGTCCCTGGCTCAAATGCTGAATGAATAGTGGGCCCTGGTGTCAAAAAGGTTGAAAACCCCTGCTCTAGACTATTTCTGATTTCTGTTATTTTAAATATTTGCCCCACACCTGCCTCACAATACTTTTGTATGTATGCTTTGTAAGAAATAATGAAAAAAAAACAAGTCCAATGGCAAAAGGTTGTAGAGTTTGTTGAGAAGCACCTGACCTGAATTGATATTTTGGAAAGAATTTATTGCAGCGTGCAGCTGTGCTCTTCCCATGTATATGGTACACACTCTACTGTGTATGCATGGCACGCTATGATGTTTGTGCTCACTAGAGTCAACAACCTGAGTCTCACTCAGGGGCGGATGTAACATTTCCCAATTGGGGGGAAGAAGAAAATGGTAAGGGGGCAGCTTCATCGCCGAGCGATCGCCGGGCGATGAAGCCGCCCCCATACCATTTTCAATATACTGTTTCAAATACTTTTAAATATAACCACTGAAATTAGTGAAATATCTTGGGTTGTTCTGCATGCCATCATGTTTGGTGGGGCAGACTGGGCCCCCATGCCTATGCCTAGATCCGCCCCTGGTCTCACTCTAGCCAGACTGAATTACGCAATCATCATCGCCACCATGCAGCACTCACAGACCAGCTCTTCGACGAATGCCTATCATTTTAATTAGGTTGTAGAAATACTACTGGCACTTTTCCCAGACCTATATGTACAGAATAAGTCGCGCAAGATCAGGCTTGGCAAGTGTTTATTTTCCCAAATACTAAACGGGACCCTGAGGGTGTTATGCTCCATTCCACTTCATCTCACACTTCAAAGGCTCTGCTGGGAATCGACTGACACTCCTCTTACACGAACACACACACATATATACTATATCGACAGAAGAAAATGGCACAGAGGGGCTGAAATGCCATTTTATGATTTCCTGTCATTGTGTTGGCTAATTAAGTTTAAATTCGCTGAAACTTGCAATTTTTTTTTTGGTGAATGAAATGGATATTGTTGTGATTTTCGATGACTGGAACATTTACCAGAAACACTGACTGGAAATTATTTTCTGTTTTGCTCTGGGGTGGGGTGGGGGGGTTGGGGTGGGGCTGTTCTCCCCTGTGGATAAGCATTTATTGCTTCGCATCAACCCCGAGAAGGAATGTCGACTACTGGCCATATACCTACAGACCTAATGAATAAAGATGTGTAGACAAATTATGCGCGATGGCAAACAGTTGAAGGACAGAAATGTGAGCTGTATGTGTTTAACAGCGTGCTGCTTTGACTCCCTGGCAGCACAACAGAGCTTTTATTATTGTGCAGCTTGCCAGCTGCCCCCAAACAAACTCTCACGCTCATTTAGCTTCAATTGGAAACGTGTTTATGAAGAAAAACAGATATTCTGTTTTTTTGTTTGTTTTGTTATCAAATAGTTTTTATTTAAGTCGAGAAAAGCACAAGCAAACATGTTGCCATCATTAATGAATAAAAAAAGCTAAACACAAAAAGTAACAAAAAAAAACATACTTCCCTCCCTCCCTCCCAGGACCAACAAAATCACACCTGCAACACGTTTCCTACCACTGTGCAATAGAAAAATAACAAAAAAAATGATGATTACATGTGCAACGTTAGACCAAATATTCATATTTTCCTCTAGAAAGACAATATCTAAAAGGTTAAAGCCCATTGGCTAAATGTCAACGCATGAGGTGGTTTCCAACATGTAGCAACAATCGTCTTTCTGTATCGAAAATATTTATGCACACCGGCATTCCTATAGGTCATCCAAAGAGTATAAATACTAACCCAAAAGACGGTGGGTGTTCCTGACATACTGTACGCTGCATTTGGGGAAATATTTTGGACATCAAACCAATTATAACACAATATTAGTGATTCTCACTCCAGTTTCATGAGGTTGGGTACAATATCTGTAAAATCAGTGATTCTCAGCATTTTTATTTCATTTCATCCTTATTTCGTTAAGGATGAAAATTGATATGCACCTCATTTGAATACCTCAATCTACATAAATAAATTCCATTCCAACTCTCCAGACCTGTAAGGGTCCATTTGGACCCCTGAGGGGCCGTGTGTGTGTGTGTGTGTGTGTGTGTGTGTGTGTGTGTGTGTGTGTGTGTGTGTGTGTGTGTGTGTGTGTGTGTGCGCGCGCATGCGTGATGCGTGCAGTTTCCTTATTTCCAACAGGGCGTGTTAAGTATAAACCTCCCAAGACCGTTTGGTATTATTCCACTACTGTAAGCTGACAGTCAAACAGAGCCCCACGACGTCGCAGTAAATAAATCTGCTAATCGCCCGGGATTACTCACCTCTGTATCGAACGGGATCATATGACATTAATGAGGCATCCTTCTTAGTAATGGTTAGGATATGTTTCCTCAAGAAACCCTGCATTCTTGGCTTGCTTACTGGCAACTCTCACCAAGTATAATGATTCATGTCTTCATGATCGTTGTTTTGGGGTGTCAGGGTGAAGTTTTGGAATTTTGCCTCTGGACATTTCAACATCCCTTCGCATGATACATAAATTAATATATGGCTTTCTTTCTCCAAACTCCTCTGTAGACAGTTGACTGAGTCTTGGTTCTGAGGCCGTCCTTACTTCTTTCTACATAGTAAAATCCTGAGTGTTCATTTAACTCTGAGACTGCGTGCGCAAATGAGCCTCTAACGATATTTTTTGAGCGGTGGCAGAACGTCTCCGATGAATAGCTATGTATGTCTGTCTGTCGGTATGTAGGACCTATTTACCCTTTAAACTATAGCACAAATTCTGAGACAAATTAAAACGCAGGAATTTAGTGTGCAGTAATGTCGCCTCGCCTGGCCCCCGTTAGTGAACTGGGTTAAACTCCAAATGGTTGTTAATGCTTCAGCCCTAGCAGCTTATCACTTGCTCTGGGAGAAACAAAATTAAACAATGGAAATCCACCTCACATTCACTTGCACAACATCCTGGTGTGTCTGATTCTTATTTGACGTCTACCAGATTTGTCTCCTAACGTGTGAACAGCAATAGACTAAACCAGGCTTAAAGCCGCTTTCATGCTCGTTAGCGGTGTGACGTCCACAGCGCCTGGCGATGGCAGAGTAAAACAGAAACAGGCTGTGTTGGTGGTGCAGGCTGAGGCCGGGCCTGTTGTGAATGTGATGGACATGTTTCAAGAGGGGGCTTTGTTTGGCATTGAAGGACCAACGTGTGGATAAGGAGTGCAGACACGTTGCCAGAGGCAACACCTGTAACACGAGATGGGACGTTTTTGTGCGGCACGGCATCGCAGCCATTCCCAATCTGTTGCCGTGCAAGAGACAGACCACAGAGTCCAACGGAATATGCATTCACTTATGCCCATACCCATGCATTGACACACACTGTCAATCACGTCTCCCAACGAGCTGTCGTTTCCCACAGCGGTGTGATGAGGAGCGATTCATTCCTTTTCTCTTCGCTCACTCCATTTAGCCCTCAGAGGTCTCCCCTGTTAGGTGGAGTCCATCGGGGAGAGCAGGGCCAGTGGAATGCAGAGAGGGATAGTAGCTCTGAGAATGTACTTACTGTAATGAGAAGCAGACCGGAGGAGCTTGCAGGGTTGCTATTGTTGTCTACAGGTTTGCTTTGGCTTCTTGACTTGCCCCTGCAGGCCACAGGCCCCATGAATATTTAAATAGCAAAGGGACTTCCTCGACAGATCAATCAAACCCCCATCTATTCAATTACTGGACGTAGTTCTGAGCCGGCCAACGAACGGCAGCTTCTGATGAGAGGAAATACTGCCCATGGCCCATGGCAAAGACCATGCATATTCCAACCATGTGGACAACTGAATCAGTTGAAAACAGCTTCTAAATAGCAGGCAGCTCTTCAAAAGAGCATATTCACGACATACATTCAATGACTTTGGACTAAATTCATAAAAAACGTTTTTGTCTATTGAAAGAAAAATCACAATACGGATGGCAGGGCAACGAGAAAGAGAGTAATATAATCCCTTTCCTTAGGCGGAAAAAATGTAACCCAGTGTTTGATCATCCAGTCGCAGTACCCATTTTTGTCAGTGGCATTTCACCTCATGTTTCCTCTCAATATGTCCCTGTTTCTGTCCCTGCCATCCCCTGCCGTTTTGCTCTGGTGTGTGTAGGCCACCGCGTGTCTTGGAAGCGCCAGATGCTTATTTTCAACTGACAGTGAAGAGTTTGAAAGGAAGGGCAGAACACATGTTGAGGAACATGCTATCCCTCCCAGTTTCAAAAGAAACCGACAGGGACACAGAAAACTGTGTTTGCTGGGGTGCCCAGCCAAGCCGGAGACAGCGGACGCCACAGAGATTTAATCACTTTAAATCTCATATTAATCTTATATTTAACAGAGGCTACATACAACCCTGTGTTTTGAAAGTGTCAGATAAGTAGAAAGAAAGCAAGAAAGAAAGAAAGAGGACAAACTTGAACCACAGAGTTTACAGAGGATGAGATGCGCTCGGGAACTGGATGACACAGGGAATGGAGTGATGAGAAACAAAACCGATTGCCTCTGACACCTGTTCAAAAGCATTCCGCTCCCCACAATGGGAAAATGATGACTCACACTGGCAGAGCATCAGTTGATTGGAGGTGTGTCATTTAGTGGTCCTGGCATCTCTGTCAGTGAGCGATCACACACAACAGGGCCACGGTCTCTTCAAACCACAACAACACATAGCGTGGCCTGCATAAAGTCTGTGCTCGTACCAAATCTATCCCTTGCTAACAAGAGCCAGACACATCAGCCAGAGTGCTATTCTTGGCAGTTAGCGCTGGTCGTCTATGAAAGACAGATCGAGCAGTTAAGACCAGACGTCAACCGTGAGGGATTTTCATAGTCACCACTGGAGTGGTTGGTTAATAAAAATGTTTGGGTTTTACATTATCTTTACATATTAGTGCTTCCCGTCTCTGAGACGGTCATACTATAATTAAGATAATCACCTTGGTTTGTAGTGTCACACAAGCAGGCACAAGCTTAGTGTTATGAAATAACATCATAGCCACAGTGGGATTGAGGACACACTGAAGTGAAGGCAAAAATGACCAATGGCAGCCCTAAATAAAACCAGGGCTTTAATTACATAGACATTTAGGGTGATTTGTTGGGTGGGCTTATTAGTCTGGCTACTTAAAAAACCCTCTGGTTAGATCACTGCATTTTAGATACACTACACAGCACGCTTGTGTACAATTCATCACCAGTACAATGGGGAATATGCAGAAGTTTAATGATGAATGTGTTGTTGTTTTTTCTCCATTTCCTCCCTATGTAACTATGTTGAAAAACATCGACGCTCTGTTCTGAGGGTGTGGCATACACACACACCAATGTGAGACTAAAGCCTGCATGATGACAGTAACGCTGAGTCCAGTACAGCTGTGTTGCATCAACTATAATCGCAGGCGCCTATGTGTGTGTACGTGCACCGGCTTATTTGTCAACAGAGCAGAGGGCTTAAGCTTTCCACATCGGGGTGTGGGGCAGTCATGGTCAAAAACCATACTGACCTTATTTGAAACCGAATGGAATAACGTTACTTTTATGTACCCGGTTAAGATGAATTGGAAGTTCATTCCAGCGAACCACCAGAGTGATAGTAAAGTATTGTCAGAGTTGCAAAGGATCTGCGACGCATTATGCGCTTCACTTGGAGGACAACATGAAAGGCACTGTCCTCGTATTATAGAACTGCTGGGGAGGTGAAGGATTCCCCTCAGGAAAAATCAAAAACACACCCTTCCCGCTGCCAAGTTGACAATAACTCACTGGCCCTGTCAATCCTATTTTAATCAAATTACCCAAATATTTCAAACGGTCCCATTTTGAAATGGGAATGGGAGGACGTCACGTTCCACATTAGAGGAGCTGTTTTGAATCAGATTCCTCAGACCATTGTCTTCGAGCCGTTGCTTTAAACAGGACTCAGGAGGTTTAGATGAGTGCAGGGATGAAGCGAACCAAGGGAGGGCCTTGGCAACATAACATCAACATTATCCTCGATGTGATGCGGCTGAAAGCTGGCAAAATGCAGCACGAATAATCTCAAGTAGTAAATATACTCTGAATCAGAGAGGGAGAATTGTTTGTTTGCTTAGCACATGTGGCTCTTGGCATTGTGTGCGAGGTTCATGGGACTTGTCAGAGTCTATCCTCATCCCTTAAGTAAGAGAACATGCACTTATTGGATATTGGAGCTCTACGAAAAGTCGAACAGCTTCGCTTTTCATGAGCCAGCGAGGCACTTATGTGTGTTATATAGGCTAGACAATGTTGAACCCTCTCAAGTCAGAATTTTATTCCTTTCGGTTTCTTAGCCAAATGGCATTTTACCTTTCCGATATAACAAAGAACCAGCTGTCCTTAAACAAGCATACAGTAAGATAACGGTCTGATAATGCCATTTGTCCCAGGGGTGGGACAGGGCTAACATTCACCTATCATCAAAGCATGGAAAAAGAGCGATCATTTCCCCTTCTAGCTGTACTGTGTAAACCTTCCTAACATGTATCCCATATGTTCAGGCTCCTCCGGAGTGTCATAAACGTGTTGCAGGCTGCGGGGCTACAGTGGCCCGTCCTGACACCAAATCACACCGCTCCCTCAGCTCACCTAAATCTGGGCTACGCTCAGCACCTCAACACAAACGGAACTGTTTATGTTGCAGGCAGCCTCCAAAGATGACATGAATGAAATTGTGCATTCAAACAGGGATTTATGATTTTGGCTGAAAATGTTTCTAGCTAAAATATATCTAGCCACGGTTGGATGCTACGCTCATATTATGGTCATTTAATGCTGAAATGTCATTTATGCACAGACATGATTAAATGATAACCATTACCATCAAAGGTGGTTAAGTGCCATTAATGAAATGAGTTAAAGTGCTGTAGCAACGTGGCTGGGCTGCGAGCATGCAGCTGTGATGCAGATGATGGGAGATAGTTAGGGAAAGCTGCATTCATGTGGTCTTATCATGGGACTGCTCTCCCAGTGAGTTATGGCAAGCTGAAGCCGACTGCTCTCACCATGCATCAAACAAGTCCAAGCTCTGCCTCAGACCATGCTGGGGCAACCATAATGCTACGATATTGATACAGTATTTAGGGTGTAGAATCAATTTATATTGTGATATAGCGATTCGATTCGCTATATCGATATATTGCCAACTGTCCATCATTTAGCTCGGGACCACCTGGAACCCTCTCAGGGACCACTGGTGGTCCCCGGACCACCTGTTGAAAACCACTGGTCTATGTGCATACATGCCTTGCATGCACACACGAGACACAACACACAAACTGCTGGCCTGATTGTTGCCATTTTTGTGCACACAGCCCAGGAACACTTCGTCTACCTCAAATCTTTCAAATCGGCCTCCTCTCACTGACTGATTGCACTCTGTTCAGGAGCTCCTGTGCTTGTTCCACATAGTCAGAGAGCAGGCTGATAGCATCCACATATGGTACTGTAGTTCATGCAGCTCAAATGCCCTTTGAAAATCGATGAAGCACAGTGCAATGGTCAGGTTGCTCATTTTTAAAATTGTTGATTCTTTTCTCTATAGGGCCAAGATCTGGACAACGGTATAGGTCTCCTCCCATTTTGGTTTACCCTCAGGATCAATGCTATATGTGTCTGTAACCCCTTCATTATCATTCTGTCGTAGGTCTTTGCTATGAAACATGTCAGGCTGATGCCGTCGGTAGCTGTCCGATTTTAAGACTTCTCTAGCTTTAGGTGCCGGGATCAGGTTGGAGAGAGACCGCACACGTTTCAGGCTGCTCCTTGTGTGCAGTAGTAGAGCAAAGTTACAAAACTGGAGGATGAAGCCTCCTTTCAGCATTGGTTTTCGCCATGGCAAACTTATTGGCTGTGAAGGGACCATCCTCGATGTTGAGCTTTGGGAGGAATTGTGGTATGTCTTTCCTCAGCTCCATCTGCAACCCTTGGAAGTGGTTGAACCAACAGGTCATCACCTCTCCTCGGGGCTGTGTGTCCCTCTTTAGTCCTCTTCCGCCCGGTCATCTCATTGATGACGTTTCACGCTGCCTTGCCCCCTTTGCATCCTCTTCCCCTTTGATGTTGTCATACAAGAGAAACTGTTTGACTTCACTCTTGCGCACCAAAAGGTTGAGAAACAGTAACAGAGCTCTAGGCGGTAACCGAGGAGATGGATTTTCTGTAGAAGAACCATCTGTGAGACCTTGTAGCAAAATTGCAAAAAATTACACTTTCCAAGATTTCTTTTCCTTATATAGATGCAAATAGGGCTGGCCTCACATGCCTAAGCATTATATTAGCGATAGGATCTCAATTTCAAGGTTCAAACTTTAATTTGTATATACTGCATATAAATGATATATAATGTCTGTTTGCAATTTATGCTGACAGGTTAGACTGAGCAGCACATATTGTTAAAGGGGAAAAGCTCTCAGTACCTGCACCCAGCACAGACACAGGTCATACGGTGAGACACTATGAGGGATGGGAGGGAGTCATTTCACCAGCTAGGGCCTCTGTTTGACATCATGTTTTCTTAATGAAAGCCAGCTGTCCACAACATGACTATTCAACTTCATACCTTCATAAAAAAAAAGAAAAGATAAAAGTTAGTGCTCTAAACATGTCCAGATTCCATTGTGCGCCACAGGCAGAACCTGCCTGCTCGTCAGCATGCGCCGTACAATCAATGGTGCCTGTGATCATCAGGGTGGAAATGAGCTCTTAGGACAGCAGTGCACCGAACACGCACGCACACATGCAGCGCACATGCGCATACACACACAAACGTGCGTGCATGCACGAAACGACACACTGGACATTCATTTATAAACACTGTGGTTTGCTAGAGCCATGTGTTTGCTAGGCCTGTAATGTATTTAGAATCAACTGTCTTAGTGCAATATAAAATACATCATATTACACTTGTCTTTTCTTTTTCTTTTTTTTTAGTGGAGTCAATCGCCTAAACCCACCCTTCTCTCTCTCTCTCTCCACCATGTTTTCTGGGTTTAATAGTTTTTGCTTCTGTGGCCAATGTTTGGACATTTAAGCTGTTCTTTTACAGTGTAATCAATTTCATGCACCCTTTTCAACTCAGGCCTGTGTTGGTTTCCCTCAATGCAGCAAATGGCTTTAACAGAAGTAACGTAAAACGGAGGGGAAAAGGGAAGGGCAGAGAAGGGGGAAAAAAATAATGCATGCTCCAATGAATATTTTACGATTAATAATGACCCCCAATGCCATCTTATTACTCATAAACAAATAGCTACATTTATTAGTCTGGGTACAAACCAGATGTGAAGTGATCCCTTGCAGGCCTCCCATACAGACACATGGATAAGCTATCTGATAGACAGCTTTATGGATATACTGTATACATACTGTATATATGGAATAGGGATATATAATGTACTATGCACAGTGCACACAGAAAGTGTATGTGAGTGCATATTGATGTGGTATTTTGTACCGCAGGGAATTGGTGGATATATTTTCACTGTTATCCTTGCAACTATTTTTCCTTTGAAGGTGCTATTTGATCTATCCTGTTGTTTTGGATGCATCGGTGCTATAGCATACGCATTAAACCCATTAAATCAGGGGCTTTCAACAGGTGGTCTGGGGACAACCAGTGGTCCCTGAGAGGATTCCAGGTGGTCCCCAGCTAAATGATGGACAGGACCCTTATAGATCTGTAACTCCTGAAATCGTAAAATGAAACCAAATGGACCCTTACGGGTACATTTGGTTTCATTTTACGCTCTCAAGAGTTAAATTATATTTAAACATCTGGATTACTTAATTGTCAAGAATCTACACAAATATAAAATGTAGAAGAATTGTTATTTTGATCAACATTTTGCCAGTTATCTCACCTAAATTGTGGACAAAAAATGCAGAATAAATAGTGGGCCCTGGCATGAATAAATCATTCCAGCCGTAGCCAGAACGCAATCGGATGACATCTGTAGCACTTTATTAACACCCTCACATCTGAGACTTTAGAGCGGACGTGAGTTTCTGGAGGCATTTCAGGTGGACATTGTCGCAGGAAACTCGGTTCTCCCTTGACAGAAATTGGTTCGACATCCTCTGTGTGGATTCCGCCTGAACCCAACCCCCTGACCTCTTCCTTGTCCCCCAGCCTGGGGTCTCGCCCTCCCACCGCAGCCCATCCTCATGGGTGCTGGCTGACCTTTGAGCTCTTCCCTCGCCTCAGAGGCTAAGCTACCGTCCGGCTCCCTGACCCCCGCGCAGCGACTTCACAGGAGAAAGAGAGAACACGAGACGCAAAGTTGCCCCTCGCCACTAGTCACGCCCGGGGATGTGTGGAATAGTTAAGGGGCAACACCAAGCTGGATGGTCCCAGAGGTGCACCAGATGATGAAACGATTAGAAACGTCAACTCTGTGTGATCTAGCTATCAGGTGGAAATCAAACAGAAAACAGCCATGTCACAACCTCTGGCTGACCACTCTGGATGGACGATGACATCATTGCAACATCATGGGCAGAGAGAGACCTTCCTAACTTCATTAATTATGACTGGGTCACTTAGGTCAATATTTGTTTATGCTCTGGAAAGAGCATTAAGGGGATTAGCACTAATCAGAGAGGATTATAAGTGGCTGTTATCCAGCTGGATGGTACTTCTTGGCACAATCTACTCACTTTGTATGCCTGTATAGAAGGATGTTTGGTTAGGAAAGAGGGATGGCGGATAATGATTCCTCAAGGGAGGCTTTCTTTGCTAACGCAAACATAAACAGGGATCTCGGTGGACCTCTTGTTTACCTTTGACCCAACCTCAAGCAGTGGCAGGTCTTCCTAACCCAGGACCCAACAACTCAAAACCAAATGTATGCGATCAATGGTTGGCGCCGTTGTACAATGCAATAAAATGCTAATTTAACGCTTAAGAGTGCCAAGAATGGCCCTATATTAACATGGAGGAAACAGCATAGGGTTGTTGTGAATCAGTCATATAGGCCTAATAGACCTTGAATTCCTGTGAGGGAAATGCAGGTGCAATATCAGCATCACAGTACGCTTGAAAACCCAATAAGAACAGAAACTACAGAGAGATCCTGCTAAGATTCAAGAACTTCCATCATGCACGTCGACGTATATTATTTTGTATAATATATAACTATAAATAATTAACAGAGGATCTAATAGCAGTAATATGGGCATTGATCCATCGTCATGTAAGGCTGATATATGGTACGTACAGTGAACATCAGTGGGAATATGGATAAATATACACTAAACTATGACAATTCAAACTAACTGGTGCCTGGCTGAGTCTGTAACAAAGGAAGTTTGTAAACTTTTCACCATTGTAAGTCGCTCTGGATCAAGAGCGTCTGCTGAATGCCTAAATAGTAAATTGTAAATTGAAGTTAATTGGAGATGCAATACTTGTACCCACGTCAGAGTACCCTCTCCACCCATGTCTGTGTTCCTTTTATGCCCAATCATGGAGATTTCTGTATTTCTTTATTTCTATAGGTAGTCCAGTGGCAGGCATACCCAATTTGGGGTTGTGCGGTCAGAACCAAGCCAGCTCCATATATGGACGCTGGGCAGGGGCCCTGTCCAGAGCTCAGGCACAGAGGCCTTTTGCGTTGATTCTGGACAAATGTGGGTCTGACCGACTCGACACCAGGCACTGCACTCCCTGTGGTGATGTGGAACATGTGTGGCAAACGGTTACTGAGTTGCGTGCATTACAGATGTACAGTACACACGTACGTACAGACGTACAGAGACTGACACTACTAGTTACACTTACAACAATAATTCACCAGTACAAGGGGCTATAACCGAAAGACCCCTCAGATCACAGCTGAGATTTAAAAAATAATAATCATCAAATAAGATATCAATAAAAAAATCAATAAAAATAAGAATCAAATGTCCCACCACTGCAGGTTATATGTATTCATTTCACGGGGTTATAAAAGAACATCTCAAAAACTTGAAGTTCAGGTAGCCGCAAGTGAAAATAAAACAGATTATTTTTGTGTCTTTCCCATGGCTATTTAAATATAATAATATTAATAATTCAGATTTTTTTAAATATATTTGTTGAAGCATTCACTCGTCTAATTGTAGTTCCATTGTTCATCACTTCAATAAAAAGCCGGCCTGCAAAGCCTGCGTTAAAGCGAAAAGTGTTGGAGTCGTTTACAAAATTCAGCTGAGACCGTTTTGAAATGTATCTTCAAATGGTTTATTGGCACTCCGTAAGTAAAAATAGAATCTCATAGCAAATGTTTTCTAGGCTATAATACCAATAATGATGTCATTAATAGCTATTCTTAATAATAATTTGTGTGATATACTGTAGTGTAGAAGTGATGGCTCTGTTCTACGTAAACATGTGCTATGCATGCCTGCAGTCAGTGACTGGTTGCACCACTTCGACCCCAATCACATACAGTATGCAGCCCCCCACCTCAAAATGGGTTTGACACCATAGTTGATGCTCTTATCCAGAGCAAATTACAAAGAGGTAGGTCCATATATTCAGGTTACGTGCCTCCATTTCCCTCTTTACGGGACTGCACTGTACAGTTACTCAACTCTCCACTCCTCTGTGTCAATCTAAATAGATGGAAACTAAAACTCTCCAATCAGGTAGAACTTGCACATGCCAATAGAACAACAGGGAAAAAAGGAAAGACAAAGAAAACTAAATACCTCTCTGTCGATCCTTGGACCCGAGACACAACAATATTTTTGCATCAGTGTCCATGATGTGTTGGAGTCTATTGTTTTTATTTAACTCTCAGCACCAAAAGTCACATATCTACCATTTCACTTATTAAGAACACAGTGAGTATAGCCAGGCAGAAATGTGTGTGCGTGTCTGTGCTTGTGTCACACACTCCAAATATATTTGGTATGGAGAACTACATACTGTATATAGTGGTTTTCAACCAGTAGTCCGGGGACAGCCATTGGTCCCCGGACCAACAGTGGTCTGGATTCCAGGTGGTCACCAGCTAAATGATGTAAAGTTGATTAACCAAATGTAACTCTTTGAGAGTGTAAAAATGAAACCAAATGGACCCTTGCGGGTGTATTTGGTCTCATGTTTACATGTTTTACAAGAGTTAAAATGTTCATCATAATTAGCCCAAGTCTACACAACTAGAGAATGTAGACGATTAATGGTCATTTTGATTTGACTGTTTTGTTTTCTCTGAAATCCAACCTGGAGTAGTGGACAAAAGCAAAAGAAGTTTTGGGGTCTGTGGGGCTAAAATGTCATCAAAAGGTGGTCCGTGGCTCAAATGCTGAATAAATAGTGGGCCCTGGTATATGAAAAAGGTTGTATACCACTGATGCTTCTTGCGCGCATCTTACTTATCTACCTTATGAAACTCTGTGGTACACTATAGCCCTCTCCAGCCAATGACTTGTGGAGCTCTATGGTAGTTGTATAATGTGTAACATGCATGTTCTCAGGTCTATCCGTGTGATCTGGTCTTCATTAGACTTTAGACTGAACATCCTTGCGGCCTGACAGCAGAGAGCCTTTCATGTGTCCCTTTGCCTGGTCCCACTCACCAGAGTCTAACCAGAAACACGCCAGCAGCCCAGGGCCAGGTCAGAGTTCTCACCACACCGCAACATTAGAGCAACATTGCCTTTCCTAATGGAGAGGGAAACACTCTGCGTATTTCTCATCAATCTCACATACAATATATCCCATCTCATCATGTGTGAAGAGTGCCAGCGCAAATGGACTGGGCCCAGGTGGTAGTGATCTACAGAGCAGAGGCGCATCTAGGCATGGAGGGGGGGGGGATGCCCCCCTAAATGCCCTGACTGCCCCACCAAACATGATGACATGCAAAACAACCCAAATTTCAAAGATATTTCAGATTGAAGTGCTTATAATTAAAATGATTTGAAACACTACTACTGCTACTAACTACAGCTGTGGCACCACTAAACCAATAGCATTTCATCATTGAAAACAGAAAACTCTCTGAGTCAGACCTTTAGCTTCATGCATGCTACGTGCCTGTTGTAACTTCAACAACAACTGATGTTATTATTGATGCTTAATTGCCTAATAAAAGTTCTGTAACCAAAAATGGCATGGGTGCGGCTTCATCACCCGTGGCGCGAAGCGACGGGGGCGATGAAGCCGCCCCCATGCCATTTTCTCCTGGCCCCCCAATTGGGAAATGTTACATCCACCCCTGCTACAGAGAATGCCTGGCTCAGCCTGCTGACCTGAAACTCGCATGGGAGGAGGAAAATTGGGAGTTTTCAAATTGTTCACGTTACAATCTATGTCATAAGAACAGTAAAGGGAATGTTAAAGTCCATCTCTCTCTCTCCCTTTCTTTTTTCTTCTTCCTCCATACATCAAAGATGAAGCAGGATTGTACCTATCATCAAAACCCAAACTCTGCTGATCCTCACTGGGGTAACGTTACAGTTGTTCTTTTAACTACAGCAGGTTGACCCACAAAATATGGGGTTCCGAGGTTTGATAAATAGTGAAGCATGCCTCGCTGCAATGTTAATCTGCAGAACGGGTGAAGACGGGTCAAAGGGACTGTGTGGGAGAAACAGGCTATCTTTTGTCGTTCTCCTCAGACTAGAGCCATTGTTTTATTCCCTATTGCAATAAAACAAAATAAGACTAATGTCAACCAGGACTAAGGGTAAATATTTAACTGGCAGATATTATTCACGGAGACAAATGAATAATACTGTTTCCATAAATTTGAAAGCAATATCCCCCGACTCTCACAATGGGGATGTAATGACATGCAAAGTGAATAAGCCCTCTCTGGGTTTGTATACCATCTGAGACAAAGCTTTTGTCCCGATGACCAGCCTTTTATTTAGTTGTTGCAGCTTTTTCTCTTTCTCCTTTTATGTCCCCGGGGACTTGGATTTCCTGCACCGTGCCTCGAAGGAAGGCTGGAGGCCTTTTGTTTGGAGGTTTTCACACTTGAGGGCCGTGGTATTTGGTGTGTGTAAAGAGGGACTGTGACAGGCTGAAAAGGGAGAGGGGTGGGGCTGGCACGCTACAGAAAGGAGCCTTGGCTAAACACTGCTGGCTCCTGGAAAAGAGAGGAGGATTAGCGTGCACAGAGTGAGAGGAACTAATCTTCTGTGACATAATAGAACTGTACATAAACAACCACCCTGAGAAGTGACTGACTGAGAGGGGCTGAGTGTGTGAGAAGCGGGCTCAGAATAATCAAGCCTGATTAATGCTTACTTGTATCTGTTATTTTTGCCACAGGACACCACTATACCGTGGCATAAGTATTAGCTGCCGGTGTGCCAGAAAAAGCGTTGGCATGTATAAGTTTCTGTAAACCACAGGATTGTATGTTGACATTTGAAAACATGTTGCATATCAGATGCAGCCCAAGTTGCCAAGTCGGGTATTAAGACAAGTGCAATTGATTTAACTGATTCCCCTTCTCTGTGCAACGCGAACAGAGACGGAGGCGTCAGGGTGGCCATTGCACCACTTGGCATGAGCGTACGCTTGCCATGGGAATTTGCTTGGCATTGGCATATTTTAGACGAGGGTACTCACTTGACGTGGCTACTCACTCAGGAAGCCTCTTCATGTCTGTATCAAGCTTGCATACAGTATGCCACCACATCACACCTGACTTGGGTGGTTCATTTAAAAGACAATCCCAACCCTAAACACTGTTCAACTTCTTGTGTATATTTGCAAATTGCAATCGCATCTTGAACAATAGTGGCTTTGCAGCCACAATTCTACAGATTTTGGCAGTTTCATGTTAAAGGATCACTTCACCACTTTTCCACCTGTCTTCAATTTAACCAGGTAAAAAAACAGCTCAGTGTCCTTGTGGTTACAGTGTCCTCCCTTGAGGGACGGGGTTGATGTCCAGCCGGGTCATAGCAAAGCCTGGGACTCAGTGCTTCTCTGTTTGGCAGATAGCAAGGCCCTGCGGCATACTACTGCCATGTCCATGTACTTGTTCATCAAGCTGCCTCACGCTACAGAAACAGGAGATATGCTCCTATGGTCCTCATGGCACGGCAAGGTTAACTTCGTAAAATTTGATCCTCGTTAATTAAATGTGCATGATTTCTTTTCTACTGTGTGTCTCATAGGAGCTCTGTGTGCAGTTCAGAAACCTGTCCACCAGTGACATCATCCATGGGAATCTATTGATCCAAGCTAATAGAAATTGCAGGCTTCCCATTCCTGTTCCATGTGATAATGGAAGCCACCGTCTAAATGTATATATTTTCTCATTACATTAAAAAAGACCATGGACCATAACTTATAGAGGACTCCTTGATGAAATATTACATTACAGGAAAAACATTAACATAATGGAATACCTAATGCATTGGAAGGACAACATCATTCACCAGAGGGTGGGAGGCATGTTTGACCAAATTAATATAAAATATTTAAATATTGAATCACGCAACTTAAAAAATTGGTTGCACACAAAAGCATGAGTTAATGTAAAATTCCCTTTTGTAAAACTGCACTGGTCATTGCAGAGAATCTGCTATACAGTATACATCGCATACCGCCCCAATCTGTACAAATAGACACGTCCACACAGCCTGAGGAATAACTTCGGCTCAAAGCACTACCAGTAAGACATATCTGGCCACCTAATTTTGACTTTTTTTTTATTTTTAATTGTTTCTTATCCCACGATTTCTCATTGCACACAGCCTCATATTAGCTTGTATATGTGCATGTCTTTTGGCTGTTTGCCAGCCAGAACCAAACAATTCTAGATGAAAAACTTGCTTACCCTACTGGGTCTACAGGTACACAAGTAGCACACGCTCTATTGAAATTAGTGAATTAGTGCATGATCTTGTTAGCTGCATGATTTTGGAAGCTTAACATAACGACATTAAACATAGACAAACTGGCCTTAACCAGTGCTGCTGCTGTATGTTACCATGTGGACAGAACGTTTGACATTGGCAGCTTGGTAAAGCTAATCGTCTGTCTGTTCATATTCAAGGAGAGCCAGGATTTCAGTCTGAAACAGGAGTATGTTGTTACAGCATTAGTCTTAACCAGGAGCCAACGTCTCTTTGGTTGTCCAAAACCCCATGCCAAGATGTCCAGCACACACACACTGAACCAGACCACCCACTGGTCCAAGCGGAAACTTAACCGGCTATGTATCACATTCAAATACGTTACAATCAGGTTTATCACAATGCAAGCATCATTTATCATTATCAAACCTTCCTTGCTTCGGTGGAGCGGTTCAGTAGTTTGTATGGGAGTGTACGTGATTACAGGATTCCCTCTATTAGTAACCTCCCATGCAATAAATGATTGTGAATTTGCTTGGATAATTGCTGAAAATATGTTGATCGAATGAAGGCAGTATGATTTACCTTTTCGCACTTCAGTTGATTATAGGCTATTGGATAAAAAACAAGATACAAATAGCAGGATGAGCAGAACAATTTGTCTCTGCAAGGCCGTGGCACAGACTATGATTTTTTGCTTCTGCAAATCTGTCCATGTCCAGCGTGAGTTCAATCCAAGGATTTTATTGGCAATAGTTTTTGATTGCCGTATGTAATGTCCCATTCCGTGATGCACGAGGGAGTCTGTGTCCTACTGTCCTTGACATGGGTCCTCACCACAGATCAAAATACACAGATCTATGTCCACATAGTTATTTAATTTTTACCCGGCCGATATAAGAAAGCTCAAACAATAAGGCCTATTGCTATACAGCTTTCATTTGCTGGCACAGGCCTATTTCCGTGAACACTTCTGTGAATACTTTGCGTTTACATTTTGATAATTGAATTTACGATGCTTTATTTGATACCGATAATATTAATAATACATATATTTTATTAAAGGCATAGATTCACTCTATAGTTAAATTCAAGTTGTTTCAGTCAAAACAAATAAAATAATTTACAGACAATTTAAAGACAATTAAATTAGGCCAACACAGGTATTGGAACATGCAATATAATTTTCACAAAATACTGCATGTTCATTAAATTCAATAGCATACTGACATAACACTACTGACTTGTACAATCAATCTTCATATGAAAAGGAGCGACTGCATTCACCAGCAACTGCCATCCCTCCTTCAGATGAAAAATCGTAATAGTTGGATGTTACAGTGTGTAAGAGCCAAAAAACTATAGCTTGAACTTGGAAGGACATTGCAAATTCACACATTAAGACCAAGAACTACACACATTATAGTGTTCCCTGTGTCCATGTCACAACTACTGTAAACATCAGCCACAACACAGACACACATTCCAAATGACCAATGAGTGTAATGTCAAAGCTTAGAACCTATATTCTAGCTTGAACTACTCAAACATACGATCATTGGAGGGGCCAAGAGCAACGCATACACATAATGTTCCCCGTTACAACTCACTATTCAACAACCAACAATACAACATGATACAAACTGTCATTGAGTCCCAAAATGACAGAAATACTACAGCTTCATCACATTACTGTTCACACAAAAGCACCAGCAAACAAAAACAAGGTTTCTCCTACCTTGAGTCGTCTTCTACTTCAGTGGTTTTCAACCAGCCGTCCAACCAGAGGGTTTAAAGGGCTTCCAGGTGGTCCTCAGCTAGATTGAGAGTTGGTAATCACATGGAACCTTATTATTACTTAATAGAACTTTTGAGAGTGTAACTGTAACTGTGTTTCATTTCTCTATAGTCACCTTTAGTGTTAAACATATGCAATACTTAATTTGCAAGACGTTTACAAAATTAGAGATTTCTTAATTGTTAATGTTTGCCAACAGCATGAAATTGTGGGCAATATCTTACCCAGTGATAACCAAATATTCTTCCGTTTTGGGGCTGAGAGTGGAAGACATTTAGGAGAAGGACGGAGACTGCAGCACAAAATCACTGGCTGCTCCAAGAGCTACCAAAAAGGTTGCCTTGACTCTTAATAAAAGCTCTTGAACCTGCCATGGTCTGAGAGGCTAAATGTAAAATCATCAAATAGTGGTCTCTGGCTCAAGTCCAGAATAAATAATTGGCCCTAATATGAAAAAGGCTTAAAACCACGGTTCTACATCATTAGGTGATGGTCAGGGTTGAACTGAAGCCGCCCGTTTGCAAGAAAGAAATGTAAGTGACCAAGAGTCACAAAATGTTCACACCCAGCTGTCACAACAACTTATCAGCCACAACAATATAGACATCCTACCTAGGATAGTACAGGGCAAAACATCAACAATATTCCTGAACCAGGTTCACTTTGAGTCTATTAGCAGCCTGTAAATATTTAGCCCTTGATCAGGGACCCCAATCATGTGCGTGCCGTATCCTGTACGATACACTGTAATGTACAGTATGCGAAATGGCTAGTACATATTATGGTTGTGACTTTAATTAGATTATTTTATATTGGTAAATTGACAGGATTTTCAACCACAGAGCTAATCAACAAAGTACTCAATTTCATTGGTAATTTGTTGCTCATACAAATATTGGTAGTACTCATTGCTATGTTTGTTTTGTAACATGAGTCTCCATGTTTCTTTTTATTTAAGAGCAGGAAAGATGTGGGAACATTCTACAGCAATGTATATATGTGGCAACCCTTTCTTTTACAGTACAGCAGGGGCGGATGTAACCGGGGGCCGGGGCACCTATACCATTTTCCATAACAGGACTTTTATTATGCAAATAAGCATCAATAATAACATCAGTAGTTGTTGAAGTTGCAACAGGCATGCAGCATGCATAAAGCTAAAGGTCTGACTCAGAGGGTTTTCTGTTTTCAATGTAGCTCTGGTCCAGAGCTCCACTCAGAAGCAGTGGAGCTCTGGACCAGAGCTATTTTCAATGATGAAATGCTGTTAGTTTAGTGTTGTTTAGTGTACACAACTGTAGTTAGTAGCAGTAGTAATTTTCAAATCATTTTAATTATAAGCACTTTCATTTGAAATCTGGGGTGCGACTAGCCATAATATATAACTTCCACTGGAGGGGCGTTTACTTGGATTACGATTACGACTCCTCCAAGTAAACGCCCCTCCAGTGGAAGTTATATATTATGGCTAGGGTGCGACCATGTTTGGTGGGGCAGTCATGGCTTTTAGGGGGCACTGCCCCCCAAGCCCATGCCTAGATCCGCCCCTGCAGTACAGCAATAACATGACCTACCCTACCTTTAATGCTAAGCAGCAACTGTAGGTAGCTCACCTGAAGAATAAACTCACAGTCCAAACACCCAGTGCAGGGAATTTAAATGACCACAGTAACTAGGTCTACATCCATGAGGAATGTCAACGGATTGTTGGTTTTATTACTTCTAAACATCATGGAGCTTTGTGAAATACATCGTTCCAGGTTTGCAG
The DNA here is from genome assembly GCA_039105355.1 of Benthosema pterotum. Taxonomy (NCBI): domain Eukaryota; kingdom Metazoa; phylum Chordata; class Actinopteri; order Myctophiformes; family Myctophidae; genus Benthosema; species Benthosema pterotum. The sequence continues at coordinate 18,626,964 of CM076978.1, forward strand.
CAGGTGCGTGGAGCGGGGGTGGGGAAACTGGATGATTTTAAAGAGAAAGTAGAGCTCAATTTTGTTTGTCCACTAGCTAGAACAAAGTTTGTCAACACCACCAGACATGGTTGTTGTTGTTGTTATAGCCATTAGCCACGATATTCCCCGCCTAGACACCGGTGGGGACCGGAAGCAGAGCACACGTACGTTCATGCGGCATTGCCATATCTGCTTATTATAAGCAACCATAGACTCGTTTTTTTCAGGTAGGGAATCACTTACAAATAAATTATTGGTAGTTACTGGTTGAAGTTTTTTGGGCCTTTGTTGTTTATTTGAGCTCATTTTCTAAAGCTTAAACCAGTGTTTTGCCACATTTTGTCACGTCAAGGAACCCCAGATTAATTTGTAGTTGTCCACAGACAACCATCAGAAAATACTATATGCCCTTATTATTCAAATGTTTAAAATATTACTCAAAATATTTAGTTTTATTCTCAATGTGTCAATTTTAAATGACAGATGTACAGCCTCACAATGTGTCGCTGTGAGGTTGCAGATCAGCTATGTTCATTTGTGCTGTCATTCTGCCGCAAACCTGGCAACACAGCAGCAGAAAGCTTTCTCAGCTCAGTCTATTTAAGATGCCAAATGTAGGCCTACATCATTACAATGCTTGTGTTGACTGCTGCTACAAATATTGCTGCCACTCCCAGTCTATGCAGTACATTCCTCATCCCCACATCCATCCACCTGTAGGCCCTTCTAAAGTTGCCCTTAAAAATGATTTAACGTAGATACTGTCGCTCCCTGCTATCCCTTTTGTGCTCTTTGAGGTACCTTGCGCTTTCAGGATTGAGCTGTTTATAGATGTCAAAATGAATTATGTATCTTTCAATTAAAATAAATCTGTTTCACGCCTGGCCCTCTTGGCAAGAGGGGATCCAACCTTTGTTATGGTACATTCATTCTTGCTTGTAAGTTAGATGGCCTGTTTATTTGGACTGGTGGAGTGCATGTCTCAGGCTCCGGGACCCATCAGTGAATATGCTGTGTTGGGAGTCTGGCATTCTGTTACTTACGCCAAAATAAGCAACAGCATCGGCCAAGTATTCCAGTGCTGGGAAGAGAAGCATGTCTATTGACTGCTCACAGTAGGCTACTCTCAATTAAACAACATTGGAAAGGGAATAGGTTAAGGATTATTTTATTACTTAGCAGTTTGTACAGATTCTACCATGGAAAAATAACATGTAACATAAGACTGTATTTACAATTCCATTTTTACAAAATGTCTTTACAAGATTTTTTGCCAGTTCAAAAAGTTCTAGACTAAAAACACACAAAACATACACATTCACACACATCCAAATCAAACATTGTAATACACACATAAATAAATATAGACATTCACTGACTGTTCCACGACAAATATTTCTACAGCCAAGAACATATACAATTCATCATTTCCACACAAGTTATAATTTCATTATTAAACATTACACATTATTCCCCATATAGTTCTTTGTTAATCTGTTAATGAAATATTGGTAAAATATTCAAAAGAGGTAACACAGACATTATTTCATGCCAACAGAACGCTAACGTTTGTCATGCAAAACCATTACAAGCCTTCAATTTGAAGCTGGTAATTCATTTACTGTTCAAAAATCAAATGTACTTCTACATGCAACATACTAGGAGAAATATTCTGGGTTAGACTACAATTGTTTTAGTTACATTATTCAGTCAGTACATACTGTATGCTTAAGCGCCTTTTTAAACAGGTAAATTAAAAAATAAATAGATGAATTTAGACATTCCTTTTTTGATGAAAAAAGATTGTTTTACAATTCTATGGCATTTCCCTCCCTTTATGTTCAAGTGTCTTCAATCAAGTTGCAAAAAAAGAAACATAAGAATAAAAACATCATGTCCTCGATCAATTGAAAAGTAGATGCATGTTGTGTTCAAATCCAACTGAAATTGTTAATGTCCTGTTGCCATGTAAACCTTTGATGAAATGGTGACGTACATAATGAGCGCAGAAAAACAGTCTTACAGTTTGACTATTCAAACCAGCAACCAACCTGATGACCTTGGTCAGGAAAAGGGCTAAGAAATAAAAGCATTATGTGCTCTGGAGACCGGAGACGAAGGTTCCATATTTAATGAGAGAAGTGGAGGTGGGTTGGGGCGGGGCGGGGAGGTCAGTACATGGTCTGTTGTGCAGTGTATTCCATTTATTTCCACACTGTATTCCTTCCCTGGTAGACAGGAGAAAGGAGCCATGGGTTGGGCTCCCTGTTAGGTCTGCTCAGTGTCTTTCCACCGATGACTTCTGATGATGAGAGGAGTGGTGCTGTCTGAGTCTAGGTCCTGCATGAAACACAAGACCAATACGTTATTTGTTATTCAAAATAAGGAACTCCATAAATGGGCCTTAACCATAGCAGGCACACACACACAGAGATGCACACGCACACACATGCTACTCCATAAAGGGTTGTTATTGCAATTTACAAGTTGCATTCACTTCCTGCATGCAATTAAGACGTTTAGGTATGGGTTTAATCTTGATTGATTGAATACTTTATTAACCATTTGCAAAGAGTAGAGAACTTACCATCATGCAAACAATGCTAAAATGATAACATAAAAAAGCCTTGACGGCTTGATTCCATTAAGGTAAGATTAATGTTGGACAAAGAATGAACCCAGTCAAGTGAAAAATATTGAGTATAGTCATTCCCAGAGATATGGGCCGCGGTAACTGTGCTGACAGCAGACAACGGTGGCTTGGTACTTACGATGCTGAAGTACAGGTAGGACGCTAGGAGTCTGGAAGGTCTTAACCGTTGCGGGACCCTCCCCTCCACTTGTTATGACCTGCACCTCCAGTCTATAGTAGGTGGCGGGCCGCAGGTTGGACACCACAAGCAAGTTATGATCCTAGAAGGGAATGGCAGGAAATAAGCAATCGGCGCAAGACAACATGTTTCAAAATGTGAATTTGAATGAGCACTGTTACATAAACATGGCGAGTGTAAACTTACAAAGTTCTGTCTTTGCAAAAAACATAACCAAAACCAAGGATGATTTTTTTTAAGTTTTAGTTTTTTTCTTCTACTTTCAGTCTTTTTTGCTGCCAACTTGATAAAGTGTGCAGTGGGTGGTTTTATTTATAGATGAGCTCGGTAGGCTGGGAGGTGCAGACAGCCGGAACGTGTTGTTGATAGAGCAGATTATGCAGAATAGGGGGTTTATTTTTTATTTTCAGAGAGCTCACTCAGGATGAAAGAGGAAGGCGGGGAGACAGATTAAAAGGTAGGAGGAGGAGAACTTCTTTCGGAACACAACGCCCCTCCATCAGATCTGTCTGTCTGTCTGTCCGCACGCGCGCCACTGCTTATCACAAGATTTCATGTAAAGAGGCTACAGCAGTAATACCCTCACCACTGACAGATCCTGCCTGCATAATGAAAGGCTTAAGATAGCACCTCTCTTCCTCCAGCTCAGGACAGCATTCGCAGCTCAGTTCAAACGCGGCAGACTAAGCGACTTCCACTGTACGGCGTCCAAAAAAGCGGACAAGCTGCAACATTCTGATATAGCCAATACTGCAACAGTGATTCCAGAAATGTGTCATTTAAACTTAACTTACCGGGGGCAGGATTTGGGACTGGGAGATTATGCTGTTGGGGAGGCTATTCTGCCGGCTCTCGGTGGTCACCTCGGCCCACGTAACCTGGAAGCCGGTGATTCGCTGGTGGGGAGCCACCCTGGACACGCGCCATAGGAAGTTACCAGTGATGTTCCCCTCGCTGATGGAGAACGAAGCCGTCAGATTCTCTGGCTTGGCCAGCACCTTAGGAAGCCCTGAGGAGATGATAGGAGGAGAACTAATTCATCATTCATCCTCTATACAGCATGGTGCAAGGTTAAACGCAGTGACATATGTTTGAGCTCAGACAAGGTCTTCGCTAGGGGGGCTATACGGTATGGTGACTGAATGCCAACACTCACCTCCCTCCCCGGGGCAGGGGATGTGTTTGTGAGTCTTGCTACGGATGGTGGCGCAGGACGGCGTGAGGAAGGTGGTGCTCTCGTCCTTGGAGCGTCTCTTGGACTTGAGCATGTGAACGGTGACTTTGTACTTGCAGGAAAACAGCAGGCCGGCGAGGTTGATGTAGTTCTCCTGAGCCAAGAAACACATTATTCAGGGGCTTGATGACTTTGACATGTCACCCAGGTCAGCTCCCATGGAGCTTCAGAGATAATTAAATACACAGAGCCACCGGGAGGCTCACATTCCCTCTCAGGCCTATAAGGAACATGCCCCACATTACAGCGCCACTTTGAACGCTCACATGGTAGGGGTTAAGCCGCTATTCTTCCATTCAGAGTGCAATACAAATGATGATTTCTCTTTCATGGCTTCCAAATGTAACACAAACACAAGAGGGAACTTAATAAAGATGATGGAACCAAAGTGGATTCATGTGTAATAATTTGAAATGGGAACGCCGTGGAAATCCATGTTAATAGAATCTGTGCAGCGTTCTAATACTCATTTCAGACTTTAATCGTCTATTGATCTAAACAAAAATGCCTTTCTCATCTCTTTTCTTGGAAACAAAAAAAATCCTGCTGAGTGGTGGATTTAGATCTTGCATTTGTAATAAAGCGGTTCAAAATTAATGGGCCATCCCCAAGAGAAGGGGCGTGTGTGTGTGTGTGTGTGTGTGTGTGTGTGTGTGTGTGTGTGTGTGTGTGTGTGTGTGTGTGTGTGTGTGTGTGTGTGTGTGTGTGTGTGTGTGTGTGTGTGTGTGTGCGTTCTCTGATATGAAACAGCTCTGATTAAAAGTGAATGAGGCGCCATGCTCTCACACAGGGGTCTATAAGCAAAGGGCTGGAATGCTTCCCAGTGATCTATAGAAAAAGGATGTATATTTCCTAGCAACCGGAGAGCCGGTCCCTTAAGAATGCATTGATTGCCAGGCCTCTGCCATCCTGTATCAGACTGAGCCCAAGCAGCCAGCCCTCCCCAACCCCCTGAACCTCTCCCAACCCCCAAACCTTAAAAAAGAAATCCCCCCCCACCCATGCAACAAGCAGCATGTCCGGAGCTGTTGGAGGTGAATGCTCGACCCATTCCCGGAAACATTGTTTAAGTAAATGCGATTTATTGGCCAACACACCACATGTCTGACCACACGACTGAGTCATAACATCCAAAATAACAGCCAGCGAATTTGCGCTGTGCAAAACCAACACGACAGGGATTCAGGCTCCCAACTGGACATGTTTTCTTTAGAGGAGCTGCTCTCGAAGCATTAGACAAAAGGTTAGGCACGTGCTTTGCATAGCACTATACTAAGCCATGAACGCCAAGCTGTGGTTCTCAGCCCCCGTGCTCCGCGAGGTTGTCTCTCAATCGGACAGTCTGCAGGCATTGTTAGAGACTAACCTGTGTGACAGACTTCTCAGGTCCCCGTGTCTCATTGTGGCTGCAGTACTCTGGCATCCATTGGACATGGTAGCGACTCACCAGGGGATCTGAGGCAACGGGGGGGAGGAAGAGACAAACGAGAACAGTCAATCAAAAGGGACCACATGGCAGAAACACACTACAAAGCGCCCATTGAACATAAATCAGATATGATATAAAACTCGGCCTAGATGAAAAATGCATGATGGTATCTTGCAAATCACAACACTGCGCTGCGTGAGATCTGTTCATTTCATCGCTTTCATCGCAGATGATCCGGATAACTTATCTGCCTCCAAAAACATGACTGCATTTCCTTCTCGCAGTGGTTCTTCTTAATCCAAGCATTAGACTATCAGCTGCAGTATGACTTTCCTTTTCCCTAACATTTTTCCGTCTTTTATCAACCGAGAGGCCCATCATCACGCGGCCAAAACATTCCTCGCCACAACTGCTCAGGGCTTTTCGCAGCCTCATCAGCGGAGCGCCCATGATAGCCCTTGCCGCGGACGCCAGGTTCGATCGCTGGTCTGTAGCTGCAGCTTTCATTTCATTAGCGTACAGTAGCGGCTCATTGGCTAATCAGCTGTGTGTTTATCCTCCCCTCACCCACGTCTCATTCTACTGGATTTATTATTCATTCTCCTGTGTCACATGGATGTGCAACGCCTCTCCGATTAATAATTGAGTTATGCTGCGTTAGCCCCTTGGCGTGGGCCCGGGTTTTGCGGTGTGGAGATAAAAGGGGTCCTTTGAAGGCTTAGACACAGATCTGGCACTCGGAGCCCCTGAGCTTTTTGGAAGCAGAAGAGAGGAATTACAGGGAAGCGGGAAATTGGAGAAAAATAAACAAGATATGCGTGGCTGGGTCTGACAGGGGGGTGGGGGCTGGGGTGGTGGGGTGCTATGTAAAACAAGAATCGGTACATGGAAATCAGGTAGAGAACAGAGTCCCGGCAATGGTCGATAAATCATGACTGGGAGCTGGCCTTAGAAGTGCCGACACTGCCGGACTGCTGTCTATTGTCTCGCGTGCAAGACAGACAGTGATATATCGGCTAATGTCAGTGTACAGCAATGCTCTCCTACATCTGGCGCAGGCACTCAGACAAAAGCAGGTCCTGGTCCAGATCTGTTTGAAGCCACGCTGTTCTGATCAGTACCAAATAAGACAATGAGTAAAGGAATTTAAATGCGGCTCGGTTAAATGGTTCCTTTTCTAAGCTGCAGAAACATGCAGGGATTTCTCTGTGTGCGTGCGCACATGAGGATGAAAGGCAGTGTCTTCCATTAGCCCAGTGGTCCTTGAGAGGGTTCCAGGTGGTCCCCAGCTAAGTTGGTTAACCAGATGAAAAGTTGGTTAGCCAGATGTAACTCCTGAGAGTGCAAACATGAAGTCAAATGGATCCGCAAAAATCCATTTGGTTTCAATATTCACCACCTAAATTAGCAACACTTAATTAAGAAATCTACACAATTTGAAAGTGTAGGAGAACGGTCATTTTGATCTGTATGTTTGCCTGTTTTGTTTGCAAAAATCCAGCCTGGTCTTGCAGACAAAACCAAAAGAAATCTTTAGTTTTGGGGCATGTGGGGTGAGAATGTCGTCAGATGGTGATCTGTGGCTAAAATACTGAATAAATAATGGGCCCTGGGATCAGAAAGGTTGAAAACCACTGCATTAGCCCATCACATCTTCTACACTGCCTGTTGGGGGTCTAGAAACACACGCCACAGCGAAAAGGACCTGGACCCCAGATTAACTCCTCTCCACAGCCGTGTGGTTCTGCTTGACCCAGTCACCATCACTCAGCTCTCTTGAGTCCTGGCCAGGTCTGCTCCCTGTTCTCGGCCAACATACCGTAGTCTCACTCAAACCCTTTCTCATTCACCTCCTTCCATTCCTCACTCCCCTCTCTCTCTCTCTCTGTCTCACTTTCACTTTCTCTCTCTCTCCTCCGGTGTGATTCAGCAGCGGGTCTCTCCAGCTCCGGCACCAGGCCTCTCTCCCCTTTAGCCAGCCCGCTGCATTCTTGACTCTGGGATGTGGAGCTTGGCTTGGGCGATGACATATATTAGTAACATAACATAGACCAGCGAATGGAACTTGACAGGTTACCCTTGGAGCGCGCCTTTCAAGGTTTCCATATTTCCACTCCGGTATTAACCGGAGAGAGAGAGGCTGGAGAATGGATGCTGCTGGGACAGACATTCCTATAGGCTTTTTAACCCCATCTCGGTGCGCTACCCCGCGACCGTTTCTGCGGTTGGGTGACGTCAGGAACTTGTAAAACAAAGTGGACTATTTCAAAAATGGCCACGCGAGTGCGGGTGAGGATCCATTAAACACAGCTGTCAATAAATCCCATCCACACGGCGGCTGGCTCCCTGTGTTTATTGTTCTTTAGTAAACAAGGCCCACGTGCACGTTCACGCTCACTTGCCCAGCCACTGGCGTTATCCCTGGTTCCCACAAAGACACATTGTTTCGTTTACTACTTCTATACCATCCAGTACCAGCTTCACAAAATCAACCTCTCACTGTTTAAGAAACGGAGTCGCTCCTATCACAGAATTGATTAAGAGTCAAAGTGATTAATGAGGATAATTAGTTACTAATTGCAGTCTAAGTAAACCCATGCGGTGCGGCGCATACCTCCGCGGTTCTTCCAGTAGACGCGGACCTGCAGTTGGCCATCCTGGTAGAAGGGTGTGCCCACCTCAAGCGGTCCAGAGGGGCGTTTAGCCAAGGTGGAACTAATGGGATTAATCTCCTCTTTCTTCGACTTGATCGGTGACTTGCCTGTGAAAAGAGAGAGGGGAATGTTTACCATTGGAGCTGACATGTTTCACAGCAAAACACGGCGATTTCTTCATGTGCATCTACTGTATGTTAGAACTCATTATCTCAGAAATCTACATCAGTGGTTTTTAACCAGTGGTCCAGGTACCACCGGTGGTCCCTGAGAGGATTCCAGGTGGTCCCCAGCTAAATGACAGACAGTTGGTAACCAATTGTTCCCTTATAGATATGTACAGTAACTCTTGATATCGTAAAATGAAACCAATCCTTTTACGCTCCCAAGAGTTAAATTATATCTAAAAATCCGAATTCCATCATTTTCAAGAATCTACACCATTAGAAAATGTAGAAGAATTGTTATTTTTACCAACTTTTTGACCAGTTACCTCTCCTAAATTGTGGACACAAATCCTTAGTTTTGGGTCCGAGACTAAACTCAACATCAAATGGCGGAATAAATAATGGGCCCTAGCATGCAAAAGGTTGAAAACCACTGCAATATTGCAATGTCAGAGAATGATGGAGAGGATGAGTGACTTGTGTCTTCACCTGAGTCGTCGCTTTGAGCCGTACTGAACTGGAGAGTGGCCTTGGAGCTCTTCAGACGCACCTGCCCCCAGTAGGCCACCGCCTGCAGTTCCACGGTGTAGGTGCTGTTGGCCTGCAGCCCCTCCAGGTCCACCCAGTTCTGAGCCTGTAAGGACACACAACTAGACACGTCTCACTCTGGTGACGGCAGGAATGGAGCAACTGTCACAACCGTCGTCTGGAACCCTGGCGCTGTCCCGACCCGAACAGTAAGCAACTAGTTTAAACCCAAACCCGGCCCGACGACGGGTCCCGGGCCGGGCCTGTGGGAAAGCCCGGGGGTTTATTGGAAACACATGTGGAGCTGAGGAAAGCATCAACGGCGAGGAGATAGCCTTCAGGGCCTCCTCGCTGTGTGTTTGACTTCTAGCATTCCTCCATCAGCGTGAGCTTGATGAGTCCTACTTATTGACTGCGGTTGTTTTGACATTCCGCTGCCAGCGGGCCGCTTTCAAAGCCCCGAGGTGCCAAAGTGGAAACCAGTAGTACATGTGTCAATAGGTGTTTGGTGTCTCCCACCTCTACGTCCACCGCGCCACATCTGCTGCGGATTTCAATAAGCTAATTCAGAGAAGACTCTGTAGACTCCACTGTCTAGACAATACACCTTTCTTGCTCAGGTTTGATGATGTGCCGTTCACAGAGATAGATAAGAGTTGTCTGCTAGCAGCTTTCTGCATGTATTATCAGTCAGTATCTTCTCAAATTGAGTGTTTTTTTTTTTTACCAGAAAATGAAATTAAACTAAAATGCTACTAATATTTCTTCTCTGTGCTTTCATGTGCCATCCCAGATACTGCAATACCCTGCAAAATAGCGTCTAGGAATGATTATGAAAGTCTCTACCATCTCAATATCAGTGCCATTATTACCATCATTCATGGTGGGAATGTACACATGTTACATAGAAGAGATAACAACAGAATAACAGGGGCACTAGCCTCTCCTATGCCCAGCTTTTTGGGTTTGTCTAAACACAAACACTGAAGACAAGAGTGAGGACGGAAAATTTGAGGACGCAAAATGTTGTGATCGGCCGGAACGAGATGGTAAGAGCGCCTCTCACACCACACAGGTGTGATTTTTAGTTACTGAACACTGATGACTTCCAAGCGCTCATGATAGAGCCATATAATCAGCCCATCCGTGGGAACAAAAACAGAATTTCCATGCAGTTGGGGACTAGATTATATTTATGCAGGAAGATATTCATGTTTCATGGGCATGAATAACCAGTACACTTTGAAGCTATTCAGATCTATGTCTAATATGCTTATGCCTTAATTAGAATCTTCCAGCCTGTTTCCCAAGAGACTTGTAGCCCAGTTTGGGAATATCCATATTACACAAGCACAAACAGCGAGAAAAGTCTCTAGAATACTTCCCAACTGTTTGGCTGAACACATAAATATTACAATCTCTGACAATAAACCTTTAGATATCCAAATAACAAACACACGCTACAATTAGATTTATATCACTGCAAACAAGCCTCGAATTATGTGCGTTTTCTTTGAAAGCTAACCATACTGGGATTTTAATCGGTTGTTTGAGGAAACGCTGCAATGACTAAGGGCACGGTTGCGGACCCTTGAGTAATAATAGCCCTATGCCTTTATGCCAGTGGTTTTCAAGCGGTGGCCGGGGACCACCAGGGGTCCTTGAGAGAATTCCAGGTGGTCCTAAATGATGGACACTTGGTTGACCAGAAGTAACTCTTTCAGAGTGTAAATTCACCATGTTTGCCTGTTTTGTATCCCAAATACAGCTTGGAATTGTGGACGAAAAGCAAAATAAATCTTTAGTTTTGGGGTCTGTGGGGCTACAATGTCATTCAAATGGTGGTCTGTGGAGACTGTGGCTCAAATTCTGAATAGATAGTGGGCCCCTGGTGTCAAAAAGGTTGAAGACCGCTGGTTTATGCAATCAAATGCGACTGCCTTTCCATGGTTATCGCTTTCCCATCGCGAGCCTGTGGTGTGTTGCGGTTGTGTTGTACAAAAGGGGCGGGTGGTTGATGAGTTGGGCTTGGACACGTCCCAGTGTTCCGAGAGAGAGAGAGAGAGAGAGAGAGAGAGAGAGAGAGAGAGAGAGAGAGAGAGAGAGAGAGAGAGACAGAGAGAGAGAGAGAGAGAGAGAGAGAGAGAGAAAGAGAGACAAAGACAGAGAGAGAAGCACAGAGCTAAGGGCCACATGGGAGATGATGATCACCTCATTGGTGGTCTTCCTCCTCTTCTTCTTGGATGGCACCATGGACTTGCCGGGCACCGTCCAGCTCCAGAACACTTTGTAGTGATGGATGGGGATGTCGGGCTCGCCCGGCAGGGTCCAGTTGAGCCGGACCGTCACGGCGCCTTCGTCGCCCCCGACCAGCGTCATGTTGGTGACACGCAGGCTGACAGGACTGGGCGGGGCCGACGGGTCTGTGAGGACATAGCAACACGGAACAACAGTCAACACCACCAACAACACACACACACTCGGTCATCGTCACAGCGCAGACTTGGAAACAGCTGTGGCGCCCCTCTCTTGGGGCGCTGCAATGCAAGCACACAGCCGAAGACATGCAGACAGGCCGTCTCTTGTGGCATGACAAATACTATTACGTTTTGTAGGACCCCGGCTGGATTTGAAAGTCAAATGTTGAGTTTGAAATTCATCAGAGGCCTGTATGTGTGTATGTGTGTGTGTGCACCATCATCATGAGCCCCCTCCCAACGCGCACGCACGTGCGTGCGTGCGCGTTGGGAGGGGGCTCATGACGACGGTGTGCAAAGTAATTAGTCGTCCATTGACAATGTGTCAGGAGGTGTTATGACAGGTGTCATGTCACGTCCATGACAGCGCTTGGCAGCGCAGAGAGCACAGGTCAGAGGTTAACAAACACATGCTGCTCACTTCAGCTCCACGTTCACATACCATTACTCTCTGCTAGTCATACTAGGGGACTTATACAATGAGTGTGCATGTACTGTGTGTGCGTGTTTGGTGTGTGTGTGTGTGTGTGTGTGTGTGTGTGTGTGTGTGTGTGTGTGTGTGTGTGTGTGTGTGTGTGTGCGTGCGCGCGTATAAAGTAGGTTGTGAACGTCTCCAGATGGACATGTCACCCAGCCTGCACCAGGCTGCCATGTCCAGTGCTGATGTGATGTCAGCCTGGTGCCACATGTCAAACCCGGGGGAATATAGACCCCCTAATGACGAAATTGTCTGATTCATACTCCTTCATACAACGGTGCCCCATCTATATATGAAAAAAAGTGAAAAGAAATAAAAGCGGCAGATCTACAACCTCTGAACATGTCGCGATGCAGCATGTCGTAAGCTGGTCTATCTGCTATACATCAAGCTAAAATAAAGCCATCAAAGCCATCAAAAGTAACTGCTGTACTACCGTGTCTCCTGTGCCTTCTTCCACCTGTAACACATTTAATCTGGGCCAAAAGCACAATTGGACGTGGCGGGTTCACCGTCCGTCCCAGCTGATGCTGGCAGCTCAAGATAAATAAGCCCACTCTTTTTTTTTGTTGCAAATTGCCCTAACAAAGTTCGGCGCTGCTGGCGCGAAATTGCTATCAGATGATATGTCTGTCTTGTGTAAATAACGCATGGCTGACTGGTGACGAGCTCATCAAACCCATGACAGCTCCCATCAATCTATCAACGTTGTGCCACTGATTGGACTGATTGGGGATCGGTTTCCCTCCCCCGAAGCTGAATCTTTTTCCACCTGGTGTCTGGTGATGTCAGACAACCCTCCAGAACACTCAGGGGAACACGTGTATGACTTCAGATTGACAGGGTATAGGTTCGCTCCGATGTGCACACCAAATGCGCGAGATGCTTTTTTAGGCCACACATTTGGTACGCGCTGGCATACAACTCGCTTAGTGGAATCTGGCACCTTCTTCTACAACCCTGACTGTTGATTTAATAACCTTAGAAATGGCTCCCGAAGAGGCTGAAGTAACACTCATGATCCCGCAGTGTGAACGCTCGTTAAATAATAAATATCACAATTCAAGGAAAACACACTGGAGTGTTGATACCACAAGCATAAAACAATGAGAGCTGTTTACGCCTTTTTAATTGTTTTTGTACTCTTGAAACTTACTGTAGGTGTATCTCTCTCTTCTATCTGGAACTGACACTGAATTTCCCCCAGGAAATCAATGAAGGTACGTCTTTCTGTTTGTCTATAAATGCACTGTATCGCTCAAACCGAACAACCAATTTATTCAAAGCCTGGTGTGTGTGTATCACCCAGGATCCAATTAAGTTATGTACTGAGTGGGAAGACAGTCAGTTTGCCATCTGTCTGAAATATATACAGTATACAACTATACATCCAGGTCCCATATATCATCAATCTGACATCCTAGTACTGAAGTAGACAAATCTTAAAACAGGTACTGCATAATGCAATGGCCATCTCCCAAGAGCTTGTCTATCTAATAAGGCAAACATCAAAAGCCTGATTTATGTCTTCTTCTAATAACCAAAGTACAGTCTCAAAGTGTTTCGACGCTGCAAGCGTTTGTCACCAGTGTACGACAACGTAAATAAATTAAGCATCAATTTATGGAGGCATTGTTATGGCTAATTTATATTTAGTTGCACAAGCTCTCAATGTGTCACGCTGCAATGCGCTAGGAGCTTGAAGAACGGCTATTTTCAGTGTAAGACACGATGTACAAACAAATATAAATCCTTCTTGATCGATTTCACCTCAATGCAACTGAACTGGTAGGCACAAGGCTCTGCCTCTACTTGTCAAACAAACACACATTATCTGATCTGGATCGGTCGGAAACCTAGACGCAATATTACATTTATAAACCTGTAATCCCTGGGAACCACACTACAAACAGCCAGAGCTTTAACCAATGCCATCTGCAGCTCGCTATTTAGTGTCATTCAGTGTGGAGCTGGGAGGGCAACTGGGTAAGAGTAGCGCCGCACACTGCCATCGGAGCTCGGCACCGCTAATCTGCGGCAAAGATCTCAAATAGCCCACGTTACCTCATTTCTGCTGGAAGCCAGACAAAACTTGCATTCATTTGAAACCTGCAATATCCTGACTAATTCAGACATATTACAATTTATAGGACTGTAAAGAGGGGGGGACCCCCTCCTTTGAAGACCAAAATGGAGATCTGGTTGCAAACACAGAAATGCAACGTTCTGAATCTGCGCACCCGGCCCTTTCTCGTGATTTATGTTCAACTTGGCTACAGCAGGTTGATCATTTTGTACAAACTGCTGGTGTTGGAGAAGCGCTTTACTGTAGATATGATGCACTAAACCCCATCGATGTTAACCTTCTACTTAACCGATATACTTTAATAAACTGGGCTCATAGGCATTAAGGCATACTAAGACCAAGAGGTTTCTCACTAGCTTCCAACTGGATTAGACTGTTGAACAAGGACTTTCCCTTGTGTTTCTACTATTCCACACCCGTTAGGTGTTCAAAACACCCAAAGTGACACAAGCAGGCATGTGCATGTGACACATTGTTATTTGTTCAATAGGTCAAACAGTGGCTATATGAAATTAGCTAATAGCTCATATAGTATATATAGCTGAACTGAGATATAATAGCGATTTTACTTGATATTTTACTGATATTCATGCATTCATCATGTGTACATACCATATATTTTTAATTGAAATATAGCCTGATATTACCGGATTGCTACTGTGACTTCAGGGCATTTAGATTGAAAAAACAAAATGAGGTTTTTCTGCTCAGGTCAACAAATAGCCTGAGCATGATGACTCACCTTTTGCATGCATGTACACACAGTCGAAAGTGACTAGGCTACTAATCTAGACTATTAAGCATCACTAAACCAAATGCACCACCTGTTGCAAGGCCTTAGCTGTAACAAATGGAGGCCAAAGGGTGTTAAACAGGAACTTACAGTCAAGGCAAGGCCACACACACACACACACACACACACACACACACACACACACACACACACACACACACACACACACACACACACACACACACACACACACACAGACACAGACACAGACACAGACACAGACACACACACACACACACACACACAGGAACAGACCTCTGGAGGAGCGGAAGTGTTTGCTGGGGGCGGTGAAGCCTCGGGTTCCATGGACGTTGACCGCAGCCACTCTGAACTGGTACCATCTGCTGGCTCTGATGTCAGCCAGTTGGACGCGTTCCTCCGCGGTCTGAGGGACAGATGGGGGGGAAAGAGCGAGCCACGGGGGTCAGGGTTGACGTGGGGTCACGGCTCCCATGTGATTTTTGCCGGCACATCAGTCATCCGTGTGTTTCTCCCTCGCCAAAAACTTTCAAAGACATCGCGACTGTGAGGAATGTGCAACCGTGTGCAACAATCTGTCAGCGCCGCGCAACACTTTGGCAGCTGCAGCATGTGGCACGCTGTCGCACGTGAAGCCAAGGTTTTCCTGGGATGACGGAGACGGCCCGAAACTACGATCTACGTGTCTGACCAAGACACTTTTGGATATGTAACACGGTAGCATCCTGAGTTACTTGTTATCTTGGTCTTTTTGCTCATGATTTTATTTTCAGCATTTGTTATATGGCTATATGGGATTTAAGTCAGTGTTTTTCAACCTTTTTGATACCAGGCCCCACTATTTATTCACAATTTGAGCCACAGACCACCATTTGATGACATTTTAGCCGCACAGACCCCAAAACTAAAGATTTATTTTGCTTTTGTCCACAATTCCAGGCTGGATGTAGGTTTCATTTTTACGCTGAGCACCTGGAACTCTCTCAAGGACCACTGGTGGTCCCCAGACCACTGGTTGAAAACCACTGATTTAAGAGTGATTTAACTCTGACTGTGAAGAAAACAACATGGCAGATTTGCTAGTGTAATGATCACTGTGTGTGCACGTGCATGTGTGCGCGTGCACCGTGCACGTGTGTGCCAGCATACAGTGCACTCACCTGTGCCACATTTTGCCACTCGGTGGCGTCGTCCTCGCTGGGATGGATGCCGTAGTTCCAGCGGCGTTGCACCACGTAGAGGACAGGCTCCACGGAGATGTTGAACTTGGACGACCAGCGAATCTCCAGCTGGCCTGAGGAGGGCTGCTCCGCAAAGATCAGGTCCTTCCTCGGCTTCAGAGGAACGCCTACACACACACACACACACACACACACACACACACACACACACACACACACACACACACACACACACACACACACACACACACACACACACACACACACACACACACACACACACACACACACACACACACACACACACACACACACACACGATCAGGCAGGTTAGGAACAACGATGACATGTGTTGGAGAGATTTGACATCACCACCAGTGGGAGCGTTTTATACGTCGACTCCTTGCCTTCCTTTCTTCCCCATCGCCAAACGGACTCGGGAGATAAATAATGCAACGACCACGGACGTTTAACAATGAGACATGACATCACTACACGCTGTGGGTCAGCAGCGTGGTCTTTCTGCTGTGACAGATTGAGATGTTCTCTGGCTGCGGAGATGCTGTTTTAGCAGCTGTGTTTCCTAGTGATGATATAGATAGTTAGCATCTAGGTATGACAGATGGAGCTCAAAGCCTGTCTTATGCTCTCTCTCTCTCTCTCTGCCTCCCTCTCTCCCTCTCTCTCTTTTGTTTTTTACTCCATTTACTTCCCCTCACATGCATACAAGCATTGGAAATGTGCATGTGCAGTGTGCATAAAGACAGATGCTGGTACACATGCTTGCACATTTCATTTGCAGAGCATTGTTTCTTGCACTCAGCCCAGTTCAAACTCCCCCTATGAAGCCATGTGCAATAAATTAGAGATTTTATTAAGTGCAGGAATGAACCAAGTGTGCAGCCAGGGCAGATTAAGTCTCTCTGCTGGATTTATTGCAGTTGAGACGTAGTGAGTTGTTGATTGAGCGGTGGGCACAGTGATAATGAGATGGAGATTGGAAAAGCGACTTTAGAAGTACAGGAGAAGGCCAAATAAATCCCTTCACTTCTCGATAAATCAGCCAGCACTTGAGTCCATTATGTGGGACCTCTGTCAGCGTCGGAGCGATCTGCATTCTCAAACAACATAAACGTGGGATCAAGGCTATACCTCTGCGTGCCGGCGAGCATCATAATCAGAAGTGTGTTTCGTGCGTGCTGGGGGGGGGGGTCTTTTTGATCTGGCGGTTATAGCTCAATTCCCGGCAGCGCTGCACGTGCCGATGTAAAAGTGATTGATTGATTGAAGCTCATAAACTCCTGGAAGACAGGGGAGGCGTCCATTTGCCACACGCATATGGGAGTCAGTGTTCTGTTTTTGTCCCACAGATAACAGCTCTGCGCACATCATCAACAGCTGGGGGTCATTGTGCTGTGGTTTCACAGCTCCATTTTGTGTGTGTGTGTGTGTGTGTGTGTGTGTGTGTGTGTGTGTGTGTGTGTGTGTGTGTGTGTGTGTGTGTGTGTGTGTGTGTGTGTGTGTGTGTGTGCATTTGCAAGCGTGCACACGTGTGACTGCGAGAGAAAGAGAGAGTTGCAGAGAGAGAGAGAGTTGTGTGTGTCACATCTCCTGTGCAATGTGGAACGCTAACAACACCGCAGCATTCCTATACTCCCTCTGGCTTGACTCATCTTCCCACAAAGACACCCCGAGCACCCCCTGCAAAGCACACACTACACCACACACATGCGCGCTCCCTCGCTTTCATCCGCGGCATGTGTGTGCGTGAGTGCGTGCGTCGAGGGCAACCCCCGCGAGTCCTCTGTCTGGCTGTTCTTTCCAAAGACAACTATTAGTCCTGGTTTCATCCAAGAATCATACAGCGTTCGTTTTTTTCTCTCCCTCCTCACTGGCCACATGCTCGCCCCACGCTCTCCAAATCCTGATGTAACTCCAGGCTGACTTATGATCAAGCCGACGGGCAGCGTCCATTCATGTCTTACTCAACCCCCAACAATTAGACTCTGAGATTATAATTCTCAATACTCACGCACATACTATTGTAATGACGGCTCTAATTACGGGGGTTTAGGGGAAATCGCTCTCTAATCAATGTAGGAGGACGATTTCCCAACGCTGCTTTCTCTCTCCTCTCTCTCTCTCTCTCTCTCTCTCTCTCTCTCCAGGGATGAATGGAAGCGTAAAAACAGCTTCCTATAAACCAGCGACGGCTGACAGACCAACTAACCAACAGGCTTGTTCTGACAACGTGGAGATCTAGAAAAAAAACTCCTCACTGTAACTGACAGCACATTCGTTTCATCCCGCCGTCCAAGCACACACATCCAACATGCCCGCGCGCGGCGCCCCCCACCCCCAACCGATAGACAAACTCCGACTCCTTCCTGTCTGTCTCGGCGGCGCAGCGTGGTGCTTGCACGGGGCTTTTGATTACCGAGCAGGCATTACAAGTGGGGATCCATCACGCTCTCAGCGTCATGTCCTCTGAGGCGGTTGGGGGTTATTTGACCGTTGTACACGCAAACCACAGAGCAAGACAAATAACAAAACGGAGGAGAGGAGAGGAGGAGGAGGAGGAGGAGGAGAACCAAGAATGGACATGTGTGCGTGTGTGTGTGTTATTCACAGGGTTCTTTCTGAACAAACCGTAAACCGACTCTTGCAAATAAATAGATATTCTATTCCCGCAAACCCTGGAAGGTCTCTCGTCGGTTTCTTCGCCAGCCATCTTTTGAAGTGCTCACACATACTTTATTTGAGGAACATTGCTGCTGACATATCTCTGAAAAGAAATATGTGAGATTGGTGTGTGTTAGCACTTGACTCTATTGATGTATTAAGAAAGAAGCTCCTCTCCGGTATATATAATAGAACAAACGCCCCGGTGGGCGGTGGGTGGAAGGGAGGGGGGGGCTTCTCTTCATCTTCCTGGGATGAAAAATCAAATGAGAACACGAAGAGCCCAGCTTGACTCTACTATTCTGGTACAAGGGACATGCATGCTGTATTCACTGGGGACTTTCACCTGCACATATGCACAACCTTCCTCTGCGTGTCCGTACAAACGCATCCAGCCACACACAAATTCACGCACGTACAGGCGTGCATGCGTGTGCGCGTGCACTACACAGCACGCACATCTGAGAGTGATCTCAGCAGGGGAAACGCTCCATTTCTTCCCCACTCGTGTTGACTAATGGCTTCCAGCATTATGGATCATCATCCTGAAGACTAAATACACACTTGCACACACAGAAACAATTACACTCTCCAAGCCATGAGCATGTAATTAGACCTTTAACACCGAAGACTAGGACGGACTTGCACCGGTACTGCTAAATGGAATTACGTGTAAATCTAGTACCAACAGCGATCAATCACCGACTCCAGAGTTTGGACTTGATTCTGTGGTTTAACTGTTTGAACTGAAGGTCCCTCGGTAAGGTGAATGGTTTTCAATTGACTAGATCTCTGTATTGAACTTTTCAAGGCAACGCTGCCTTTCATCTTCCTCCGTCAAATACAGCGCTCATCTTCTGACCGTGACGTCGATGCAGAATGGCCTCCAACATTTCATCCGAAGCATATATAAATAACGATGCTCTCATTTCTTGGGGGCCCTCAATATACACTCACACACGCAAACATGCGTACGCGTACAGACACTCGCACAAATACCGCATAGTAGTGGAATGTCACATTGCCGCATTTTCAAACCGGAATTCAGAATTCGCCTTCCACCAAGCGCAGAGTTCCACTTCTTCTCCTTCCTCTGCTTTGTTATGGCCCAAGGCTAGCAGCAATTGCGTGGAGATATTATATACAGCAAAGCGCTCTGACGTCCAACTCCGAGTGCAGAAGCTATAAGTCCTCTCTTACACAATGGCTCGGCGCCCTCAGAACATCAGGCTGCCTTGGGCACTGCTATTAAAACATTTTACAACACAAGAGGTTGCCGGGTACATCTGTGACTGTGAAACCCTCCAGCTTATCCAGCATAACATGACACCATGGATGTATGATAATTTACAGCAGACACAGCAAGACTGCTCCTTGGCTGAGGGTGAAAATGGAAGTGAGTTGAAGTAAAAGATGAGGGTTTCAAATATTTTGCATTCATATAAACACAAAAAAAAAAACGAATTTGTAAGTGACCATGACTGTTTTACTTTAGTTCCCTCAGGAACTAAAGGAAAAACCCTATTGTATTGAATCTGCAAATTATTCACATTTTATTACACATTTTTGTTTTATGGCAATACTTTCCCCTTCAATCTATAAATCTAGCACGGCTGAGCTCAGTATTTCTCAAACTTTTCTGCTCGAGACCCAAGAGAGAGATTAGATGTTTGCGAGGCACCCAAACTAGTGAAAATAGGGGATCTACCAGCACACACAATGCATTGCTTTGCACCTCACTGCAAGCTTGTAGATCAGCTATTTTCAGTACTTCTTAATTAACATTATTTTTTATTCATGGAATTTAACATTTTTTTTTATTCAGTCAAAAAACTGAACTGTACTTCTTAATTAACATTATTTTTTATTCATGGACATGAACAGATGTATTTGTTTGTTTATTGTAAAATGTATACAAATCTTTTGATGTGAAAGTTGTTTTTTACTTGAGAGCCACAAATGGCTCCCGAACCACTATTTGGGGAACATTCCCAAAATGGAGAATTTTATATATACAATATGTCATATGCAAACTCTTGAAAATACACCTTTCATACAGTTAAGTTAATATAAGATCCATTGTATTTTTTTTTTGCAGTGAAACATATATATATATAAGATGTTATTTAAGAATTAAACATGACATTCAAAAGAGATATACGATACACAGAAGGGGAATTGTGTGAAAGGTGTCACTTTCAAGAGTTGGCATCTATGACACATGGGTTAGCTTAGCTAACTACCGTCGGCTGGGCAGTGTGTTATTGCTGGGGCAGTTCTACCTTTATAGAGGTTCTTGGGCAGCTGGCAGGTGTGGCCGCAGCCGTTGGAGCAGCACTTTTTGACGGCAGAACACTCTGCGTCCTCCTCGCAGCTCTCCACACAGGCCGCCGCGAAGCCGCTGGCCTTCTCCGGGGCGGGACAGTCGCCCTGCTTCACCCCCTCCACCGACTTCAGGAACTCACAGCTGGTCAGACACTCGTAGTGCTTCTTGGGAAACAGGGGCTGAGGAGGAAGAGGGAAAAATCTATGTCAGGTTACTTCTTACATCCAGACTGCTGCTGGGCCTCAGGAAGGCTGGTCTGTGAGCTAACAGGGATTGCCCTGTTTACATTTCGGCGTGTGACTCAATGGAGTAGCGAGTAAGTTACACATAAACTTGATTGAACCTTACACAGTGCCATTATTGTACAGCAGTGGTTTTCAACCAGTGGCTAAATGATGGAAAGTTGGTTAACTCTTTGAGAGTGTAAATCTTTGAGAGCATAACTCTTTGAGAGCATAACTCTTTGAGAGCGTAAATTTTAAACCAAATGGACCCTTGCGGGTCCATTTGGTTTCAATTTTACACTCTTAAGAGTTAAAATATTCATCATCTGAATTATCCCAAGTCTACACAATTAGAGAATGGACGTTTTGAATGATGTATATTGTATTGTTTGACTGTTTTGTTTCCAAAATCCAGGCTGGCATTGTGGACAAAAGCAAAAGAAATCTTTACTTTTGGGGTCTGTGGGGCTAAGATGGTGGTCAAATGGTGGTCTGTGTCTCAAATGCTGAATAAATAGTGGGCCCTTGTATGAAAATAGTTGAAGACCACTGTTGTACAGACAAAAAGGGCCTGCTTCACACTCCCTTCAAAGTTTCTAAAAGAAAAGAATATATACCGGTATATACAGTATAATGTACTGTATATTTTTTATTATTAACCGAGAGCCTTAGAAACGTCTGAGGGTAAAGTCATGGCATTGGGGGGGTTAGGTTTGTGACATACCTCACATAAATCCTGGCACTGATTTTCCTTCAGGTCCCAGGATTCCTTGCAGGGCTCCAGGCACTGTGAAAAGGGAGAAGGGTGTCAGTTCTTCAAAGAGCAGCCACCACATCAAAGCCGCACGCTGTTTAGAGATGGTGCTGCCTGACAGGCAGCTCACTCAGGCACTTCCCTCTGCACCTTCACCACAATAACCCGTCGCACCTCTTTGTTACAGATGCCCCGCATACCTAAAACGGAGCATAAACAATCACAGACAAAAGCGGGCGCGGGCCAAAGGGGCTGTTCCTCAGGAGCAGACCAAAGCAAACCGTCAGCTTGACTCTGGAAGAAGAAGTCCATTTGATGCTGGGGTTTTGTCTGGCACCGGCCTTGACGAAAACTAACATCAGTGCCTCAACACTACTTACCCCTTGTAACCCCCACCCCCATGCCCCCTCCACATGTCTGGACTTGATACAGATACACCTCTCCCTGTACCATGTTGAATAGAGAACGCTTAATAGATGATACACCCAGTTTAATGTTCTTGGGATTCCCTTTTGAAACACGTGGAACGTATTTACTGGATGTTTGGCACAGGCACAGGATGAAAGGAACGGGCCCTCGCAGCGGTTACAAAGCTCAAAGTCATTTAGCCGAAGCTCACGGATGAGAAAATTGAAAATGAAAAATGAAAATATACCAACACGGTCAAATTCCTCCCGCTGTTAAAACACAACAGCCCGCCCTCAGCAAATCGAATTCAGTAACAACAAAATGGAATTTAACATGAAAGTTCATGCATGTCCAAAAGAATCAGGCAAATGCCACCGTCATTAAGGGCATGTTCGCGTGGGCTTGAGTGAGAGGCCCTGGGGGGCTCGAGAGCGCTGCTCCCACTGCTGGCCGCTGTGAGAGAGCCGGTGCAAAATGAGAGAGAGGGGAGCTGCAGCTCCCCACACTGCAAACCGCCACTGGGCTGCTTCTGTGTAGAACTGGGACGGGCCCAAGCCACACTAACCAGGAACCTGCCAAAGTCACTCATTCAGCCCCATTCAATTTAGACCCCTTGCACCAGATACAGTGGAGAGGCAGATACTCAGCAGCTAGCAAGCCTTCTTCAACAAATTCCACCACGTTGCACACACTCGCCGGGGAACGTCCACGTATGTCGGTCATCAGCAGCGGTGGTGGTTGGAGGGCTTCGTCGATGACAGAGTAGTAGGTATTTGTGGTGCTTAAGGGAGTCGAGGGTTGTCTGAGGTGAGCCTTTGGCCCGCAAAACCTTCTGCGACGGCTCGTTTCAAAGGGAGCCCATCTCCTGAAAACTAGGTATGAGAAAAGTCATTTAAAGTTATGTAAGGTAATACTACCACACGGTACAGTATGTACCCATGTCTTTCGAGGCCGAGTTGAGCGCAGGCATGTAATAGAATGTATTAAATGCAGTGTCGATGTAAGAAATGACACATCACAGTCATGGAGAGCCAAGTCTGCGTTTATGGCACTTTAATTAGCTCATTAGTGCCGCTCTGTCGTTATTTTGCCATTGACAGTGAAAAGTTTATTTGCTTTTTATGGAGTGCGGAGGAGGGCCACATGACGAAGCGTAAACCTGGCTTCTGGAGGAGCGGAGCAGCAATCAGGACTCAACGCTTTCGCCTGCCAGCTCTCAATTACAAGCTGTGCCCCTGTCTCTCCATTACCCACTGCGCTTGCCTGGTCTCGTCTAGGCTCCTGAAGGAGCACTGTCTGGCCGCTCAAGTGTTAAACGGCAGGCTCTGCACTTCATACTAGGCGGTGGGTTCTGCTATTTGTTTAATTACTTCATGGGGATATATATCTCTCCATTGATACGAAGCGGGAGTGCCAGAGTGAACATTGGACACCTCGCAGGAAAAGCCACTGAATTACGACGGCCGAGCGTTCCAAAAAAAACGACAGCGAGATCGACGGCAGAGATCAGGTAAAACCACTTTCATAGTTTTTCGAGAGAAAAGGGCTAAAGATGACATACGAGGAAAACCGTTAGGCCCATAAAGTGCCTCTACGCTCCATGGGGTCTCCGCAATGACGCTGGGTCTGTGGAGAGTAATAACGTGACCTTATGATATCCTTATCTCTGGCCGAGGTTAAGTCCACAGAGGTTCCAGCCCCAGGCGGTGGCCAGGCAGCTGCAGCAGCAGCGCCCATGCAGCCTCACGCAGGAGCAGCAGCGTGCCACGGCTAGGACAATAAGGTGTTGAAGCAATGACTTGTGCTCCATCAGAGCGTCTGCAAGGAAACTCAGCCAGCAGACGCACATGCTAAAGCCCCCCAAATCCCTTCTACAAATCACCAAACATGCACTCATAAGCCCGGGGATCAAGCCCATTTTCCCAATTCAAAGATCTTGTGTGCAGTAGAATGAATGCATTCCATCGGTTTAAAAAACAAAATAGAGCTTTTCTTTTAAGATAGCTTCTTTTACAGCAAGTGAAAATGAAATGATGCTGACCTTGGGGGTGGTTAAGCCGGCGTGCCAAACAGCATTTGTTAAGACAGCGCACCAGCGCGCTATAGAGACTTCAATGCAACAAAGATCACAAAGTGTACTGTGGGTTTAGAGGATGTCTATCCAACTCAATCAATGTTTGCGTCTCATTCGGCAGAGAGATTTTTTAGTCTTTTTCCTTATTTGCATTCTAAGAGTACACATAAATCTTGAGGGTGATAACTTCTTAAGATTGTTTTACATGTGAAGTATTTTTCGTGTGAAGGAATGAATGTCATAAAAAAAAGTATTCATAAAAAAACGATAAGCATTTGAGTCATGCCATAGAGCTCTCTGCAGGTGTGCTGATAACTGACAATCTGTCAGCGATTCTCACTGGCCACACCCACAACCCGACATTTAAGTAGGAAAGGGGAGGGTTGACGACAGATGTCTTGCCAAAGCAAATAGGACGTCTGTATGTGATTACAAAGGTGCTCTCATCAATCCCAAAAACGTCCTGATTCTTATTTTCACAGTTTACCCGCGGCTGAATCAAACTGGTGAACATTCCGTCAGCTGTTGCAGGTCCTCAGTCCAGACCTGTGTGTGTCTGGTCAAGGGGACAGCAGGGAGAAAGACCATGTGATGCTGAAGTATAGAACATAATTGGGCTGGACATGGTGCATCTGTTTAGTGTGGGTGCCAGTGTATGGTTCTCCTTCAAGCAAACCTCTGAAGCTGGCAGCCGAGCTGCCATCTGTCTGACAAACGAGCGCAATGCATGTCATTATGCTGTGTGAGCCGTTCACATATTTCCGTAGAACAGTTTCCACACAAAAAAGGGGATGTCAAACGCTCTTGCTCTCAGATTAAACAACAGCGAGCAAGGGCAACTTGTACGAACCCGAGCTGTTGGTTTTGAGGCATACATACTGTATGTGCTGCTGATTTTCCCCTTTTGTGACCTTATCTTTCTCTCCAAAAGTGACACATTCTGCATGGTTAAGCAGTACCATCCATAGGGGTCTTTCACTCCCCATTTCACGCTGTAATAAAACGCAGCAGTCGCAACGCTGGGAGACCTTGAAAGGCATTCTGTGGGGCCTGATGAGAGACTGGAGCTGAATGGCGGCCAATGCCACAGCCCGTCTCCACTTTGTCACAGCGAAGGAGAGAGCAGAGGGGCGGGTAGGTGGTGGGAAGGATGACAGACCAGAGACCAGATGGGGGTCGTTGGAGAGAGAACACGATGGATTGGAGGACCGTTATGCATCCTCGTGGTCTCTTCTCCAACAGGGATGGATCTAGGCATGGACATGGGGGAGCAATGCCCCACTAAATGCCCTGGCTGCCCCACCAAACAACCCAAGATATTTCAAATTGCATATATATAAAATGATTTGAAACACTACTACTGCTACTAACTCACTACAGTTGTGGCACCACTAAACCAACAGCATGACAACAGAAAACTGTGACTCGCTCGAGTCAGACCTTTAGCTTTATGTATGCTGCGTGTCTGTTGCAACTTCAACAACAACTGATGTTATTATTGATGCTTTACTTGACTAATATATGTCCTGTAACCGAAAATGGTATGGGCGATGAAGCCGCTCCCATACCATTTTCTCCTGCCCCCCCCCAATTGGGAAATGTTACATCCGCCCCTGGTCTCTTCTCCACATAGGCAGGGGCATGGTTATAGCTGTCCTGTCCTCAGGAAAAAAATGAATAAAAAAAGGAAC
Organism: Benthosema pterotum; assembly: GCA_039105355.1. Taxonomy (NCBI): domain Eukaryota; kingdom Metazoa; phylum Chordata; class Actinopteri; order Myctophiformes; family Myctophidae; genus Benthosema; species Benthosema pterotum. The sequence goes on from CM076978.1 coordinate 18,652,981, forward strand.
TGGCTTCCCGAAGGGAGCAGCTAGAACAAAATAAACGATGGAGAGAGAGAAAGAAAAAACAAAAAGTTGTGTATATAAAATGTCACGGACGTGTTTTACCTCAGTTAATGAACCATGAACTGCTACCAGTCGAGACCGCCGCAGGCTTAACAATACACAGGGCAGACATAATACAAGATGGAGCATAATTCATACCAATGTACAAGATATTTTCCCATACTGCCTTGACAGTATTCGCATAATCGCGGGAGAGAGCCGCACACGTAGCGTGAGCTGAACATTTATGACTCACATTGTAGTTTGCATCCTTTATATTAGTTGTTAAAAAAGTAAGTATTGCTCACTATTTTCTGTGTCAACAAATCCTTCCGCTCAGAGGTCACCTGCATGGGTACGTGCAGCGTCCTCCCACCCTGCATAGTATGTGTGTTTTTTTTCTATTATCCCATAAAATAGAGAGAGAGAGATGAGCCCTGGGAGCTGAACCTATCGATCGTGGCCCTGAAGTTCAGTGTCAGGCGCTGGTCTGTGCCAGGGGATATTTATGAGCCTGTGTTTGTTGCCCCTGGGACGGAGCCAGGGCACCCTGCTCCGCTGGGAAGAGAGTCGCATACCGGCGGTTGGAATCTGTGCTGTTGATCACACGCAGTAAATCTCACACCCATATCTCTTTGAGTTATGGCTATTTTCTGCTGCCATGGTGCTTTTCGCACTCCCGACCAACAGACTCAATTACTCCAGCGGCTCTCTCTGCCCCGCTTCTCATATTTATCGACCCATCGAAGCACTGGTCACCAATTCCTGCTGCTTTCCCTCCGCGCTTTGCGACTTGTTCTTATTCAATCTGTCTCCTGTATTTACTTGTTGTTCATCACTCTCTATCCAGTCTTGCGTAGCCAGACATTTATTCCACAATCTCTGAATGCTATATAGAGCCTGGAGCCTGGAACTTCCTGAAATCTGAGCAAGTAAGCTTTGGTGGTACTTCCATTCACCAAAATATATTTGAAAATATCTTTACATTTTATTTTTGTATTTCTATTTCTGCTAAGCAAAAATATTCTTGTCATCTAATCATCTATTTGTTTTCTATTGCTATTAGGGTACATTTGTGTGACGAAACGGAAGTGAGGAGGAGGCTCTATTTCCACATTATATTTTACTCATGACAGAAATTGCTCCAGAATCTATGACCGAAGCATTTGGAAATTGCAGAAGGCAACAGTCTGGCAATGCGAGGCTACCCTCTACCAAACGTTCATCTCCTTGTCTTAATTTTCTTCTATTTCAGTCTATCTACTCTCTCTCTCCCTCTCTATCCCATTGCTCTCAAAGGAAGCCACTATGAGCACCATTAGTCTTGATGGTTTTCCTGTATTCCGTGCGTTCTCCCTCATTCTCATTCATGGCACAGGCCACACTTCAAACTGCATTAGAGAACTCAAAGACGGCTCCCTTTCCTTCCAAATTCCATATTTAAGTGGAGGCCTTTATTTCACCCATGTCCTTAAAACTTTACAAGAAATTGAAAAAAAAAAAACAGAGTTGCGTGACATGGCTGAAATGAAAAGAAATATCTGATCAGGAATTGCCTTTCCACTGAAGCACACAGGGACTATCATAGCAGATTGAATCCACAGTATCTGGAGTAGGAACATATTTCATTAGGTGTCAGGGCTATGATGTGAATAAGTATAAAATCATATGCCATTAATCCGTTCCAGTATGTCTCTGACTTGCCATTAGCTGTAAAAATCTACGAAGTAAATCAAGGAGATATCCTGCCCAGGGCTACTACAGTCTAGACACTATTTTCTCAGCTTTATGCTACCTGTGACGGTTTAAAGTACTTTTAGGGTGTGTCCTTATGATATCATGTTGGGTTTTTTTTTGTTTCTTGACTTCCACAAACCAAGACAGGTGTGTGCAAAAGCAGGATTAGGTGGATCAAAAACGTGGATTAACAAGCATGTGAACACTTGATATTCTCACGCACTCACACTCAGCGTGCACGTTGCAAACTCTTGTTTATTTAACATTAGTGAGTGATTATTACTTGGTGCACGTGCTGTTGGCCTGTTGTGTTCCCCCATTGTAGAGCGTGTGCATGCACATATCTTGTTCCCAAGGTGGGACGTTTTTTCCCCCCCAGTCTTACATGCAACCCACTCAAGGCACTTCAGAGTGACGCTGACATTGGGGTGACGCAGCGTCGGCAGAGGCAGCCATGCGAGGCACCAACCTGCGCGTAGGGAGCAGCTAGGGTTCAGCGTCTTCCTGCTCAAGGACACTTTGACGCAATGCCAGGAACGAGCTGGGGATTGAATGACCTCCTGAGAGCCACTGCTGCACCAAATTAGTCAAATACATTAACGATAAGCTTGCCACACGCTTGCATGTGAAAAGACTTGACATGGAGGATAAAACAGAGCGACCAAGAATCTGGCACGTGGTCAACAAAGCGTTTAAGTGTTTAAACAGAAATGGCAATGTCCTAAATGTAACTAACCGACATGCTATCATATTATGATAAGCTTTAGTATTATATGTACCATGATCATGAGCATTAACTACATCGTCCACGACCTTTATTTGACAGGAAAATATCTTCACAAAAAATTCCATGCATCTTAGTTGCTTCAATGGGATGAAATATGTTCAGTTAATGTCTTCTATTTAGCTCCTCGAATACGGCGAGCAACTTAGCAGGTGCTATCACAGACATTCTTTGAGTATCACTTTAATTATTAATTTAAATGCAGTTGAGGGTGCAGACAACAAAGAGACCACAAGGAATCACTTGGTAAAAAAGGGAGAAAGAGAAGGGGAGGAGCGGGGTGGGGAGGGAGTGCATGAATTATACATATACTCCACAATCAGAGGTGCCTGCCTTATTTATGAGAAGGGGAAAACACAAACACGCACGCACGCACACGCACACATGCACACCCCTACACACAGCTTAACCAGAATTGGACTAGCTTTTGTCTGCTGTGTGGAACGCAATAGCGGCCACTTAATACTTAATGACTCTGAAGTTTCATCCAGACACCCACACACACTCACTCACACACACGCACACACACACAAACATACACACACAGACACAGACTGTCTCTGAACGAATCCATCATCTTGACAGACTGATGCAACAAACAATCCAAACTGCAAGGCATGAACTTACTACTTTAACCACTTGTCTTAAACACTTTCACCTGGCTAGGAGATCTTTCAACAACTTTTTCCCAATAGCTAGATGGACTCTGGCCTAATCAAGAACGAGTTGTAAATGCAGGTCCCGTCCCACCTGTTTATGCAATGCCCACACTCATCGGAAAATCTGTTTTACACATCTGTCCGTCTGTGTCTCTTTTATGCCCACATAATGGATTCTGTTAGCCATGCCCAAATACGGAGTGGAGTAAATACTCCACTGCATATTTGGAGTGATCATATTGATGATCCAACTTCCCACTCAATGCATCATGGCCTCTTATGTCGCATTCTCACCTAATACTTTGGTAGACTCGATGAGAATCGGGCGGCGCATTAGAAGTTATGATTACGGCATATTTAATTGCAACGCGAAATATTTAATTTCACTTTGCTTTCACACTGACTGCATTGTCATCCACAGCAACTGCAAAGGCAACTGGAACACTTATCAATGTTAAATTCATAAACTACACAGTGAAATATAGTAGGCCTACGAAAGTTAATGGACATTAAGAGTAGGAATTGGACTCAAACATAATGTGATGATGGGAAGTTAGGAACGTGGTTGCAGTATATTGTCATCTGGGACTGTGTGTGTGTGTGTGTGTGTGTGTGTGTGTGTGTGTGTGTGTGTGTGTGTGTGTGTGTGTGTGTGTGTGTGTGTGTGTGTCACTGTCAGGATTCCTTAAGCACAACCTACAAAACTGGGCAAAGGTGCGATATTCTCTTGCTGTCGTGTACACTGCATTGTTTGTGTAAGCTATAGTACACACATGCCTATAATGATCTGGGCATATTGCAATAAGGGGCTCTATGATCTCTTCTTTGGGCCTATTGTATGTGTGTCCACTGGCCTGGGCATCTTCACGTGTCACTGCATAGTGCATAATGATGCCTTTTCCTTCCTTCTGATGTGCCAAAGCGATCTGCACTTTGCTGCGTTTCAAAGCAAAGCAAAGCCACCGCTTTTGGGAGGAGTAGAATGCGGTTAATTGATGCTCATTAGGACTCGAATGAGACTTTTCACCTGCCAAACAAAGCACACTTTCTGACAACACGCAGCAGGATACGTTTTAATCGCAGTATGTTGTACTTTCTGGTGTGAAGGTGAAGGATTCGCACAAGAAAGGCTGTGTACATGAAGGCTTACTCTCCTCTCCAATATGAATGCCAAGTTTAACTCGGTTATACTAACTGGAGAAACACCAGGCTACAGCACAACATCGGGCCGCCCGCAACACGTGTTGCATTAAAAATGTTATTCATACTGTATGTATTCATATATCAGTGTTTTGGAGATCATGCTCATATCACAACGCAACATGATGGGAGCTTCTAGATCCTCCGAGTATGGATGCCAGGTTGAAAAGTGGTTAAACGCTCTCACCACCACCATGCTGGTACATTATGCGACGACAAGGTTCCAAATTACAGTGGCTGTAAGGAGAGCCGCGGTTATCACCTTCCTCTAGGCTCAGTTTACATTTCATGACAATTAGACTCAACAGGATGTATCCGTCATGTGGGGTCAGATTGGTGATAAAAGAGGCCAGCAGTGGTCCTGTTTTCACTGTGACATGGCCTGGGAAAGCTAATCCCTCTCCCCCCCTCGGTCCCACGTTTAACATCTCTGATGATTTACTGTATTCGCTTCCCTCGCCATCACAGCGTCGAAACAAACCCACCACAATGTCATCGTGACAGATGCATGAAAGCAAAACGGAAAAAAGAAAACACGACAACATGCTTTCCCAGCAGAAAAAAGGCCATTTATTTAAACTTCCGACTCGAGTAGATTTAGAGCTATGATAATTGTCTCGCATTTTCTGCAGAGAAGACAGAAGAAAGCATATTTGTTATGGGAAATTTGTCCTCCCTTGAGCGTCTGGTGCATAGTAAACAACAGGCTGAAAGGTTTTTACGGCTCCACTGGCGTCCGTCCTCCCGGGGTCCACATTGTGACCACCCCAAGCATTGTGTGTCATCTAAATTGAGATGAGGTTATGATTTGAAACCTGATTCAGCCGGAATGTAGGTCAAAAACATGTGGAACGTGACAAGTCTTTGAGGGCAAGCCGGACTAATCCTGGGCTGCAGTGGCATTCCGCCACTATCTCCCCTTGTTTATATGAGGTTGAGAAAACACTTCAAATCCACTAATCCCACTCACCCGTGCCAACTCCCACTAACTGCCCCTTTACAGCAAAGGTCAGAAAGGGAAGGAAAAAAAGGAACATGCCGGTAAGTTATAAAATAACGTTTGAATTATGTGGAGATGTCAGCCTCTCTTATGCCCGGCTTTCCAAGTTCGTGTGAACACAAACAATGGCTTGTGATTGGCTAATCATCACCCCACAGCAATGATTGATTGTCTGATTGATTGTCTGACCTACTGAAGATAAAAAAGTGAGGGCAGAAAAGTGAAGACGCCAAAAGTGATCGGCTGGAATGGACATTTGTGACGATTTGATTGGCCGAGCAGGGGACGTGATTTTAAAAACATATGTGAAAATAGTGATTAGCCGAAGAAATTTGCCGCTATTCGGTCTAGGTTCTGCAAGATGCTCTTCTAAATAATATTGATCCTGCAGTAGCCACGTTGTAACAAACAAACAAAAACAGGACCACAAATGTTTGCTCTATATAGGGGGAATAGGCTACATCAAGGGCTAGTACTTAGTACTGTATTACAACACTGTGGGCCAAGTAGATAGATGAGCATTAAGTCTGTAATCCTCCTGACTGACTGTAAACTACTGCGCTGAAATACTGACCTCAGGGTCAAAAAAGACGGGAGAGTTGAGTATCACGGAGTCTGTCTCTGTCTGTCTGACACACATTCATGTTATCCATCCATCCCTCCGACGCTGTCTGTCACACTGAGGCAATCCGTGGGATTTAACTGGACGACGTAGCAGCTGAGCAGCTCTGAATGCAATCTGAACGCATCAGGAAATAAGAACTCATGAGAAGACATCATGACAGTAAACCATCCAAATCAAATCAAATACTGAGTGTTTACCTCAGAGATAAACTGAGAGCAGAGTAGCCTGTGTGCATTTTAATTGAGAGTTAAATGTACACTCTCAGTTGCAGGTGAAATTCATGTGACTGCTAGCAAGATTGCTTATCTAACAAAGTAAAAAAAAGGGGTAGTGCTGCCGCATCACATTGCTCCTGGCTTCGATTCTCGCTAGTGCCCATACCTGATGCGGTGTTGGCGAAATGGCCTTTCTGTGTGGAGCTTGCATGTTTTCCCTGTGTCCCCTAGAAAACATGCAGTAATCCTGGTCTCTAAACTGCCTCCCCCTGGCCAGCCGGGACGCCTGATGCAGGGGACAGGAACTGGTTGGAATCACGTGGCACGTGGAATTCCTTCCACGTGCCATGTCTAACCAGGGAAACTTCCCCATCAGGGAAAATAACTCCTTATGCATTGAAGGAAGCATGAGGCCAGTCTGCTGCCTCCTCAGGCTGGAGGAGGGTGTGTAGAGCCCAGGATCACAATAGGAATTAGCCCTTCTCAAAACCCCACCCTTTGGGGCGGGGTTTAGTCACTGTCCAATGCCAATCCAAATAGTTTAGAAACTGTTGCTATGCAGGTCAAGCTTTCCTCTACTAACGTGCCTATTGGGGAGGGGAGCCCTCAGTGAAGGGCTAATTGGCACTGGGTCAAAAAATGGGTTACAAAATTGTAGGGATAGAAAAAGAGGACAGAAAAACAATAACAATTTAGATACAACATTTCTCTAGTGTGCCACAGAGTCACGTGAGAATTGGGTTAGGTGGGGATGACAGCATCAACAGATGACTTCTTAAGCTATCCGCTAAGTGTGCCAACACATTCTGCCAATAACAGCCCTAGAACGAGAATAAACACTGGAGAGAACAGGCCGTGTGGCTGCCTGGACATTATTGGTGAGAGGATTTTCAGCAGCTTTGATTACAATAATCCTTCAAGAGAATCTGTGTGGAATTAAATTCCATCAGACAAGGCGCGCTTGTGAAGCTTTGATTATCTAAGAAAACTGGTATAGGCACTCTAGTCTGCATGTCCTAAGTGGGATCAAAGAAAACACGGCTTGATACAACATTTATTAAGAGGTTAATTTCCTGTGTTAAAAACAAAAAAGAAATATCAGATCAGCTCTGTGTTAAATGATGTTATATTGGTTCAGGGCAGTGCTGCGCATAGGAGAGAGACTGCTGTGCTAGCTAGATATGAACTAGTCAGTCAACGCTTGTGGTTTAGTTTCAAGGCCTTTCAGGTTTTTTCCTCCTCTGCCTGTGTCTTTGGTTCTGCTGTGGGGGGTTTTCACCCTCTGCCACCCACCATGTGAATAATGAGCTCCACAGATAGCGGCCAATGAAGCAACCCCCTACTCAGCCAATGAAACTTAACAGCCATGTCCAGATCAGGCCCTTCCTGCTGGGACTGACCAGAGCAACTTCATTCTCCGCTGCCACCCACACATTGACACACACACGCACACACAGTCACACACACACACCCACCCACATGCACACACAGACACCAGCACACATGGCCTCAAAATCCGGAAAAGACAACCTTTGTTGAAACTTAGCGATGTGTCATTTGTCTGTATCTACAACAGAAATAGCACCCCCACCTCACACACACACACACACACACACACACACACACACACACACACACACACACACACACACACACACACACACACACACACACACACACACACACACACACACACACACACACACACACACACACACACACACACACACACACACACACACACACACACACACACACACACACACACACACACAAGTCATTATAACAGGCATATTTATTTATTACAACCCATTATGTCAAACTGTCTGTGCACAGCTCTTTACTCTTTACACTTGCTGTGATTTATCTATCTGTAAAAGTGACAGAGAATCCAACCAGCCGCCAACTCGACAACCATTTCCACCACCACAGCGTGCTTTGAGGTGTTGCGCTGGTGGTGTGGTCTGTCATCTGCGAGGACCGAGCCGGGTGTTGAGACGGACGTCTGGCCTCGACGTGACCAAAAGGTGCTTTGAAGTCCAGCCAAGCGCACAACAATCCCAGCCATGCCCCCGCCATAAACCTTCAACAGCCACCACCTACTTTATCAGATCTTTTCACTGCGCCCCAAAATATACTGCCCACCGCCAAAGAAAAGAAGGCCACACGAAGTCCTGAGTAAATTGCCATGACACACTCTTCAAGTTTGTAGCCAACGAGGAATGCGATATTTTCCCTCTGCATATGCTGTTATTTTTCTTCTTAATAAAGATTAATGCATATTCAGACCAGAGCCAGTGCTACCAATTTAATTTTATTGGACTGATTGACCTAGAAAAACACTACTGCTGGAGAACTTGGACCGGTGCATTTTTGCCGTGAGAAAATGTGGGGGTTGGGAGCAAGGCTTGACAGCGTTCTTTTGAAAGACACGTTTGAATGAAAGACATAGTAGCATTCCAACTATTGTAATTCAAGCAAACCCGCTCCAAAAGCTTCCTAAATGCAAAACCAAGACACATGTAATCCAAAAGTGTAAACACTCCTTTATTGTTATTGTGGTGTCTATAACTAGGGTGTGATAGGCTGTGACAAAAAGAGTGGAATGAAAAGAGGCACCTGGGAATTTGAGTGAGTTATATGAAAAACATGCACGACTCATTGTCAATAGATAGCATGTCTCTAGTCCAATGGTGGTTCTTAATTTAAGGGCATATACCTTGTTGTATGTCTGTGTTGCCCAATAAAATTAGTGGGTTTTCTACATGAACGACGCCCTTCATCCTTTTCTGAGGGTGAGGGTGAAAATTAGGTGAAAATAGTGTATCTACAAGTTCACTACACTTTGCAATAGATTGGGGCACTTTGTGTAATCCTTTGACTGTACTACCTGTACAGTTAATAATTGAGTTAATAAAGTATCCAATCAACCAACCAATCAATCAACACGGTCAATGGTGTATGTACGTTTTCAATTGTTTAGTCATCTCCTATACCATAACAAACATGTGTGATTTAATGCATTTCAGATTAGTGATCACTATTCTCTTAAATGTCACTAAGGTTGTGCACAGTTCAACAGCTTTGATTCTGTTTTGTGGCGTTTTTTTCCACTCTTCTTGAGGACTTCTAAATAATGACCATGTCCTAATGACTTCACGAGCCAAATCATGCAGGCTTAATACACAGATTTGTTTTTCTTTTCCAGGCCTGGGTAATGAATTGCAGTTGCTTATTTGCAAGCTGGCTTTTAGCTGCCTAAAGTCAATCCTAGCATTTGATTTGGAGTCTGGATCGCACCCTTGGGGGAAAGCAACCCTGTTAATATCAGCCATGCTCTGAATGTGGAAAGCTTCTTGGCCACTTCTGCACACTCTCTCTCATACACTTGCAGAAACTTTAATTCCCAGTTTTTTCCCCCCAAACAGAAACCGAGAACACCCCAGAGTCTTTTAGGGAGCACATCGAGACTCCTCGAGTGAGAGATGCCTTAACAGTAGAAAGCTAAAAACGACAATAGGTCATAGAAAAGTCTGCTGCCTGTCCTGTTGGCGTCTCTCTGCTGAATGGAGGCTGCTCGGCTGGACTAGTGTTATGGCATGATAATGACTCCCCAGGCCTCCAAACGCCACCTCTCTCTGCCCCAGAGAAAGGGCAAGCAGGTTAATTATAATGACAATAAGGACCCAGGGAGTTGGGGGCCAACTCTGGACACTGCATATGAGATGGCCCAAGATGCTTTTTCCCCTCTCGAATGGACGGCGGGAGGCTTTGATTTCCTGAAACGCAGACAGATGGACGGGGTCACAACATCTTTGTCTAAATAATTAAGCAGCCCTTCCACACTTTATCTTCTCCGGCGGGGAGCTCCCCGCCGGCTCTTTAACAGAGCCCAGGGTGGACAGGCCTCTTGCCCTCGCCGCACTCCCCGAGAGCCGCTGCCTTTGTCTCTCTGTTTGACTGCGAGCTGTTCATGAAGTGAAGAGGCTAATCAGAGGATGTAGAGCTATTCACTGGGAGCCACTGTACAGCATGTGCCCGTTTTGCTAAGATTGTCCTGTGTTTGCACACACACACACACACACACACACACACGCACACACACGCACACACACGCACACACACGTAGACACACGTGTGCACACGTGCGCACACAGCCCATAAATTACAAAGATGTGGATGTGAAGTGTGGTTACCGCATGTGCTCTCCTGAAGCCCTGAGACGTGGACCCAAATTAAACAGCGGCATGTTGTCATGACCTAGTTAGTTGGATGGATCAAGAATAACTGAACCAAAGAATAATATATTTCCTTGGATATGAAGCAGGAATAGAAAATCTTGGGGGACCTTTTCAAACTGTATGGAACGGCCGAATAGCAGAGCGCTGTAATACCAGTGCATTATTGGATTTTAGGATGTTTCATCAAATCCAGCTGCCGATAAATTATCAGCCTCCAAGTAGGGTAAAGAAGTGCAAAGTGACATGCTTGTTAGAGGAGAGAGAACAAGAAGTCCATTAAAGAATCTCTGACATTTGCAGAGTTTCAGCAATGTTGGATGATTATGAAAACAGTGTGCTGTGCTTGGACTTGCAGCCAGCGAAAGCCTTTTCAAACATAAAAATTCTGATGAATGACTGGGGAATGCCTGATGCCAAGAACCAATGTTGGCGATCACTGTGGAAAGGAGAGAAACAAGCTTCACTGCATTATGCTGAAAACAAAGGATCGCCTTCTAAAGGAGCTACAAGTCTATCTACTTTAAGGCACCAGAGTCAAACTTGATGACAAATTCTAGGTTAGATGAATGAAGTGTTAGTTGGAAATAAATATTACAACCTTGAATAGTCATCAAAGGTTGGAAAATGGGTATTTGATTGTAAAGGTGACGGACAAAAGAGATCAAGGATTAAATGCCAATGCCACCATGAGTCTAAAATGTCACCAAATGATGGTGACATTGTCTGTGATGATTGTCCTATCCTGTATTTTCATTCTGGCCTTTTCAAATAGGCATGATGCTCCATGTTTGAGTGAGCATCCTGTCACTTTACAAACTGTACTTGCCATAATTTCATGTTTGACACAAATCAAGTACTAATATAGTAGGATGGTGTAGACCACATAAAATAATGGGCTTGGGTCATTAAAATACTTGTTGGACAAACTAATGCCGTACTAAGGGGCACAAAGCGGCCAGAACCTCTAAAATTCAAAATATGGCTGTTTTAAAATTCTAATGAGCTGAGGTCAGAAAACACAGCACTACTGTCTGAAAGTATAGAATTAAAAGGAGGGAAAATGCACAATAACTACATTGTTCTTAACATTGTCAACTAATTCAAAATGTCAGGGTGGAAGTGATTTGTATTTCTATGCAACATAGAAATATTTTGACATCAAACAGATGTGAATAGAAGACATTGATTGTGATTAATCACAACAAAAACTGGGCCACATTAAGTCAGCATAATGAATAAAGTCAGTCCACGCTCCCCGTAGTTCCAGTAAATCATCATTTGTAATCCCTCGATTCGCCAAAATGTTCAGCACACAAACCCCTAAGACCATGAGGCTATGCGTTTCACTGAGCATGATATATGTTATGGTCAATGGTCATCCATAAAAACACAAACATTTATATGAGAGCCTATTTGTTTTCATAACAGTGCCCCATGCTAAATGGATCGGTCATGTACTAAGTATGTTATGGTGCACAAAGACCACATTTGTCATTGCCATGGCAATAGCACACTTCCTGATATTCATGTTTTTTAACGCAGGGGAGAGAGGAACGGCAAACAAAGACATGCTGCCAAGATTGGTCAACTAAGGCACAATTATTGTATTATTACATCTTGCCCTGCACTGTTCAATTGATTCTGAGAGTTAAATGAATAATCCAGATTTGAAAGTACATTTTCACCCCTCGTTAGCCGATGGCACTGAAAACCTTAACAGCAACCGAGTGTATTGTCTTTATTCTATCTGAACCCTAATTTACCGTATACCGTATATGTAATATGACTGTGCCACTTGCCCACAGGATGAGCTTTTCAATGCAACAGCTCAATACAATGCATACTTCGCTGTGTGCACACCAAAAACTGCAGATATGGACACTCACAACACACTGCACTCCATGGCAGCGATTTGGGAACTTGTAGATCGTCTATTTTCTGCGCGACATTGTCTTAAGACAAAGCACAAGCTAAGCAGTTCTGCAGTCTGCAGAGCACAGCCTGCAAGCGCCCTGTCAACAGCTCTGCAAGGAGCAGAGAGAACATGTCAGCGGCATCTTCGCAGAGGAGCCGTCAACACCTGCTTTGTATCAACCTTGATCGGTACAGGCCATGAAAACACAAACAAGCAGTTTCGGGGAAGTGCTTCCATGGCACGCGGCCTACCGAAAATTAACAACAGCGGAAATAATCATGCATTACCTTCATAAATCAATAGGTGGGGAGGCGCAGTTCATGTTTTCTCTCATTAAGTTTTGCTTAAAAGTGCAAACGGATAGCGATGGAAAAGAAAAAAAAGCAATTTAGGAAGCACCTATAAATCAAGAGTATCCTCGCAGGGGGATTCTCCCCGGCCCTCTGTGGTTAAACCTGGAGCTACGATGATGAAGTGAATATCGCTGTGCTGTATCTAAAAACAATAGGTTTGTTGGATTCATTACCTTTGAGCACTGTTTGTGATTCTGGCACCACACCAAAGATCCATTATTCTGTAAGAGAAGAAGAGAGAGAGAGGGGAACAGGGGAATGAGGGCATGAGTCATTATTTTTTGCTCTGTTGAAAACACAATTACAGTCATCAATTCATCCAATGAAAGTATTGTGAAATGCACATCTCTTCCATCACCGTACATGCAATTACCAGTTTTTAATACCAGAGGCCATGCGCACCATCTCTCCACCCCCCCCCCCACACACACACACACACACACACACTTTACAACTTGACTTTAGGTATGCTTTGTATGCTGACTGCGGCTGTGTGGGTAACATAAGCAGGGAAGTGGGGTCAGAGCGGCGGTGCCAGGGAGGACCTCTGGTCAGTTTCAGTGCATCACGGTGACCTAAGCTCTTCTACGGCGCTGTTTGATCTCTCAACAGACATCCCTGAGGTCATTGCGGCAGGAACTGATGTCAGCACTCCTGTGTAGACAGCAGATGCCCCCCGCCACCCCCACCCCCACAATAATTGCTGTGGAAGTGGCACTTTCTGCCTTCCAACAAGACAAACATTGGGTCCTAATTGTGGCGAGTCCTGATACCTCTCTGAGATAATCCTCGGAGTCCTTGTGGAGAGCGAGGAGGACGCCCTGAAGCACTTGAGTAAACCGTGGCTATTTTCTGGGTTCCAAAAAAGATGTATTATGTAAATGAACAAGCCTCAACGTGATGTTCCTGCTTTTGTCTGCCATAAAATAAAAAAAACGTGGAGAAATAGCTGAATAGTTGATCTACAGGCTCACAATGCGTTGCGTGCATTGCGACAGCTTGTAGATCGGCCACATTTTCGACGTGACGAAGTAAGTGGTTAACCGATTTCGACTGAATAGCCTCTGGTTACAAGAGATTTCAGCACTGTGGTGAAGGAGAGCTTTGTCCTCAGGATAGAAAGCTTGTGTGCCGGACTGGCTTCATGTCTTATTGACTCATTGATTATGCAATTACTTTGTATAATCAATGAACAAGCAGAGAGCTTATTCACAAAATTAAATGGCACCTTTTAGAAGATGTGGTGTGTTAATAGTTCTTATTAACAAATATATAAATAAGCAATGATGGTTTTGTGCCACTACAATATGACACTGAGGTAGGTAGGACAGACAGAGCCTAACTTTCAAAGGTCTGCAGGCAAAAAGTCTGCTTAAGTTCAATGTCAAGTTCAAAGCCTTCTTCAACAATGTAATCCAGAGGAAATTTCCCATGAGACCTCAGGAGAGAACTTATCATTAAAGGGTTTAATTTGCTAACCAGTACCAGTAAGTGCTGTGCTTTCGGTGTCAAGGATAACGGTCAGGCAGCTTCAAAGGAATTCATGATTGTGTGGCCAAGTCCAGAACAGCACATTTCTTCCAGTAAGGTGCCGATAATGATGCAAAAAAAGAAGAAAAACAGAAAGCTTAGCACGTTAGCAAATCCACAGACTATTTCTTATATTTTTCATGTGTGTACAATAGTGTCTTGTAATGTGACTGTAACTTTGAAACACAGAAAGATAAATCTTAGGTGTTAACAGAATCTCTGGCAGAATGTGCCAGAGATTCTGTGTGTATATTCAGGGATATATAGAACCTTACATATGATTGAAATCCGTGTTGAGTGTAGAAATGTAAGAAAAGTGATCCATCAATGTTGGCCAAATTCCCCATTGGTGACACCCAGTAAATAAAACCTTGACATTTACACTGGCAGCCTATGCCTCAGGATAATTTATACAAGTTGTCACAACTCTAGACCGTGTCCTAAATCACCGGTCCTGTTTCTGACACCTCCTCTTTGCCCATCCGTCAGTGACGACAGGTCTCGATCCATGGAGCAGCTAATTTTGCAGTGTGACACTATCCCTGGTTGCATAGAAGCTCAGCGGGATGTTGCCCCAGCTGTCCGGGTCTGACCCCACCGTGTCAGGGACCAATGGGGAATAATTATAGGTCAGGACTTCATCCCTGTGACTCACACCATGGCATTCCTCAGTCTGAACATTATGCAGTCTTGACGCCCGTCAAAGACTCCAAATGATGAAATGTTCTACAGATATCCTCTAAATTACGCTACGATTGTATCTGAAGAAGACAAAGGCCCAGGAGGTTCAGCTTGTTCTACCTGTGTGGCTGGTGTGAGCTTGCGGACTTTTCGCTGTGGTCAGAGACAGTCATGTACAGGGAATTCATCCCAGAGATATGGCTCGTGTCAGCTGAGAAGTCAGAGCAGGTGGCTATAGGGGGATCTCTGTGTATATTGTCTAGACATCTGAGAGGAACATGGACAAAAACCCACTTTACCTTTGAGGTCAGCATTCCTTCTTTTGAAAGTGGAAATCTTTTGTTTCTTATCGGCCTCTTTGAATTGGAGTAAACCAATCTGTCCCGCTCGGGCCACCTGCTCCTCGGGCGCCAAATGAATGAGTAACATAGACCCGTTCTAAGTGACTATGATGGCTCCTTGAACTATTCTGGACAGGTTTGGAGTCAGGTTTGGAGTGTAGACGAGGAGTGTAGACGAGTGTCCTTCAACAGCCCAGGGGTTCTCAGCTGACACCCAAATAGCTAACCCTTCAGGGCACATGTTGAGAGCAAAAATAAAAAAGGTCTTGAGATTTGGAGAGGGAGAGACAGTATCTCTGTGTGTGTGCGTGCGTGCGTGTGTGTGTGCGCGCGCACACGCGCACGCACACACTCATTCATAAATTATTCAACTTGTATGAATTATTTGATAGGGGTTGTGAAAGTGAGCTAAATGTGCTCTCTGTCCACATCCAAGGTTAATAAGAAAGCGTGGGTGATCAATTTCAACTAATGATGGTCGAGGTTGTCTCCAGTTAGGAATGCAGGCTGTTTGTCAGAGGAGGTAACTGGAAGGGTGTAGCTGCAATGGGGATGAGGGGGAGGTAGATTTACAGACAGGACTGTCATGGTTTAAAAGCATTTACAGTGAGGTGAGGCCAAGCTACATAGACCCCTATTCATCCGCTGTCTTCGCTAATGAAAAACTCCACACATGAGAAGGAACTCTGGCTGCGGTTTTATTCCACCACGAGCTATTTAATATCAAAGGCAAAAACAAGGGGACACGGAAAAACTACTTTCCAATGTTTTTTCTTCCCCCCGTGCTAAAAAACACAAATCTCACACAAGTGCACACACTTAAACTTCACTATGCTGCACGTTGGAAATGAATCGCTGAATTTAAGATGTTCTACTTTTATGACTTTGAGTGTAATAACAAGACCTTATAGAGACACACCTTGTTTTTGGCTTTACGGGTCCTCACATAAATAATCCACTACAGGCCCAATGCTTTCAGAATGCATTAGTGAACAGCGGGCCCAGTTCGCTCTTAATATTTTAAAGTGTCCAAGGCTAATATTTATGGCTGGGTGTTCCCTTCTGTCTATTGTACTGGGGTGACATGTTCCCCATAAGTGGAGTAAAATGTCAATAAATACATCTGTATTTGGAAATAATATGACATTAATAAATCTATTGAAGCCATAAATCTGACATCCAATGACCTACCCATGAGTTTCCCAACTCTGTAATGCCACGGTCTGTTTCCACTTCATTAACTTGCAATTTGTGACAATTAAAACAGCATCTGATTTGCAACCTGATTTGAGCCATATAAAAAGAACAGGCTTGGGTACGAGTCCACAGCAGCTGCAAGCGCTAAATTCTTGTGTCAAATTCACACCAGCATTCGGATAGTGTACAAATTGATTAGAAAAGCTGATATGAAAAACAGATTTTTCCCAAATTCCAGCTGTAAAAACGTGTTGGGGCGCAAATTGGTCTCTAGCACTATCTAAGGGAGTCCAAATCCAAATGAGAAGCAATCCCTCCAGAGTATGTTTATACTTGTGAAACAATATTAAATCACCAACCGTGGGGCTAATTGTGGCTCGTTGACATACTGCTGAAACATTTAATTTCCATTAGGACAGAAAGCACTGTGTGTCTTGGTTTCCTTATCGAGTATTGAATGACCCCTAAAGGATGGATGCTTTCCGAGTTGAATTAAGGGGTCTGCCGTCTCAATCATTTGAGTGGAGCGCTGAAGCGCCCCGTCGGCCAGTCGCTGTAATAAGATCTGGCAGAGGAAGCAGATCCACCTGTAGGTCGTGCTGACTGAGCATGCGCCAGCCGTCCAGCAAACACTACATGAGGGCTTATCACATTTAGCCCAAGTGGGCCCCTGCATTTAGCAGGAAGGTGACCTCAATGGAGCAGCATCACACCTAATATTATGCTCTGCCGCTACGCGACGGTGGATTAGATGATCTGCACACGGACGGCTCACAGCCTGACACACACACCATGTTGCAGATGTGTTGTAGTGTGAGCTTGTAGATCAGCTATTTTTGGTGTGTGTGACATGACCATTATGTGGCAAAGTGTTTACAACGGATTTCAGGAGCTCATTGTGTATCATCTGCAAGCCTACGAGGTGTGATGCTGGCTGGCATTTGGTGGCAGGGGGGGCATGGCTTGGGGGGAGGAGAACCATGTTTTTGCAGCTGACAGGAGAAGCCCCCCCCCCCTCCATACACGAGTGTGCACACACACACACACACACACACACAGCAGCACGCGCAAGTGGGTCCAAACTATCATTTACACACACACACACACACACACACACACACACACACACACACACACACACACACACACACACACACACACACACACACACACACACACACACACACACACACACACACACACACACACACACACACTTTCCCACATGAAAGGCCTGTTGAGAACACACTACATAAAACAGTCCTCACCGAGTATCAGCAACAATTCTTAGACCCGCAAAGTTGCTGCACGCAGACACCATTATCAACAACTCCCCGAAAACCACCTTTCAGACAAGTATTTCCTTGTAATTTTCTTCCTCTGTGAATACACCTGAGGTTAGCCACATAGGAGACCAAAACTCAGCAGTCAATTATCGAGACTATTAGCTCTTCATTTAGAGGTGGAACCTCATCAATTACTTTTCAATCTCTTTTGACTCCTCAGTGGGCTGGTGGCTGATTTCATGCCTCAACAGTGACACATTTGCAGTACCCAATAGGCAAACCCCTTATAAGAACAATAGCCCTACCCGAATAATGAATGCTCTCAAACACCAAGAGAATGCATTGTTTGTCTCCCTCTTTCAAGTTAGACTTGAGAGGGAGACAAACAATGCAATGAGAGTTGATTCATCTTTGAGCTAATTACAATTTAACGTCACTTTGCAATGCATCTTCCTGACAATTAGAGATACGGATTAATGTACTTAGTGGTTATAGAGCACGAAAGGGGCTTGCAGATGCAAATGAGGCAAGTAAAAACACAAGCAGTGGATGGAGATAGATGGTGAAAAGGAGCAGAGAGAGGGATAGAAGGATCACTGGCCAAGTCCTTGTTCTGGAGTCCTGGCAGAGAACAGTGTGTCCAGTGGAGGATGAAAAACAACTTCTGACACCACATACCAATTCACCCAGAGGGACAACGCTTTAATTCCTTAGCAGATAACTTCAAACATAAAACACTGAATCACACAACAACAGCTCAGTGGGAATGCTGGGTCTTAAAAGGTCGTCGTTAATTCGAAAGGCAGTAGCTGTGCACTTGCGTGAGGGCAAAGTTAAAGTTAGCCATAAAATAAATTGCTTGCAGAAGAGAGGCCACCAATAATAATATGACGTCTGAACGTGGAGTAGGCTCCTCACATTTACATGCATAATGAACTTGGACTTTTAATCACACGACACAGCAGAAGGAATTGGCTTCCTTGAAGCAACGTATAAACAACGTATAAAACCTATGTCCAAAATACTGCAGTAGGGAGCAGTAGGGAGCAGTAGCCCGTGTCGTTTATCCATAGTAAAATCTGGGCTGATGATTTAATTAATTAATTTGCTAAACTACATCACATTACTACAACTGCTCAACATGGTGCATACCTGTGCTGTGCGCAGATGTTGAGACCAGCGGCACAGACAGACGCCCTTTTATTGTTTAAAGGGGCATTCCACTCATTTTCATTTTTTTCTGAGTGTACAAATGTCAACCAAGTGGACGCTAGCGGGTCCATTTGGTTCCATTTGTACACTCCCACTAAAACAGATTCACGTGGTGAAAGTTTGAAACACAACTTGATGATGTCATCAAGTTGTGTTTCACCACCATGTTAATGATTTTTTTTTTGCCCCAGACCCCCAACACAGAATGGGGTTAACATTTTTAAGGTGTAATGAAATACGTAAAATGTTGAAAGTGGGTGAAATTCCCCTTTAAAGAGCAATGCTCCTTTGCTCCTGCCAGTGTAATGCTAATCATCCCACAGGCACCAAAAACTGTAGGGAAAAAAGTATGTCAGCACCATATGTGACCTGCTGCATCAGTGCTCACATCACAGCAGTCGTATTGTGAGGGTTGCCTAAAATGTAAGAATCATTCACTGACGAAGACAGGGGGTTCCAGGAGGTAGGCTACACAGGGGGTTTCAATATTTTTGATACCAGGGCCCGCTAATTATTCAGCATTTGAGCCAGGGGGGGCCACCATTTGGGGACATTTTTAACCTCACAGACCCCAAAACTAATCCTTCCTTTTGCTTTTGTTCACAATATACCAGGCTGGATTTGGGAAACACAGCAGTCAAACATACAGATCAAAATGACCATTAATCTTATAGTCTATACTTGGGCTAATTCAGATGAATATTTTAACTGAGAGTGTAACCATGAAACCAAATGGACCCGCCAGGGTCCATTTGGTTTCATTTTTACGCTCTCAAGAGTTACACCTGGTTAACCAACTTTTCATCTGGTTAACCAACTTAGCTGGGGGCCACCTGGAACCCTCTCAAGGACCACTGGTTGAAAACCACTGCGCTAAATGATAGTTTGGAGCCAAATAGAACCATATAGCCTATATAGTATTGT
Source organism: Benthosema pterotum (assembly GCA_039105355.1). NCBI lineage: Eukaryota > Metazoa > Chordata > Actinopteri > Myctophiformes > Myctophidae > Benthosema > Benthosema pterotum. The sequence goes on from CM076978.1 coordinate 18,672,917, forward strand.
ACAATTCTGAGCGTACAGATGCAACCATTCAATTAGGCTTGCCATTGATACGACAATCGGGGGATAGAAATGCTATTAAATGGAGTCTAAACTCATAATATGCATGTCAAAATGGGGTGGGGGGTCCGGTCAGAAATTAAATGGGTTGAGAATCAGCTGCTAGAGCTGTAAACATCTTCTCTCATATTGGTGGTCTCTGGGGGATCTTGGGGATGTTTTCGAACGGGGGGTATCATAACAATAATTGGGTGTCAATTTGGGCGTCCTCCGTAATCCGTATGAAAAAGTTTGCGATCCACTGGTATGTGTGATTATTACCACCAGATCCTACCTGAGAGTGCTTGAAGAACGCCGAGATGCGAGTGATGTGCAGGCTGAGGCATCGCGACGCGCATCTCGCTCGGTAAATACTGCCAGTGAAGAAAGTGTCCTCCTGCTTCCTCGCAGCGGCAACACGCTGCACGCTTCCCGGCGCTAGTAACACTATAATCCACAGACACAGGGTCGCACACATCACGTTCACGTTCCTGGAAAACATCATCAGTCACCACGGTTCCCGACAGTTGTGTTGTTGTATTTTTTATAATCCCCCTCCTCTTCCACAGATCATCGGGCTAACACTGCGTACGCGCGTGTGGCTGAGTGTGTGTGGAGTGGACTCGGCTTGGAGAAACTAAAGAAACTTCAATTATACACCAGGGAGGAGTCTCAGGGCTGATGCGCTCTGCCATTGGAGGATCTCCTGGTGATTGACATGCACGGTGGGTGTCTAGCAGGTATGCCTAAAAGTGCAGGGCCGATCAAAGATGATATCAAATCAAACATTATAATCCCGTTGCATTTCAACATAGTTTGACCCGGGGACCACCAACCTGAGACCCTGGGGACCACTGTTGGGTGTGTCCATCATAGGTCCTGTTAATTAAGTAAATACAGAGACAAAATGAACCCATTTGATTTCGTTTAACATTCCCAAGAGTTAAAGAGCTATTTGGTAACCGACTACACCCCATCATTTAGCTGGGGACCACCTCAAGAGCACTGGGTTATTCGTTGTGTGGACTTGTGATGGTGAGCCAGTGGACCTAGCCCACCATATTAACATGCAACATTTCATTAGAAATGTTGCATTAATCTTTTCTACCCCCAAATGCTTACTTTATCCTGTGAAATTCTTTCAAACAATGTAAAACAAATGTTATTAGTTTGTGCAAGTTGCCTAGAGCAAGCGGTCGGTCGGCCGGTGGACCACTTTAAAAACACTGTCTTGCTGGTTTAGTCGATGATTTAATTGTGATGTAATTAAGATATCTTTATATTATTAACTTCTGGAGATGCCAGGGTACCGTGCCCTATGCTCTCTCGCTCTGCTCACACACAAGTAGGCCATGGCCTTGTGTGCAATGCTCAAATTGGCACTTGGCAGTGCATTTAATTCAAGATAATAAACAAATGTGATGACAATCAAGAGGAACTGTGTTTGTACGTTGAAATATAGTATGGGACAGTATTGTAGCCTGACCTGGTGTCAGTCATTGAAAATCTGTACAACTGACACAAGAAGGAAAGCGGTTTGCTTGTTTGCACTGTGCTACAATTTAAGCATTTACCAGTAGCAGATGCTCTTAATCAAGAGCAATTTAAAGTAGGCAAGAATAACCTTTAACTACAATTTCATCACCCACCACCTACAGAGAACTTGTCACATCTAGTGGCTGTCAGACCCACTGCCATCTACTGATGGTACAAGTCTACAACTCAAAAATGTAAACCAGACAGGCCTGTCTGTATCAAGCCCTCACATATGGCCCTGGTGAAACATGCCAACATCCCAGGGAAGCCCTTTCCGTTTAACAGTAGCTTGGAAAAACTATTGTACATGGAAAACAATTAAAACCATCCTAAAATAAATTCCTCAAGATGGACTCCCAACTTTTGGCAACATTTCATAGCCCGAGGTATGGAGAAAATATGACATGTAGGAAAAGCTGGAGTTCTCTGCCATTTATTAGAGTAAAAGAGTGAGTATTTAATTGGAAAGTTCCCTAGAGGGTTTACAAGAGAGTCTTGCTCTGCCTTTCTCAGCTTATGGAGTACTTCCCTGCACACCATTACAGCAGCAGCTTAATGAACTTTTATGGGTGTTGCTCTTAAACTGTATACAGAATGGGACAGAAATGGAGACTCTTACAAAACATCATTAGATTTGGCTCAAGTAGCTACCTTGCCCAGGGCAGGGGAGGGGGGGGGCTATGATGCACTTGTGCCAAATGATTTAGGCCTCTAATGAAATGTTATTGTGCCCGTACAAGTACATCCTGGAAAGAGACAGGGATTACCTCTCAAAGCTTCAATTTCCATCAGACTTCATTGCTAATATAGACTAAACTCAACATTATAACCTGGTCATGAACAGAGGGTTTGTGCAAGAAGAGTCATTGTGAAAACCATCCCATGGAGGTACGATGGCACGGTTGGTGCATTTTGGTGTCCATTTCCCTGGTGGTCTGAGACACACAGTGTAACTTGCGGTGAGAGATCCCTTGCCACTCTTAAAATATTTAAACGCGGATGTCTGTGTACCTTAAAAACGGTGTAATGGCTTAATTTGTTGGCTTATTACAGCCATGTGTGGTAGGGGATTTTATGGTGTGTGGTGAAGGAAACGCACTGCCTGTGTGCGGTCCTAATGTCTCCTGCAGCCTGTGGGACACACATCCCTACGACGCCATGCTTTCATTGACTGGGAAAAGCCTCTGCCAATAGTGAACTAAGGCTATAAAGCAGGATTGAGAGGAGCTATTTGTCTGGGCAGAGCAGAGGAGGGACCTTACTTCTGCTGCAACCTATGTCACTTCCTTTGATTCATACCAAAGATTACAACTAATTTATTATCCATTAACAACTTGCATCTCTGTAAGTAGTGTCCATAAATAACAGAATTCGTGCAAAAACCAAATAACGCAGAAAACAAGGTGAGTGTAATTCACTACAGTAGTGCCAAGCCTTTCAAACTCAGGCCCACTTTCACAGGCAGCAATTTCCTTGTTTTGTTCATTACATCTTCTATTTTAGGCTCTAAACAAATGGGAATCATTTCCTCCTCTCACAGTTCTTTAATAATTTAAACCATGTTCTTGTCTTTGTGCTCACAATTCAACATGTGTGCCTCTCGCATCACCTGAAGTACCACAAACTTTGCCCTTAAACGATCAGATTCCCTTTGACAATGAACAGAGAATGTCATAGTGTCTGAAGTAGCCAATTAACATCAACAACACACTGAGTGTGTAGATCAACTACTTGAACCATTTAAAATTGTTTAAAAAAAAGTTTTAATACGTTTAGGGATAAGGGGTAAAGGGGTGGTGGCATGGCGCAAGATATATGATGATGCATGAGATCATCATATGTGATTTTTAAAATTTTACCACTGCGTTATGCTCTGTTGCGTTCACCTTTACCACATCACGGTATTGCTCCAAAGGCTATTATCAAGTATTTTGAATCCCCATCATGTTATGGAAGCTTGCAAAGCTTCCTTTTAGAATCTCTTAATCCTGCTTCACTTCAGTGCGACCTCTGACCCCCGCGGCCCTAACAACCCCTTCTATGCTGGACCTTTCTCTACTTCTACGTCTCCCATCGACTTCACTCTGACCCTGTTGAAGAAGGGCCACAGAAATAATACCAATGTTATTCATGTGATGTGAGAGGAAAACACTGACCGAAGTTAATTATTCTGTCACATACTGATATTGGTGTTTCATACTTTGATTGATTGTCCATAATAATTCTGCTTACTGCAACCAAGTTTGCATACAAACACTCCTTTGTTATGCAGCAAGCCTATAACATATCTCTTTCTTTAAATAGGACCTCCTCTAGGATCAATTGATAAGGCTAATATGTTCCATGTGGCAAAGGAACCCACTGCAGTCCTGAATTTAAAATGTGGGCATGTGTCACAAGATACGATGCACAAGTCCAAAAAGATAACAAGCCAGCATCGGTTTTCAGAGAGTGTGCAGTTTAGAAAGCAGATACATGGCAATCAAACGCCCTGGTATCTTTGATCCTTAAAAGCGCAGGTGGACTCATTGTTGTTCACTCCTGTGATGAGAGGCTTCGCGGATCAGAGGAGATAATCAGCTTTGTTGTGAGTACTGGGCTAACAAAACAAAAGATGCCAAAAGTACTGTGTGAAAAATCCTGCCATAAATAGCTGTAAGTAACTTGGTATAGCATGATGATATATACAATAGAAAATGTCTGACTGTAAAATTGTGATCTGCATGCACTTCCACGCACCAGTATGACTGCATCATAAATTACAAATTCATTCCAGGGGTATTGAAGTTGTATTGAGTTGTATTGAATATACTATCTTTGAACCAGAGAGCTTATAGCAACAGTACAACCATTAAAACAACATTATCTGTGGCAGAAAAAGTAATATAAAATGTCTGAACTAAACTGGTATGCTGTCGTTCAGATAATGAGTACATTACCCATTTAAGCATCTTGTGTAGGCACAGGCATTCAGATAGTTACAATACAAACTGTCAAAATGTTACATGGCCTTTATTAACTTAAACCTGAAAAACAAGAAGAGGCTGAAAATGCAAAGACCTGTCACGCTGGTGCATGAATGAACTTGCATCCATTGCTTCTATTTCAACTGGAATTATCACGGCTTAATCTATACGCAAGGTACCCATAAACGTACTGAGACAGCTACTTGAAACAAAACCATAGCAAACACAACAACAAACATTGTGTGCGTCTCTAACAGCAAGCACCTGTGATTACATCACCCCAACAGATATCATCTACCAAGACGAAGCAGGCAATGGTGAAACCGTACCTTTGATAAAAACTGACACTACTGCAAATTAAAAGCAGAAAATTGTTGCATCATTTTCTGAGCCCAGACAGAGCCATTATGATCAGTGAACTGGCAGTATTACCGTCTGTCTACCACCAGGGGGATGGTATGGGGAAAAAAAGTTTCCCCCAGAATTTGCTTTGGCTTTGAAGAGCATGAAAGAGGAATTGATATGAATCCATATTTGGGTGCATTATACGTGATTCGCTTATGAATGTGTGATCCATACCAAGTTCAGTCTAAGGCTACAATTGCTAATTCACATTTACCACTGCTTTACCATTTATCACTAATTTGACTTAAATAAATGAATAGCAATGTCCCAATGTCATTTTATTGCTACTAGTGTTGATGTGGTTTTGTATATTATTGTATGTTATTTTTGTATTATTATATTATTGTATGTTATATTTTGTATATTATTTGTATGTATAGTATTGTATGTCTTGGAAACAATCCCTCCTACAGTATGTACTGTATAATCACCATTGTATAATCGTACCACATTTGCAAACCACAAATTAAATATGATCACTCAAAGTGTGATATACTGTATTTCTTTGTTTCTAAATAGTCATTCTCAGCAATACAGTCATTCCTTTGTTTAGGTTATTCCTGATTACGTTTCAACTCTGTTCAATTCTCATGTGTTCTCCAGAGTTTCCAACATGTGCTATGAAAATATTTATCCTACTGTATATATGCGGGTGGAAAAATAAATCACTTTGTGTGGTAGGGCTTTAAATAGATTCTCATGGAATATGTTCCTCCTTTCACCACCTCCTAAAACAGTTCAGCACTGTGTCATACCGGAGAAAAGGAGCCCAATTATAAGTTGTAGTTCTTTCTATTACAACCCCTGTCTCAGTATTGAATAGTTATATTTTGTTCTCAGTGGGGTTTTACCATGGCAGAGCGATGTCTGGATGTCCCTTGGTGGTAATAATCAAAGTAGACAGTGATGTCTATGTCTTTGGGTGGCCAGATTTGCATTTTAGATTGTACACGTTGATCAGATACGACAAAAAGAGGATAAGAAGAAAGCATTGTGCAAACGCCTATTATGCAGTCTAACCTAAATTCCCATACAATCACACTATCATAGATGACAATTAAGATATTGCCTATCTTATCTGAAATGGGTCAATTAAGCCACACCTCTCTTGCACACCACTAGATGGCAATGTTGCCATGCGTACATTTAAGGCACCAGCTGCCTCAACATTTTGCATCTCCCCCCTCCCTCTGCTCTCCCTCTCTATTTTCCAGGAGATGATCCAGCATTAATACCCAACAATGGTGAATTTGCCAAGGGGATTTTGTTCTCTCGTCTGAGGCAACAATTATCAGATATGATGGAAACGAGAACATATTTAGAATTTTATATAATGTTCCTCTCTATATTTATCTCTGTCTCTGCCTCTGTACAAAATGTACAGACTACAAAAAAGAACAAAAAGAATCTCCATTCATTACGTTGTGATTACAGTTTGTCTTTTACATGACCGTCTACATCTATTTATATACCATATACACATTTGTAACATTTGTAACCACATCTCACAGGCTTTCCTTGTACCTGACAGCCGATGAATTGATCATTCTATTTTGTGGACATACAGTAAGTCTGACAGATGGATATGTGAGCTGTCACCATGCTACTGTTGTCTGTGGCTGAGAGGAAGCCCATTACACAGCATTATGCTGCTATGACAAAGCAGAAGACTGGCCACTGAGCCTCTGCACAGCAGTAACTAAAGCAGACATTGCCCATCCCCCACCCAACTAAGCAACACAGGGAGCGATTTCCCTAAGGAAAAAAAAAAATCACACAGTATATGCTAAAATTAAAATTACAAAAGACCACTGTTTGTAAGCTGGATGTTAGGTTATATATATATATATATATATATTTGCATGTATATATGTTTACTTACTGTACTGTATGTGTATGTGTGTGTATTTATGCATTTATACAGTATGTACACTATAGTATATGCGTAGTTGCGCCTTTCACTATACCTACGTATGTGTTCTACAACTTAATTTTTGAAACTTGCTTTTGTTCTCTTTTGCAACCATCATTTACCTTCGTAATTTATATTTCATTTGTATTTTCTCCCATGTGATAATTTATTTTTCTTTAGGGTGGGCGTAATAAGCTTCGGCTTCAGCCCATACCTTTTCGGTCAATTGTAACTCATTGTAATTTGATTATTCTGTACGTATGTTGTGAGAAACCTGACCGAGACAAATAAACTAACTAACTAACTAACTAACCCTACCCTACCCCAATGTTATGCGTCGCTCACTAGCATGTTTTCTGCTAGGCCCGATATGTTTAACAAGGATGTAATCACTAACATAATGTGATAGGCGAAGAATATCAAATGGAACACAACCACCCAAAATAGCAGTCTCACATAGATATTGATTCATTGAAGAAGAATCTGATTTTCCATTGTACATACTTTTTCTATTCATTGTATGGTGGTAGCCTACTGTTGTATTGTGCTTCTTGTGTTTGCAATCTAAATAAATGCATGTTTTCTCATGCCCTTTGAATTGAGTTATATTTATTTGTGCAACGTGCCTTTGGTTAAAATGTTTGAGTTAAAATATAGGCCCATTTACCAGCTGAACAATATCCATCCATAATATGAAATGGGCATTACTACTGGGATCCTGGAAATGAGGAGACACAACTGTTATGTGCAAAAAAAATAATTGTCAAGTTAGACTAGTCAGTCGCACAACGCTGCAACTCCACTGTGATAATAATTAACGACTTTACATGCCATATACACGATAGATCGATCGATAGATAGATGGATGTTCAAATATGTTTTGAGATAACAAGATCGTGTGATGTTGCTATCTCAATGCTAACAAGTGTGTCTAATTTAAAACCATTTCTGACATTGCATCTTTGTAGTGTACTTCCTGCAAGAATTCAAACTAGAAAAACTGTGATCACAGTTCTCCACCAGGATCAGTGTGTGAGAGAAAATCACATGACTATGGAGACTTGGAGCGCATGTGCACCAATTTGCCCAAAATTTGGATAAAATCTGAATGAGTAATATGAGAAAATGTGCCTTCGGCCTGGTGGAGGCAATTATCCTATGACCCAAAATGTGCATTTCCTATTATATTGTATATAGTCATTGCTACTTATGCATGTAATAATACCTCGCTGTAATAAATCAAATATGTATTTTCTGACAGCAAAGGCAGGAGGAGGGAATAATTTCCTAACTGTGCTATAGTTATGTTTCCTTGATTTTCTTTACCAATCTTGAATATTACAAGCATCCTCGTAATGTAAAAACTAAACCACATAGTTAAGGAGAGCCTAAATGATAAATGGGTGCAATCAACCGCTCAAAGTGGGAGTTGATTGCTCGTTGTAACAAAGAGATGTAAACATCGCAGTAATAAGTATTGTAAAGTCATTGAGAGGCATTTTACTGCCAGGTTGAGGGGGGAGGGGAAGTCTGTTGGATCTACAGGTCATCAACCCTTGACCTCTGTCCTCGGCCCTTAAATCTCTGACATCTGTCTGCTTCTTCCCGCCCTTTACCCCTCCCCCTCCTCTGTCACAGGAATTTGTCTGGGTAAAGCAGGGCCGGATCTAGGCATGGGGGGGGGGGGGGCAATCATTGCGGGTTAGGCCAGGCTACGTGCAGCTTAACATTGGGCACTCGTTCAAGTGCGCGTTCGTTCATGGAGAAAATGCTTCCGCATTTTTGCCGCTTCCGCCAACCAAAAGTGCGGAAATGCAGAAGTAGGCGCTACTTCCGGCAATGCTTCAAAACGCCAATGCGCAACTTGTATTAAAATGAACGGCAAGGGGGCGGGGCTATCGCCCCGGTTAACCTGGTTAATATTTTATTACTCTATGGCAGGGGTTTTCAACAGGTGGTCCGGGGACCACCAGTGGTCCCTGAGAGGGTTCCAGGTGGTCCTCAGCTAAGTTGGTTAATCAGATGTAACTCTTGAGAACGTAAAAAATGAAACCAAATGGACCCTTGCGGGTCCATTTGGTTTCATTTTTACGCTCTCAAGAGTTAAAATATTCATCATCTGAATTAGCCCAAGTCTACACAACTAGAAGATGGACAAAAGCAAAAGAAATCTTCAGTTTTGGGATCTGTGGGGTTAAAATGTCCTCAAGTGGTGGTCCGTGGCTCAAATTCTGACTAAATGGTGGGCCCTGGCATCAAAAAGGTTGAAAACCCCTGCTCTATGGGTAGACTTTTAGCTTTATGCATGCTGTGTGTCTGTTGCAACTTCAACAACAACTGATGTTATTATTGACACTTACTTGCCTAATAAAAGTCCTGTAACCAAAAATGCTATGGGTGCGGCCGAAAATGAAGCCCCCATACCATTTTCGCCTGCCCCCCCAATTGGGAAATGGGGGGGGCAGGTGGGCATGGGTTAAGGTGTTTCTAAAGGAATTCCTCAACATTCAGTTATTCCTGAAGAGCCTTGCCATTTGCCAATGCATCAGGACTTTGACCTACAAAAAAAAAACGTCCATGTCAGGAAGTGTACTGCATACATGTCTTTATCCGCCATCTTACGTGAAATTGCGGTATATGTGGCTGAATCATTTTCTTGTGCATCTCTCTGTTGCTTTGTCTGGAAATTGGGTCTGTGTTATGACATAACAGTGAGTGTACCATAGAAGTCCTTATGCTGTCTTCTTGTCTGTGTAGTTAGTAGCAGAGGGGGAGGGGAGGAAGTGCGTGGGGGAGGGAGGGTGCAGTGTTACTGAGTACACAAACCACTCTCTCTTTCAAACCACACACACACAGGCATACGTACATTGCACACACCCATAATGAAGGGCTGTCCTTTATCTGCTAGTTTGGTGCGCCTGTGACGCATAAAGTTGTACACACACACGCACACACACACACACACACACACACACACACACACACACACACACACACACACACACACACACACACACACACACACACACACACACACACACACACACACACACACACACACACACACACACACACACACACACACACACACACACACACACATATGGAAGTTTGTGCACACTGTAATACAACAATGGGCACCAGAGACCCGACTGAAAACAAGCCTGTTACAAGCTGAGCTTTCCCCACACTTCCCATGGCTAATAACAGCAGCACAACAAGAGTCGTGTGACTCACGGCGCCCTTCCCCCACCACTCCATATTACCATCTCTCCTCAGTGCTGTCTACAAAGGTCATGTGACCCTCATCAGCTTCCCGGGTTGGGGGAGGGGCGGCAGATTGAACCTGTTCTTTGTTAGGAGGTCAGCCCCAGCTCCATGGCAGGAAGAGCCGCCTACCGTGCAATCTCTAATAGAAGGGCAGCAGCCAGGCTGCAAATCCACCACAGTAGAGTAGAGATGATGGGGATCTCTGCTTTTCTGAGCGCCTGTGCGTATTGGAGCTATTCGAATAGATCGGTAGTATTCGACAGAAAGCCTATATTGCTGCCACAGGTCTGAGAGAACCTGCCTTTTCCGGAAAGTTACCTTCTTCCTTTACTTTTTTCCTCCATATATTGTCAAGACGGGGGACATCAGGCGTTGTGACTGTCATCCCTCCATATATGGCCACCGCCATATATGAAGTTCCCGACACTGACCTAATCAAACCCTGAATAGAGACTGGATCATCACCATGTATATGGAGCTGACCTGTTTCTGACATTCAATATGTTGACCTTCAACTCCTGTCCTATATATCGTCAATTCTCAGCAAGCTCCAATTGATGCCCTGCCCTACCTGGGCCCTCAATATACTCTTTACAAAGGGTCATTGTATAACTCCGGTCCGAATGGTCCATATACAGTACTGGTATGGAGTTGACTGTACTGACATTACATTATGTTGATCTGACCTCATCAAAACCCTGTACTCTCTAAAAACACTATATATGGCCAGTACAGAATTCATTCCATGTGCTGATCTGATGCTGTCTAATTTCCTCAAGCGGCCCTGAGAGCCAAAGGCCCCTTGTCGACATTTCAATGAAATTGAGTTGGAAACTAGAGCCCGACTGATAGAATCCGTCTATAATATTGGGCATCATATCAGGGGCTTCCCTTCCATCGGTGGTCCTACCGTATCCAGGAAATTGTCAGTGATAGAATTTTAAAACAAGCACAGCGCACACTACTAGCTGCTGACAGTAGTTTTTTTATGTTTATGTGCAAAGTGATGCCAAAGGTGCTGGACAGTTGGATTGGTATTTGTTTGTCTGTGTCACTTTTCACTCTAATTCATTTGTTCTTTGACAGCTTGACTGAACAAAACATTTAATGATGAGCAAAACATTTAATGATGAGCATACTTAGTACTTACATCCTCTGACCTCCCAGAGCTGTATAAATGAAAGTTGTGCCACCTCCACCATTTCCTTCACTGGGTCAGTCCAATGGGTGTCCCGAAAACTGCACTGGAATCTATGGGTCACAAGGTTTGACCAAAAATTTGTTTGATGTGCAGTCAAGGCAAGATATGCAAAATTGATTCATGATTGCTTAATTGTGTTACTGAGCAAAATTTGTGACACCGAATGGTTCTGTTTCCAAAATAGCATATTACTATTAGAGTGAGTTATCATAGTCACACAGTGGCAGTAGCAGCTTGAGGCCTTGACACTGGCAGTCACCATGTCAGCTTTAGGTGGTAAGATCAGCTGCTAGGCTAAATTGTACAGCAGAACCAACACATTGCTGTGTCTACACAAACATTGTGTAGACACAGCCACCATCCATGGTCTTAACCCACTTTATGATATCTCGCCTGCAACAAGACACTAATAACACAAACACAATGTTTCTGTCCTGCTTCCTCTAACCAAAGTACAGTATACCTCTCCTTTTTTGACTGACAGAATCATGTAGCACACTGAGGCAGGGCAAAGCTACAGAAGCTCTGTCAGTATTGTTGTCTTTGGCAGGCAAGGAACACTGTCTATTTTAGTAGACTGCAGTTGGAATTAGTTTCATCTTGCAATTCAACAAAATAGTCTTCAATATTTTATATTTGTTGACTGGTATCACCAGAGCTCCATCCTTGGCCATCTCCTTTTTTCCTGTATGCACTATTATGCGGCAGGTGTGTTGACAGAAAGTAGAATCAGAGCCAACCCTAACAGCAAACAAAAGATTCTAATTTCCAGTTTGAATGGAAACAAGCCTTGAAACTGCAATTGGTTGTCAGTATGGTGGACAAGAGAGCTGAACTGAACTCATTTCAGTCTTTGCCCTCTTCATGCCTCTGCATTTATATGCTCTAAGCAAGACAGGGATCAGTCCAGAGAACATGGGTGTCAGTGCCCTTGACACTGCGTAGAACCTCAGCCACTTATCAGAGCTCTCCGGGGGGCGACAGTGTAGCTTTGCTCATGCAGAATGTTCCTGTTTCTCCTTTGTCGCACTCATCCATTATGTATGAGCTAAAAAAAAATCTCAAAAATGTAAATGTCCTCTTTAAAAGAACTGGACATGCTGAATATCATTGTATCGTACAAAGACAAGCGAATGGATTGTGTGTTTTTCAGGGCAATGACATTACAGGTATTATTTGCATATTTGAGAGGGGGCATACAGTATACTGTATATATAAAATTAATTGAACACATTGTACTGTGAAGGACAGTTTAAAAACTGTCGGTGGACAATGGGAATGCACTGCTCTGGCATTGGCTGTGTGGGTGTCATAATTCAGGATGTCAATAATCTGGGTCTGGGATAACAGATGATGGTCCATAGCTGCAATGATTTAGTTATGTGTGAAGTCATTAGAGCTATGGACCAGAGCTAGTGAGAGAAAAAAGGCAGCTATGTATTTGAATGTATATGTCATAGGATGTTTTTATGGGACCCCCTCGAAAATCTCAATGTGCCACCCCTTCAATTCATCTGAAATATGGTTGGAGATCATGTTACCAGATTTTATATCCAAGACACAAATGGAAATAAAACTATTGCAAATGCAAACGCAGTGAGCCCTTACTATGTAAGCCAGGCAGAAATGTTAGTATGGGCGTCACACAAAATGTCTGTCTGCGTGTCACATACTCCATGTTTTGACCAGCCTGGCCCAGAACTCCACAAGCTGGCAGATTCCACCCTGTAAGTCAGGAAAAAAGATGTTATTTTTATTGTATCATGAAAGATATATTGGGACACAACTCAGTACTAGATTACACTGTACTCACTGTACTCAGTGCGTAGTGTCCATAGAGTGCATTTGGGGTTTGGGGTTCAACATTTAGAATTTGAGTAAAGATTTCTCTGTTACAAATATAACAAAATTGAATTCTCAGCATGTTTGCTTGATAGAAAAATGATTATAAAAATGAAAGTGTCTAGAGCAGAGTGGATATTGCAATAGCAGCTGTACAATGAGTACAGCCTGTAGTATCATACATGGTACATCATATATGGTATAGACATGGTAAACAACAAACTGTCAACCCTTATTTCAAAATATCAGTAAAGATATACAAGGAAAACTTACCAAAACGTCCTCAAAATCAAAATGTTTGGATAGTGGCTTCTGTTAGAAATTAGATGGAGCAGCCATTTTGGATCATACCATTTGAGGCTCTGTGTCGTACAAATAGTATGGTCCAGGTGCGGCATGGGATTTGTCAGATATGATACAACCAAATAGTGGTTTAACCACATGAGCAACATGACCCACCTGAAGAATTGTTTTTATGATACATACGTTTACATAGGGTTAAGCTGCGTTTTCTGTGCATCTTGGCAGTTAATTTCCCGCTCTGCATCTTGAAAATAAAACGTTTCAGTCTCAGATACGACCTTGGCCTATAGCATAACTGTGTTTCTCGTGACAGACATTATAGCTATACCTTGCTTAAATGCATAGCATATCAGGCTTTAGAGAGTAGACCAGGGTGTCATGCGCAAATATTTCTGTTTGTACGGTAACCAAAGGAATGTGTCACACCAATGTAGAGCCGTAATGATGTCAACTTGTTATTTACTTTCCAAATCTGAATGACTGAGCAAGGCGAAAGGAGAATTAATCAACCACTATGTGACCGGGCAAGCGAAAAATACAGGCTGTGTGGGGGAGGGGAAGTGTCTCAGAAGCCAGATGCATGGTAGGCTTGCATTCTGCGAGGAGAGGAGGAGGAGGACCTCCTCGGATATTACATTCAGCACACAGTGGTCTGGACTGGCCGGCGGTCGGTCCGTCATGTTATGAAACGATTAATTATTTTTAACGATGTTAATAATAATTATTATGTAGGCGGTCTGGTTTGTTTCATAAGCATAACTCATAATTTCAATAGGCTAAATGTCATACGTCAGTCATTGATATGAAAATATTTAGGTTCAGGTAAACAAAACTCGTTGTGTTAAATATCTGACTCAAATAATGAAAAAAAGAGAAAAAAAAAAAACAGTAGGCCTACTGTATGCCATTTCAGTAATTATGTTTGTATAGGCCTACACTTGTAAACTCATATCCCCAGAAATTAAAAAGTAACACACTGCTATTATTTTTGGCACCTGTGCACTTGTGCAGTCCATTTCTGGTTGAAATGTGCCCGGGAAATTAACAAGTTACATCAGTGGTTTTCAACCAGTGGTCCGGGAACCACCAGTGGTCCTTGAGAGGGTTCTATGTGGTTGTGGTCCCCCCCAGGCTAAATGATGGAAAGTTAACCAGATGTAACTCTTTGAGAGTTAATATTCATCATTTGAATTAGCCCAGGTCTACATGTAGAGAATCTAGAAGATTATTAGTATGTCTGTTTTTGTTTCCCAAAATCCAGTGTGGACAAAGCCAAAATAAATCTTTAGTTTTGGGTCTGTGAGGCTAATGTCATCAAATGGTGGTCCGTGGCTCGAAATCTGAATAAATAAGGGGCCCTAGTATTAAAATGGTTGAAAAGCACTGTTTTACATGTATGTAAGCTATGTATGTATGGGCAATTAAAGGGGAATTCGACCCATTTTCAAAAAACTCCTGAGAACCAAATGGGCGGTTCGATTTGGTTCCATTTGTAGGCTACCCTCTCAGGAAAAAGGGGTCTGAAAGAAAAATCATGGTGAAATACATCTTGATGATGTCATCAGATGTATTTCACCATGTTAATGATTTTTTCAGATCTCCATTTTTAGGAAATACAGAATTGGGGGAACTTTTCTATCGTGTCCACACAACATCTCTAAGGTATATTAATATAAAATATAATATATTAAAAATGTTGAAAACGGGTGGAGTTCCCCTTTAACCAGAGGGGTAAGAGGGACTAATTTCACCCGTTCATTCAACAAATCTCGTTTACCCCCCTCTCTCTCTCTCTCTCTCTCTCTCTCTCTCTCTCTCTCTCTCTCTCTCTCTCTCTCTCTCTCTCTCTCTCTGTCTCTTTACCATCCATTCTCAGAACATTGAAAGTCCCCTTCCTTTCAGTGTCTCTCACTCTGTCTCATTCTCATAAAGTCCCCGGACGGTTTATATTATATTCCAACTTTACGGTCGGTCACCGATCAGTGCACATGTTTGGCCAGTCGCGTGTGCTTTTTGTACGCGCTGTAAAACAACACGGGAGGACAAGAATAGTGAGATATATAACTGTGTGGTCGGAACTTGTATTATGATAATAAGCAAAATGGGAGGAAAGTCGCCGCTTGCTCTCTGAAGTTGGAGGTTCTCCTTGTGGAAGAGGAAGAGGTGGCGGTGCACCACCACCACCAGCTCACTCAAAAGGTAAGCAAATCAAACTATAGTTGGAATGTTATGATTTTAGTCTCCGACTCTCTCAGCTGTAATCAAGTTTCTCTGCATGAATGCATGGGGGGCGAATATGGCGTTGATTATGATATAACCCGATCGACTCGAATAATAGTAGTCATGACTCTCTCTCTCTACACGTGTTGTTGAAATGAACTGCCCCCATAAGAATCGTTATCCTTGATCCAAACATTTGACAGTTCTTGCTGAAATAGTCCATCATTCCCATGTTAAATATGGGTTGTTCTTTAAAGGGGAACTCCCCCCATTTTCAACATTTTAATGTCATTTATATACCTTAGAGATGTTGTGTGGACATGCTAAAAAGTTCCCCCAATTCTGTATTTCCTAAAAATGGAGGTCTGAAAAAAACATTAACATGGTGAAATACATCTGATGACATAATCAAGATGTATTTCACCATGTTAATGATTTTTCTTTCAGACCCCTTTTTCCTGAGAGGGTACAAATGGAACCAAATGGACCCGCTACAAATGGAACCAAATGGACTCACAAGGGTCCATTTGGTTCACATTTGTATCCTCTCAGGATTTTTTTTGAAAATGGGTGGAATTCCCCTTTAAGCCATAATGCAATTGCAACGTGCCATAACTTTTGCTCTATATGGACCACATTAGCCTTCAGTCTGCACTGCAACATCGTAAGCAGTTTAGTATTCTTGAAATGAATCCATGGATGATGATGATAGCTATTTATTGTGCCATGCAGACTTTATAGGAAGCGCTGGAGTGGGGGAGGGGAACACTTTCAACTGTACTACTATTGCCACCAGTTTCCAAGTGACTGTTCAGTCAGTGTGTTCTATCTATGCTACAGTAAGGCTACTATGAGTCAAGTGTAAAGCCACTGTGTGTTTAGTATTCAACACAGGACAAAACACCCAAGGCAAGGTATGCCTTGGGTGTTTAAAGCTAAGGGCACAACATTTGTACACAGTGTATAGCATATCTTATGGATTCCAATCGTTTTTAACACACCCACAGACACAGACTGACACACACTGACACACACACACACACACACACACACACACACACACACACACACACACACACACACACACACACACACACACACACACACACACACATATATTATAGAGATATTTTACTGGGGAAAGAGTAAAGGTGCATGTATGTTAAAGAACATACACCATGCACAACTAATCCAACTCTCACACAGTATATAGGCTACAAAGTTAATGGTTACACACTGTTACACTACAACTGAACACTGCCCAGTACCCCAACCCACCCTTATGCAAATCCAGTCCAGGAACCAAAACCTCCATACCAGTGTTTTTAACAGTGATTGCATTGTACATATGCCATTGAAGCAATGTCTAGAGGAGATGTTGAAGACATATTTTGGCTGTTGCAGTGACCTTCAGGTTACAAGGCAAGGATGTGCCTAATTATGTGATTTTTGATAGATCATAGTTAGGCATGCTTTAATAGGATATACAATCATCAACCTACCAGTTTGCTGTTACTGTATTTACTGTACTACTGTACAGTTCTGTATGTCATCATAGCAAGTAATTATAAGCTTTTGTGATAATGCAGACTACGTTTGAATATATTTAAAATGTTCTTTGAGAGTTATAGTTTTTATGACCCCTCCACCCTAAAAAAGAAAATGACATAGTTAATTTCTGAATTCCTATTCTCAAAAAAGACACACATAGTTGCCAATGTTGCCTTGTGGTTAATGTCTATATCCTTGTATGTTGTCATCTTGAAATGCCATGTGAAATGAAAATGATTGCCTTTTGGTTTAAGCAGAGACTGCACTCAGGTCTTAAATGAGCTGACAGACAATACTGTGTGGATTGATGATTCATCTCTCACGTGGCCTTTTGTCATTCCTTTCATTTTGCCCAGAATCTATTTTTGATAACTCTTTCAAGTCGGCTATTGTAGACCTGGATTGGTAGAGGCACAGGCCAGACAACAGCAAATGCACTACTGTATGTTGTCTTGGTAACTCGTGTCTTATATTTTTCTGAACATAGATTTAATTATTCTGTATGCAAAAAGCTTTATTCTGTATACATCACTAGTTGATGTGTGTTACAAGTATTCAAAAAGTCAAGGCAGGATAGTGGCAGAGAAAGTGGCAGTACTCTTGTAAAGAAAAGCTCATTAGTATTTGACTGTAAAGGCAGACATGTCTGCAGTGTAGCATATTTATTTACTGGGGGGGGGGAACCATTCTCCCCCTCCACAAGGCACTTGCAGTGCACATGCCACATGGGCTACCAGCCAGTTGGCCAACCAGCACTAACTCTGAAATAACACCCTACTGTATGTATACTAGATCAAGGCGATAGTTGTTTATCTGTACTCATTTTGAAGGTGGGGTGGTTCTCCTTGTTCTCTGCTATATCTTGATTGTCACTAAGCCTGCTTTATTTTTAGTAATAGTCACTCGGTGGACTAGTCCAAAAAATGTAGGCGTAGTACATTTAAATGTTCAACTCCTTTTTGTGCCTAGCAGCTAATCAGGTTATTTGTTGGGCATCCACTAAATGCAACAATTGTTTTTACTCTGCTTCATGTATTTTTTCCGACCCTGCAGGCCTGCACATTTGTATGACATCATGAGCATTTAAACAATAGTGTATTAGCTCACCAATACAACACTGCCAGACTTTAATTTAGAAAAGTTTTTTTTACTTCTCTTTTTAAATTGAAAGCATTGTATTTGTCACATTGCTTACTGTACAAATCGACTGTGGCCATTAAGCACATGGCTACATATGATTATCTATCTTTTGTGTGAATTACTATATTGTCTAGAATATAATACTCTGGTTATAAGATAACCCCCATTTTTCAACAGACATTTATAAAATAAAATAAAAAAAGAACATTGAATGTCAAATAAATAATATAGTTCCCGGATATAATACACATTTTTTTTTTTTGGAAAACCTAGTCTTGTATTCATGCCAACAGGATATACTGTATATGAGAGATGACCTTTCTTGGTAGTTGATCATATTAAATGGTACATTTATATAGCACCTTTATCCAAGGCACTTTACATAGTGCATTACACTCATCCATTCACACAAACATTCATACACCAATGGTGGTGCAAACCATGCAAGGCACAACCAATACCTCAACATAATAGAGAGGAGTATTCAGGATTCGAACTGATGACCAACAAACGGATCATTGGACGACTCGCGCTCTACTTCCTATTATTATTATTATTATGGTTGATCACATCCTTCCCAAAATGTGTGAATGGTAATAGTGGGTTCTGGTATCAAAATGGTTGAAAACCACTGGTCTAAATTTTATCATATTACCTCTCAAGATTATTCCCAGATTGGATTTGAGTCAAAACAAGATGTATTCAATAAATATAACTAAAGAACTGAGGGGTCACGGTTGACTATATTATTGTTTTGGGTGAAAGAGAATACCATTGCTCATCGCTTTACACAGCATTTGTTTACATCCAGGTGCAGACTGTGGTTCACTGCTGATAAACACTGGCAGAGGTGGAAGAATTCATTAATTAATTAATTATACCCGGCAGCAAAAAGTTATTGTATTAAGAGGTTTTATTCTGCCTAGTGTTCTAGTCACTGTTTATGTGCTTGAAACTAGTAATAAACAAAATTCAGTGCCAGTACAGCACGTGAGCTACCTAAATCATTACTAGGGGGGGGGGGGGGGGGTAGGACGGGGACATTGATGGAAATCATTAATGGTTAACCATTTGCTACATGGTACAAAGAATAGTTTAGCTACAGGCCTAGTGCCTACATCTTTTGCCAAAGGGACTGTATTGTGACATATGCTGCTAGATGGCTAGGAAGTAAAAAAGATAGTAAGTGTATATAATATATAAAAGGTTTTTTTAGTAGATCCTAAGCTTTGTAGCTCAGCTATTCTTGAAGTTATAAAAGTATGGCTTCAGTGGTTCAAGCTAATTATTGCGAACGTGCGAACGCAGTGAGTGAGAATACCATGTAAGCAGGGCAGAAATGTGCCTATGTGCCCTGTATATGGGAAGCGAACAGCGTTTGCTTTGCATGCAGCAGTAAGACGCTAGAGCACACTTTTTGAGTGACTATGATGAAGTGTAAATTTATCTTGGGTGCAGTGTGAAATTTTGAAATGGTTAGTTTAAAACTACTATGGGTCAATATGTTATCCTTGAGAATGTGTTGATCTAACCCTATAGACTAGCTTTAGTTTAATACTAGACACTAGCAATACCATATTCCTGAGGTGCTGCACACACTGTATTCAGTAAGCTGCTTGAGCACTAAAGTGTGCGTGCGCGTGCGCATGCTCACACACACACACACACACACACACACACACACACACACACACACACACACACACACACACACACACACACACACACACACACACACACACACACACACACACACACACACACACACAGAAATCCTTTGTGTGTAGTACTAGTGTCATGTTACTGTGTGTATGTGTTGCAAAAAAAAAAAAAATAAAGAAAATGAAATGTAATGGATGGCATGGGCAGCTGTTGACAGAAGCGGGAATCTTCTGGTCACCATAGCAACACTTTTATTGCCCACCTCGCTGCTGTATCACAGTGTTTACAGCTTATTTGTGCAGTCCTCAATAAGCCAGGCAGCTTACTGAAAACAAAAGTCTGGCTAAATCTCTTGTTGACAAATACATACCCAAGGACAGTTTCCTCCCCTTTAACAGATAAGAGATACGCTACTGTTTCCTTTTGCCTGTGACCCGTGGGAAATTATAGTGCAATTACAGAAATTAAAGAAGTACAATTAAAGAAAGAGAGTCCTGAAATGATTCAGATTTACATTTTGCTTCAGTACCTGTATCTTACTGACTCAAGCCTGTCAATAAGATAGTAGTAACATATTCTTCATATGCCATTGTCAACAGGGTAAACACTGACAATATAGTGGGAAACTAGTTTGCATCCAAGCATAGACATGGTAACACCCCGCCTGCCTCTGATTGTCTAACGACACTACCCATCTTGACTATCCTTTAAGATGTGAGGTTAACCGATGGTGGAAAATAATACACGACGATGACAACTTTGCACGGGCGACAAAATGCAGTCTTGTAAGTAACTTGTAGGCCTTGTAGGTTTAAATTTTGTAGAAGATGCATATTAATATTGTTTGACTTTTGCTTTGATTAGATAATCGATTGAGTAGAATGGTAATTCTGTGACTGTTGTTTTGTTCACACTCCATACTGCATATGACCAGTACAAAATGAATTCCATATGTTGATCTGACTCCCATGCCAAATAGCTAAAGTGTCTTACTGGTATTTGTAGGCGGGTGGATTGATATACAATCTATATTTTGTTCACATGAATGTACGGTGATAAATATTTATTGGGTTTGTTATTTGCTAATGCTGTAGACTAGGGTGAAGTAACAAGCTTCCCTTTCTTTCCTCATCATAAACTGCATTAAGCAATGTGGAAGGGCTGGGTTTGGTAATTGTGTTGGATCAAGCATTACTGTTTCAGATTGAGAAATGAAACTAGTCTTCTACATATAGGGCTCCATTTTCGTCGCCGCTAAACCCCTTATCTTCTTTGCCTTTTTAAACTATTAAAAAAGAACATTTTTCAATAGTTTAAATGGTCAGTCTACAAGCTCACAATGTGTCAATAGATTGGCATGTTGAACTATTCCAAAAAGTTTCGTTAGATGGTAACGAAAATGGAGCCCATAGTCCCTAGTCCTTACCACTGCACCACAGTAGTAGTGCGTTATCCAGCGTGTGAATGAAAGCGCAATGAAAGCCAGACCGAAAATGTCTGAGTGCGTCACACACTCCATATTTGGATATGTCTGCCCGAGAACTCCATGGAGTAAGACGTGCAGCGGCTTGTATTATTGATGAGTTAAGATAACCCTAGTCTGACAGCTGCCGTTGTTGTCGAGCCTCTCGTCCCCCCCCCCCCCCCCCCCCCCCCCCCAAAAAAAAAATCCTCTAGTCTGCAAGGTCCTTTAGTGTCTGCACTTTGAGAACACATGCAGCAGGCAGCAATATGTATACCGAGGATATGGCTGTATTCAGACAAAATAAATTCACCTCGAGCTCTACTCTGTAGTTGCCAGCTAGTCTTGCGTTGCCATGAGTCTGATGCCTCTGGCAACTTTCAAATGCTTCCGCTGTACAGTCGGAAGCAACGGAAGCTCTATCATGAGTAAAATGTAAAGTGGAAGTGGAGCCTCCTACCCAGTCCCTAGTTGCACAAATGTATCCAAAAGATATATACCGGTATTTTAATTACATTATATTTTTTAACTGATTTCAGGAGTAGACAGAGGACTGGAATTGTCTGGCTATGCTAGTCTAAGTAGCAGCCAACCAGAGAGCTCAACCTTCTCTCTCTGGCCAGCCTTTCGGTCGGAAGCCGATCATGTTTGGTCAGCTTTTGGCGCTTCCCTACAACTTAATGACCCGACACGCCAGGATACACACAGCCCACACTATTTTGGGAGCTGTGCAGCCGCCCCTTTGTGTACATATGTCTGTCTGGTTGAGCATGGAATGTGATTATTCTATTGGCTAATGTAGGATGTCATGCTGCTCTCGTCACCATACAGTGGGTTTCAACCGTTTTGATCCCAGGGCCCATTTATTCAGCATTTGAGCCCTGGACCACCATTTGATGACATTTTCACCCCACAGACCCCAAAACTAAAGATTATTTTCTGGTTTTGTCCACAATACCAGGCCGGATTTGGCAAACAAAACAGGAAAACATTGATCAAACTGGTTAACCGATTTTTCCATTTTTCTATCATGTAGCCTGGGGACCACCTTGAACTCTCAAGGACCACTGGTGGTCCACGGAACACTGGTTGAAAACCACTGCCATGCATCATCATCATCCTCCTGAAAAAAGGCTTCTCAAAACTGTGATTTTTATGCTATCATTGAGAACACCACAGATTAGGAAATTGCTGTTCTGAGATGGAGATTGTCATATATTCAAGTAAAAAGGATTATTTAGCTTTTTAGACATGCTATTTCTGCTTCTAAACTCTTGTGTCTGTAATACTGTAGATAAATTGAGGTGAAAAGGGGGGCGCAGTTATAAATAAATCACAATACAGCGTAGATTTGAAGTGAACTGCCCTTCTGGGGTCTGTCTGCATCTGTGTGAGGACACGTTGCCTCACTTGCATTGTGGATGTCCCTCGGTCGCTATAAAGAACTCTTACGTGATATGATCATGTATGGGATTTGTTATGTTGTATTTTTATTAGATGATAATAGCTTCAGCATGCAGGTTGAATCATAGGTCCTGATACCCCTCATGAAAAGTTGTCATGATAAATCCTTTCCATGATCCTTAGTATCTCTCACCATCTCCCAACCACTCCCTTGGGAGAAAAATGAACCACAGCCATGGTGGAGCATGTAAATATCCATTATTGTTTCTTGAGGAAAATGTATGTACTGTGGGTGTACTATATATATATATATATATATATATATATATATATATATATATATATATATATATATATATATATATATATAATTTCTTTTAAGCCTACTATAGATGGTGATGCAATGACTTCAAAGTGTGATTCATGCACAGCACAGTACATCACGGATTTGGCTCATTGTAATCCCTGTCAGGATCAAAGGATCTGGGCAGGATTGTGGTATCAGTGGTTGTAGTAGTGCCAAACTACGCCACCCACCTTTTATTCTACATTGTGGCGTGGAATGTGCAACCCTGATGACCCCTCTGGACTGTTTAAAAAGTGGAAAGAGCTAGTAGACTGCGCCTAATGCTGAGGTGTTGTTGCCCCAGGCCAGGCGTGGGAGAAGTGTTTCCCTTGAGACTGCTCTACCATCCCCCACCGTTTCCCTCGACTTACATTGTCTGCTGCTTGTGACTCAATGAGAAAGGCAAGGCAAAGCGTAACGTGCAAACAGTTTGTGACTACCTGTGTGTAGAATCACAATTTAACATCTCAACAATATCCCTGCACCCCCACAACCCACCGCCCGGAAAAAAGACTGCAGCCCAACCAAAGGCTTCAAAGGCGGGTTTTTACTCAGCAAGAGCAGTTCAAGAAGAAAATGGCTGCTGTTTCCAGGTCTTGTTTGCACATCTGTCAGAAGGTGACTGTAAAGGAGAAAATGGGGTCCCCGGCATGCGAGTACATAGACTGTGGCTCTGCTGTCTTCTCCTTTCTCAATTTTTCTTTTCTTCCGGGTGTCCTGTTTTTCTACACCATTCTTTCAAAACCTACGTACAGAGGAGACGGCGGTTCCAGTGTTTGGGTAGTGGCTGAATGTTTGGGTTTAAAACATATCTTTCCTTCTACGAGGTAATATGATGCCCAAGTCTAAAGTCTAATTGGTTCTGAAACCTTCATGTCAAGGACCCACAGAAATTAATGTGTATTCGTCCAGTCACCACTAAGTGAAAACATGTTGGGGATCCCCATAGAAGATGCATGTTGTTAAAGGTTTTCAAAAATATACTATAAGCTGTTTTAACAACACAAAGCTACCCAGGGTTGCACACTGTCTATTGTCAAATAGCTGACGTATAGGATTAAAGTCGTTGCAGCGGTTCATTAATATAATTGTTTTGTGGACCCTCACAAGGACCTCTGGGGGTCCCTAGCCCCAGAGGTTACGGATTTTTTTTAGGATCTAAAAAACTACACAGTGTACACTGGCCGGGAGACTAAATTGGTTAGGAACTGTCTTTTTCTTTCTTTTTTTTAATCTTTCTATTATCTACTGGTATATTTTGCTGCAGTTTACTTTCAAATTTGTGACCACAAATGCTGTCCTTGAGATGTCCACACTAAAGATAAAATTCCTGTTCAATTATTATGACAGATCCGCCAGCAAAAAGCAATCGGCATGGAGGAGATTTACTCTTAATACATACATTTGTAACTGAACACAATAAGCTTTAAAAGAGCTTCCTTCTTTGTTAGAAAGCTGGGTACCTTGTTGAGAGGTTTGCAGTGGTATGTCTAACAACAGACCTATAATTACCTATAATTCATTATTTGAATTGGGATATAATATTAAATTTGTCATTGCTCTTATGAGGGTAGGGTAGGTATGATTATTTTGTTATGTCCTTGCTTTTCAATGGGTTGCTTATTGTTGCAATTGTTTCATCTTTTTTCACACCAGCCAATGTACCTGTTTGGCAAAAACAAAATAAAAATAGAATACAGTTCATGTATTGTCAATGCTTTATCATT
This sequence comes from Benthosema pterotum, assembly GCA_039105355.1. NCBI lineage: Eukaryota > Metazoa > Chordata > Actinopteri > Myctophiformes > Myctophidae > Benthosema > Benthosema pterotum. The sequence continues at coordinate 18,697,900 of CM076978.1, forward strand.
CTCTGCACTGAATCTTGTAACTATCCTCCTCAATATCATTTCGGCAGAAAAACAAAATCAGATTTAAGGTCTGTTTAAATGTAGCAGTTTTGTACTATCTAGAAGACCATGTCCATGTAAATAAACAGTAGTCCATACCATAGGGTGGTTGTATTCCAATCGCCAATCTTCTTTTGTCACAACAGTTCAGAAATCTTGCTGCTGTGTTGGCAGATTGTTGTATTTCTCCCAATAGATTTGGGAGTTTTTCATTAATAGTCATAGTGTCAAATCCGTGTTGAGTGTGTGTTATTTGTGGGAGTCTGTGTCTCTTATGTCTTGGTATAATGGCAGGTGGTTAGAAATAGAAAGTGTAGCTCTGTTTCTACCACATTTTGTGTGCAGTGGGTGCATACTCTGTCTTCCCTTGGGAAGACAATATAAGTTACCCATTTTGGCACAATAAATGTGTAATGTACAGGGGCATGGCAATTCTAGTCTCAGAAGACCTTGATAGAATTTTATCTCGTGTGAACAAACGTTTCAGATAGTATTGCCGGCTACCACAAGGTCCCTGTGCAACACAAGGCCAGCACGAACAGGCAATGTTGCGCTCAGGTGCAAGGCTTGGTGAAGGGCTGTGAAGCTAGTGGTGTAGTTTACACTGTTAAGTAATTGCTGTTGTAGTGTGTAGTAAACATGCTAAAGACGACCCTAATGTGCCTGTGGTCCACGGCAGGGAAGCTCATCATTGGCACAGCGGGGAGCTCTGCATATAGATTCAATCATTGAGCTGAAACGTTTCAGTTACATCTGCGAAGATGTTTGTCTGAAAACTGAAGAGTAGGCTAATTCATAGTCTTTGTTTTGCCAGAACCTTAATTGAATTATTTATCAATGAAAGCAGTATAAGACACCTATAGATGCTTTAAGTAGCAGCATGTTTTTGTGCATGAGGACATGCTTATACTTTGCAGTTTAAAGCAATAGTTTAATGTTCCTCTTTGAAATTGTATTTTTCTCTGAATCAATGGATTCATTTATAACAAGGAATATGCATGGAGATGTCAAGCTGTTCTGACATCTGAAGATAACTACTCCCTGGATTGCAGTGTATAATTTCCATGCAACCTGGAAGATGGAATTTACTGAATTAGGTGACCCCACTATTGCACTGGCATTTCCACTTCGCACAATGCCTCCCAAGACTAATGGGCAGGCAGATTGCCATGAAAATTGCTTGGCGCACATTCATGCTCCCTGAAGGATGAAGCCTTTCCATTTGTATGACCTAATGACCTTCTTAACCCTAGTACCACCGGCAGACACAAGATCATCATATTATCAGAAGCCCGTTTCCCCCATGGAACTGCTGGATAAATAACATATAGCAAAGGCAGAGGGTATAGTCTCATTCACATATTTGTCCACTTTTATGGAGATGTTTCCGAATCCCAGTGGAGTGGTGTATGCTCTCACATGAGATGACTGTTACAGATACTGTATACCATAGTATGTACTGCTCATACGAGTGGTGTCTACAGCATGCAATGCTAGTCAGTAACAGAAACACTCCCTGGGATATGGTTGGAGGGACAAAGAGGATGTTTTATCCCCCCCTCCCCTGGAAATGTCAACTGTCAGTGTACATATCACTGTCACCAGCAAATAGCGACTTCTGAGTGCTTTTATTGCTACATTGGCATCAATTAAACCATAAAATGCCAACGTGTGAAAGTTGCATTCTAGCTGATATTTGCAGTAAGTATACGAAATATAATTTTATGCAAGACCTTTTGTATAAGGGCACACAAGGGCCGCAATATAACGATAATATGGCCTGTATTCATTAAATTAAATGATATCTTTTTTGAACCTGGGTGTGCCACTGTTTTTAACGCCTCTTATTAAAACATGATGGCAAGTTCTGTGCTCTGCGCACAGCTTGACCTGTTAATACGTTAACTTGTCACGCTGTCTAAATGCTAGTAAAATAAAATATCATAAATCAAAGGGCAAGCACTTCTGTCTGAGAGTGAGATAGTACTATATCCTGTTTGATCCATATCATAATTCATTTTAATAACCAATGTGGTGCTAAATGGGCACAAGATCTGTAAGATTTGTAACTAGATAAAGTGCTACTCGAGGCACAGGTTTCCGCCAGGTCATAGTTTATTGTGGCCCACCATAATAGACCAATGTGAAAAGGGTGCCATTTTGGCCTTGGCCTTTCATGGCAATGAATAGCTTCATGATTTTGGGCATTTTGTTAAAACATTTAGACCCAAGATCAGGACCAAAAGGGCTCCCGTCCTGAATGGGTTAAAAGGGGTGAGGGGTGCTCTTTTCTTTGCTTAGACACATACAACGTAAATTTGTTGTCAATGGGGGATTTAATGTTTGTGTATGATAAAGCCAATTTAATCCAATTTGCTTGTCCAGTACTACTTCGTGCTAATACATCTTAGCTCTCTTTAGAAGTGTTAATATTCTAAATGGAATACATGATTCCTCTGATCAAAACCACAGACAGTGCCATAGATTCACAGAGAAAAATGGATTGCATTTATTAAAGATAATCGAATACATAAAATGGAAAGGAAGAATTAGGAAGACTGTTGAAAGATTCAAATGGACATGTCTTCAAAATCTCCGCTTATCGCGTCAGTGCCAATGCAAGCGTTTCTGTCTGATTCCCCTTTGAAGAGCGTGGCGTTTTGTCACGGGAAACCCTGGGTGCATGCCCAGGGAGTGGTGTAATGGATGGTGGCATCACGGAGCCCATCTGATACATGGATTAGTGCTGCTGCCTTTTCTCCACTGAGCCTTAAACCCCTCCAGGCTGCCTGTTAATTATGTTTCCAGTTGTTTGGTCTGTATTGGCGGCCGTTGGAGCAGCAGCTCCTAGCTTTGATGCAGATAGCCCTTCCAGGCCCCTTGTGTTATCTAATTAGCCAAAGAGGAGCAGGGCAGCAGTCGGCTCCAGGAGGGACACACTCGACCAGCCAAGGCTGGGCTAGCCAGGAGTGCTTTGGCTTCTGGAAGTAAATGGCCCTTTGTTTTGAGTGTGTTGTTTATTTTTATTTGTTTTTGATTGCACACTCCCTGGTTCTATGCTGCTTTCCAGTGATCTTCTGACCTTTTGTGGTATTTCTTGGAGGATGAATTATAGGCATTTTCATTTGCAAGATCTTCCCTACCACCGTCCTAACCTGTCTTAAAAGCACTGTCTTTCAGTTGGAATAGGTAGCCCATATGATGTTTTCACACTCCAGTCCACGCATGCATTTCACGGCATACAGTAAGGCTAGAGTCCATCTGAAAGAATATCCCAAGGTGAAGAAGTGAATAATTCATGTTGAGTAACATGTTCAACCCTTCTGGCAGTGTGCCCACTGGTAATTGGGACAACACTGTTCTGTCTATTTTGCACTGGATCCTGCTTGTTGCTATGCTACCAAAGAGGAACTTGAGTGGGCCCGGAAAGTGTTTGGAATGGAGGTTGGACAAGCATGCATTCTTCATTTCTACCGCCTCCTTTCTCTGTCTAGTCTGGACAAAATGTCCATCCATTAATATCCATAGGTAAGTCAGGCAGTGGTTAGGGTATTTATGCTAAGGCTGGTTATGGGTTGAGTAAGGGGTGTTACAGACGGTGAATGGCGCAGCGAGAAAGAAAGCTCACTGGATTGAGCTTTGAAAAACATGAGCATGCGTGCCATAAACAACACTGGAACAACACATGCCGAAGGCATGAGGAGGAGTGTATGTTTTGCAGTCCATCCATCTGTGTGGGTCCGTCATTGGACGGCTAATCTCTGGCACTGTTGGTCACAGCGAAACACATTTTTTGACAGTACACCTACAGATTATCCAAACATCACAGGAATTGGTACATGACTTTTTCCACAGCTTTCTACAATTATAAACATACCGGTAGCTAAGCTACAGCTACTCTATAGACCCTCATGCTGCGATGTTCAGAATGAATGGATAGATGTTTGATATATTAATCGTCAAACAGAGACTTTGTTTACCCTGTAGCGTTCCTCTGGTCGTTTGTCAGCCTGTTGATCTCCTGTGACAGTTTGTTAAGTATTAACCCTCTCCATTGGCTCCCATGTAAGAACTGCACCCTGGCTCTGGTTTTGAGTCAAAATGATGTCAGAGGTCTGCTCTCCCACCCCTCCAATTTTATTATAGGATATACAGCACAGTACTGGAGGCTCTACCATCCTGTGTGTGTCAAGTGAGTTGGTGATAATGGTGATAGCTGGTAATCAATGCACAAAGTTGAAGCTATAGCGCAATTTGTCAGCGCAATTTGTCACACAAAGTAACAGAAGTGGTTACGTATTATGCCTTAGTGTATGCTTCTATTACGGAAATTATTTCAACATTGTGTGGTCTGAACGAAAAAGAATACGGTGCTGTAATTAGGGAATACTGTATTAATATTAAGCTCCCTATGTTGTTGTTTTTTTTCCTCTTCCAGAGTGAGCACAGCCTTCCTACGGACCACCTCCTCCATTCAGGTGGGCTAAGATGAGTATAACCAGTGATGAAGTCAACTTTTTGGTGTACAGATATCTCCAGGAATCAGGTATGTGTGGCAAATTGTATACAAGTTTATAAAGCATAATGAAATTATGAATAACAACGCTCAATTGCACATCCACACAGAGAGAATTGATCCGCACACAGTTTCAAAATCTCTCAAAAATGTATTGACAACAGAGCGGAAAAATGTTACAGCGTTTTGGTATCCGTAGCCTTGGCCAGGTACAGGAGGTGCATGCACAATCGCACATGCACACAGAGAGAGAACTGATCCGCACGCTGTTTTAAAAGGCCTCAGTGGCCTTCGCTAGGTAGGCTACTGTATAAGTGTATATGCTGAGTACACCTGACATTTTTGGGAGCTTTTAAAGGTAGGCGAAGTGGTTTGAAATTCATCGTGTAGTACCAGCCTGGTGCACTAGGGGCGCCCAAGAGTAGCTACACTGTGAACCTGCTGCTCGATCCTGATTGGAGGAGAATTGACCCTCCACCTGGGGAACTTTTATTGGCTCCTCTGCTAACGTGGGGGAGGGGGAAACTCCATATATGGTCTGCACACCTTTATAATAGAGCATTTTAACAGAAAAAAAATTGGGGGTGATATCTGACAAAAGTGAAATCACTTCCCCTACCTTTTAAAATGGTGTGCGGATCAATTTTCTACTCTAAACCCTAAAATTAGCCTTAATTATGCCACATTTGGTTACACTGACTGAACAGCGACATTCAAAATGCTTGCTGTGTTGCGCATATAACCGTTGTGCTTCTGTGGCCAACAACAAGGCCAGACTAGACCTAATCATATTACTCTATGGACTAGACTACAACAGAGGCGTTTCAAGCCAACTTAAGCTACATGAAACGGCATGGAGCAAGCTAGAGCGACCAAGTTGCCGTGTTGAGCTTAGCCATCTCAGGGCTATTTGAGTTGTTTGAGTATAGTAAATCATGTAAGGGTTTGCAGGTGGGATACCTGTTTTTAGACATTCCAACCACATGGAATGTCAGGAAAGTACCCCATCTTGTGACAAAGCAGAGTTCCTACATTTTACACATTAACATCCTGTTTGCGTCAGTGTTCCCTTCGGTAGGATTGCACAGCTGCCAGTCCTAATAGTCAGCATGATAAAAAATGATTCATCTTTCATGACGTGGCTCAGCTGACCTAAGGCAATACATTATAAGCTCATTCACAGCTTATGCTGTAAATAGATACAGGTAGTGGATGCCAACCCTGCGTCTGGCTAGGACAGCTTTGGGGGAAAGTTGATTAAGAATAAGTGGGAATCTTTTGGTTTCCCTCATATCCCATATTCTATTCATGTGGTAACATTAAAGTTGTGGATAGCTTTTGTGTTGCGTCTGTAGGCATCTGTTGTACTGGATGTTTCATCTTTAACAGCATGTGCATTGTTGTTAATATATGGACAAAGTTGCTCATGAGTGCCCTCTCATTTGAAGTGTCTGTCATGTATTCTAACTAATAATACAACTTGTTTTGACTGTTCAATACACAATGTTATGACCAAGATAATTGCCAATAGATCAATACTATAGTCTTCCCTAGTCACAGTGCGATTCGGATTCCATTATGCCACTGTTGCATTCATTGCATTGTTCCCGATCAAGACAGTGGGCCTACAGTATATAATCCCATTGTGGCATAAACGTCCATAAACAAGTCATTTGCACAAAAAATGCTTTTGTAATTTATTGTACACAGTTGGCTTTTATGTACAGTAGGCACTATACTTTGGAGAAATATTGTGGTCCATTCTAGTGGACATGCAGAATATTGTTTTCCTTCCTGATATTGCTTGCATTCCTTGCATGTGCCATTGTGTCATTGTGCCATTCACACACTAACCTATTTGTCAGGGTGCAGATGAATTATTGAGACCGTGGCTGCTGTATTTCACTACTCTTTGTTGTGACTGCCTTTTGAAATCAGCTGACAGAAGGCAAGCGAGCTCCAAGATACCAACATCGGCATGTTTTATTGAAAGCTCCAATGCTAGTCTCCTCGGTTCCCATCTTTGCGTGCACTGCAGTCAACATGAACAATTATGTGAATCGGAGAGTGACGAGCCTCCCGTTGGAATGTTTGCATAGCATTTTTGTTTACACTCCCGTTCGGCCCAACCTCTGGTTAATGAATGCAAATTGGATTTCATTTTCAGGTTTCTCTCACTCAGCATTCACCTTTGGCATCGAGAGCCACATCAGCCAGTCCAACATCAATGGAACACTAGTGCCCCCTGCTGCCCTCATCTCCATCCTGCAGAAAGGCCTCCAGTATGTGGAAGCAGAGATCAGCATCAACGAGGTGAGAGAAGTGTCTGACTACTATAGCAGTGGTTCCCCAAGTGGGGTCCAGGGACCACACACCAGGTGTCCTTGAGGGAGTTCCAGGGGGTCCCCGTTATTGGTCTGTGTCCTTGAGGAGTGTACACATCCTTGTACACTCTGAGTCCTTGACATGAGAGAGTTTGGGTACTAGAGTGTACTTGCAAGGCCCATGGTACCCCAAACACTCATAGCAGCTATGTACCCTTAACCATGCACCCTGTACCACACAGGAATCAATAGTCCTTCTTCTAACAACAATCAGTCCAGGCTAAAGGAAGGCTTATTGATTTCTCAATTCAAGAGGTTGGCTGCAGTTCAAATGCACAAATATTGTCTACACTCACTCAATCACTCACTACTACCAATAAACAATGGATTGACATGTTGTAGATTTACAAATTGTCAGATATAATACTCACAGGGGAGGCTTTGCTTAAATTGACTCCAGATCAATGGAGTTTGACTCCAGACGAATAACTGATTTAAAGTGACATTTCGTGCACGGTGCACTGATCCTCTCATCGATCGCGGTGTCTGCCCGACAGGATGGCACGGTGTTTGACGGCCGGCCAATCGAGTCCCTGTCCCTCATCGACGCAGTGATGCCAGACGTGGTGCAGACGCGGCAGCAGGCCTTCCGCGATAAGCTAGCCCAGCAGCAAGCTGCATGTGCCATGGCATCGTCTGGCTCCAGCATACCGCCCAACACACCAAAGAACGGAGAAGCCACTGTCAATGGGGAGGAGAATGGCACTTACAACATGAGTAAGTTACGGCCGAGGGTCTGTATTTGGTCTCCTCCATTTCTCCCTCAACACCAATCTCTTTTTTTGTGTGAAAATAGCAGATCTACAAGCTCATGGGGTATTTTGTTTTTCCACATGAATGCCAAACACACGAATGGCGAACCCACACTAGTGTGTGAGTGAGGTTGAAAGTGGTTGATATCTACCCACTCTAGTGATGTTCTGACACTACAGAATAGTGTGTGTGTGTGTGTGTGTGTGTGTGTGTGTGTGTGTGTGTGTGTGTGTGTGTGTGTGTGTGTGTGTGTGTGTGTGTGTGTGTGTGTGTGTGTGTGTGTGTAGAAACATACAAAATGAAAGGCAAGTTGATGCTGTATTTTGTGCCCCGGGTAGATGTTTTTGCTTTGTACGATAATAGCGTGCGTAGGCTAATGGGGCACTTTACGCCTAGGAAATCACATTCAGCGTTATTCCCCCAGGAATGCTATGTGGAAATTACATTACAAGATTGATTTGGCAGGCTTAAAAATGTAAGCAACCTCACCTACTCAACGCCTTGTGTTTTTAGCTTGAGTATAATAGTTATTGATTAAAAGAATCGTATCAGAAAACCTATCGAAAAAGTATCACAGTCTTTTTGACAGGCCTAGCTGTGTGTTAGGTTGGTTGTGATACTGTACACCCACACAGTGTGGTTTTCACGGTACTGTATGTGAGGGCATTAGTAACGCTTTAGCGTTAAGTTCAATGGCTTCTTAAGTTCAATGGCTGAAACCATAGAGGTGTGGATCAGGTGAACTCTTAGACAAGGAGGGGAAACCGAGCGGATGTCTGTGTCAGCAGATCAGATTCAGTTTGAAAGTGTTGTTGGCCACAGGATCTGCTCCATATGAGTTCTGCTTCAATGACTGAGCATGCACAGAGGCATCGACCTCACACAGGACCACAGAACAAAAACGCATCCACCCATCCAGGATGGTTGAGTTCTTCTCCCCACAGTGACTCCCTTGGATGATGCTGTGATTGCCTTGAACATATTCCAATTCGAATAAAATAAAGTGGAAACAATTTGTCTACGCGCAAATGCATTGACCAGACGTTGCGCTGTGGGCGGGTTTGGTGAGAACAGTCGCTCGTGCGCAAACCGGCGCGCACAATAAAATTTTGTGACTACGCCTTTTCGTTGGATTCCCAGTGTTACTGTGATCTGGGGAAACTTGACCTAAATCTCGTCCCTTGCCACTCATTTGTTGTGGATAAACATTCACTACACTAGGTGGGAATGGGGAAAAGCACAATTTACCGCCAGGGCGACTTGCTTGCTTTAGCTTGCTCTAGCTTGCTCTGAGGTGCCAAAGATGACTTGACTTGACCTGACCAAAGATGACCACGTGGTCATCTTTGGTCAAGTCAAGTCATCTTTGGGCTGCCTGCCTCCGACGGTGAAACCGTTTTCAATCCAAGTGGTTTTCCAATTGTCTGTCTCACACACACAAGCAGATCTAGAAGCTTATAGATCAGCTATTTTCCTTTGGTTGTATATCAAACTATAAATCATGACTAATTCTCATTTGTCAATGCGACAAATCTTTGGTATTTATCTGTTCTTCTGACCTGTGTGTCTCTGCATGTTTGGTTGTGGGTGTGCATCCCTTGCTCTCTTGGTCTCTCACATGTCTTTCCTGTGTGTGGCTGTGCGTGTGTCTGTGCGTTTGCGTGTGCGCTTTTTTACGTGCATGTGTGGACAGATAACCACAGTGAGTCGATGGAGGTGGATGTGGACATAGAGATACCTGCCAGTAAGGCCACAGTGCTCCGAGGCCACGAGTCTGAGGTCTTCATCTGTGCATGGAACCCTGTCACCGACCTGCTAGCCTCAGGGTAAGTCTTATCGGTGAGGAAGACATTGAAATGTATGGGATGTGAAATGTGTGGATCTTCAGTGCATTTCCTTGAATTATAGACACTTGAATAATGCAAGGTGGGCATACCTTGCAGGGGCTTTCTCGCACAAACGTGCAGTGTTCACTTTATTTAACCACACAAACCATGATGTCCTCCTGTGGAGATCATTGGGTAACAATAGTATATCTACAAGCTCACAACGCGTCTTACCCTGCATTTTCTGCAAAGATATTTAGCATAGCGGGATTAGAGCGGGGCCTAATATAGTAGTACTAGTGTTTAAGTGGTTGACACGCACAGCCTTTGCAAGTCCTGACAGACTGACTCATAAGGTCCAGTGAGGCAATGACTCTTTTCTCTGGGTGTGTGGGTCCTGTGTTCAGCTCAGGGGACTCCACGGCGAGGATCTGGAACCTAAATGAGAATAACAACTCCAGCTCCACCCAGCTGGTGCTGCGCCACTGTATTCGAGAAGGCGGCCAGGATGTCCCCAGCAACAAAGATGTCACCTCACTGGACTGGAATGTAGGTTCACAGTCGCCTATCCTGTTCTCCTCTAAATATTAGCTTTTGTTAATTCCTGCTTGACCTTTGACACTGGTTCTGAGAAGAATTTTACGTACAGTACAATACATGGACTATAATGGTAATAGTAATTATCTCTATAATAAGTTACTGTGCTATGGGGGCACCTGCTGGCCTAATAGTCCAGGCACATGACAAATAATATAGGCTCTCGCCTGACAATGTGTTGCATGTACAAGTACAGTTTGTGACGACCATTGCTGCATCTCTCTCTCCCTTTCTCTCTTACCTATCTTCACTGTAACTATCAATAAATGCGCACAAGCCAAAGAATTAACAGACACAGTGGACAGACCCTTTTATAGAAGGCTTAACATGAATTCATTAAGCTCATAATTTTACAACAAGAGGGAGCGGAATACAATAGGCATAGGAAAACGGATCGAATGGGTAGCATGTGCAGAACAATAGTGTGATCATTGATGGACGTTAAGTAACAGCTGCATTATGGATCCATTCTACAGAGCGATGGGACTCTCTTAGCAACGGGCTCCTATGATGGATTCGCCAGAATATGGACAAAAGATGGTACATTTCCCTTGACTAACATAACCTAGTTAATAATGCCACCTCTGTGATAATAAAACCTTTCATTTCTGCTCTAAATATATTCGCCTCCTAACCATCAGGCAACCTGGCGAGTACTTTGGGGCAGCACAAAGGGCCCATATTTGCACTGAAGTGGAACAAGAAGGGGAACTCTATTCTCAGTGCTGGTGTAGATAAGGTACTAAATAACCTTGTTCTCGATTCATTCAGTTCAAGTATATCCAAAGTAGTATATCTGTGAGTGCTCTAGAGACTTGGGGCACATTGTATATGCATAATTCTCACTTCTTCATGAACAATTACAAATTTCAGACGACAATCATTTGGGATGCGCACACGGGAGAGGCCAAACAGCAGTTTCCCTTTCATTCAGGTAAGACTGCTTTTCATTGACCTACTGTATGCACTATGAGCTACAGTATGTACATGAAAACTATATTCATTGACCACATTCACACGGCCGCCACTTTGCTCTTCCTAAATCATACGGGAGGATTGTCCAGTGAATCGTGACCATGAACTCACAAGCTGAATGAATTATTAAATGTTCCACAGCCCCAGCACTGGACGTCGACTGGCAGAACAATACTACCTTTGCCTCGTGCAGCACAGACATGTGCATCCATGTATGTCGGCTGGGCAGCGACCGGCCTCTGAAGACTTTCCAGGGTCACACGGTAAATGGCTACCTTGTCTCACTGTCGTTTCGTACGTCTAGACGAGAGAACGCCTGTTTAAACAAAGTCACCTAAACAATGGCACAGGTATATATAGTAAACAAAAACAGAGTTGCAGTATGTTCTCGCTCTCCCTTTCTCTCTTACTGGCACTTGTGTGTATGTTTGTGTGAGAGACACAAGTGCACATACAGCAAGTCATTTTGGCTGTACCTGACGACACAGAGAGGCAGAACAATAGAACAAGCAACTGTGAGAGGAAAGGAGAGCTACTAGCCTACTTTATAATCTTTTGTATTGCGTATACAGTATACTTTATACACCAGAGCTTATATACAATAAATGTAACCAGTTGAGGTTTCTATGGAAATGGCAAACTATCTCTGCTGCTTATGAATCTGGGTGTGGACTGTCAGTTTAGCAAACCCCAGTTTTAGGATTCTGGTGCAAGTGGTCAATTATTTATAATTGACCACCCCCCATCTGAAAGGGTTTTTGTGCCAGAGACTATTTTGTGTTGTAGATTGGGTGTTTGCAAATCTGCAAAATAATAAAATAGGGTTAATCTGATGTTAATGCAGTAATTAATAGCTGAGAACTCTTCTGTTACAGGGACAACCCTGTAGTAACCCTAGCTAGTAAAGTGAAACAACAGTGATTCTTGCTACATCCAACCTAAATTGTCACAAAACCAAGCAGATAATAGAGGGTATTTAATTGCGTTTGCAGAATGAAGTCAACGCTATTAAGTGGGACCCATCGGGGATGCTACTTGCCTCCTGCTCAGATGACATGACCCTAAAGGTAAGACCAAACAAAGGAGTTGTAATGAGCAACCAACGGCAGGTTATGATTTGTTTTTTCATGTCATATTTGCACCTGTCTTGTACAGATCTGGAGTATGAAGCAGGACTCCAGTGTCCACGACCTCCAAGCTCACAGCAAAGAGATCTACACTATTAAGTGGAGCCCCACTGGCCCTTCAACCAACAACCCCAACTCCAACATCATGCTCGCTAGGTGGGATATCACGCTACACCAGGGGTTTTCAACCTTTTTGATGCCAGGGCCCACCATTTAGTCAGAATTTGAGCCACGGACCACCACTTGAGGACATTTTAACCCCACAGATCCCAAAACTAAAGATTTCTTTTGCTTTTGTCCATCTTCTAGTTGTGTAGACTTGGGCTAATTCAGATGATGAATATTTTAACTCTTGAGAGCGTAAAAATGAAACCAAATGGACCCGCAAGGGTCCATTTGGTTTCATTTTTTACGTTCTCAAGAGTTACATCTGGTTAACCAACTTAGCTGAGGACCACCTGGAACCCTCTCAGGGACCACTGGTGGTCCCCGGACCACCTGTTGAAAACCCCTGCGCTACACCACTATCCAGAGTCATACAAGGCCCACCCACGTGTCTCTTTAGCTTTGAGACAGTGTTATGGTTTGTCAGCTCAGGGCAGAAGGTGTATGTGTGTCAGGATTCGTGTGTGAATCACAGAAAGAGATTCTTGTCGGGGCCCCGACATTCAAAGGAAGTCGGGTCCCAGGCGGCTTATGCGGCGCTAGTAAATCTCAGTGGCCCACAGCCATAAACCCCTGACCCAGGCATGCACATGTGTATAAATGTATCCAGTTTCCAGCCACCCCCGACACCCCAGCATACGTGCATACATATCACTGTGGATATTAAACTGCCTTCATTGGCACGACTTGTAAGGCATTTGGTAATCTTAAGTAAAAGCCACTATAAGCCATAATCTTTTAATTATCTCCAATCTTTCAAGTCGTTTCGACTTGGCTATTAATACTTTTGCAATGCAACAATTGCCTCTCTTTTCATTATCACCTGCTTTCAACAGTGTGAGTCTTCACAGTGACAGATGTTCACTATGTCTCACATCAGCACGTTCACAGATTTTGTGCGTTCACGTGTGTGCATGCACATGTTTCTGTGTTTTGACGCAGTACTCCATATAGAAGTTGGTGAAAGATGATATTTTAAATGCTTTTAAAATGCAACAACACATAAACGGTGACAACCGTAATCCAACGGTGCGTTCTGTCGGTGAGGAAAGGACATTGGGATATTTTAATACAAATAATTAAAATAAGAACCAAAGCTTTTACAAATACAAAGCGTGAGTGGGTGAGTGCACGTGCAAACACCACGACGATGCCAATATTTATTTATTTTTTTTTTTCTCCAGCGCCTCTTTTGACTCAACGGTTCGCCTTTGGGACGTGGAGCGGGGTGTGTGTATCCACACACTGACAAAGCACCAGGAACCGGTCTACAGTGTGGCCTTCAGCCCCGACGGCAAGCACCTGGCCAGTGGCTCCTTCGACAAGTGTGTGCACATCTGGAACACCACGGTGAGTGTTCCCGACAGGGGCTTCAGACTGTGGCGTTGTGCACGGTAACAGCTGAGGGGATTATTAATGCATTTTGATACGCTTTCAGACTGGAGCATTGGTGCACAGCTACAGGGGAACCGGCGGGATTTTCGAGGTCTGCTGGAACAGCACAGGGGACAAAGTCGGTGCTAGTGCTTCAGATGGCTCTGTAAGTCCTCGCCGTTTTCCTGTCCAGCTTAATTCATCATTGATGAAACAATAATTGTAAAAAGGAGTTGATGAAACTTGGTTTTAGTTAAAGCTTTCAGTCAGGTCACAGGCATTGCTGGCTTGCTGACAGTGTCTTTCAAAAGGCTTCTGCGTAGACCTGAGTGGGTTATGCTCTTCACTCACAAAAGAATATTGATCAATGATTCTGTGTCATGTTAATGAAAGTGTTTATTCTGTTATCTTTGCCCTCTAGGTATGTGTGCTTGATCTCAGAAAATAAGCGCCCTGATCGAACCCTTGAACCCGAATTCCGGAATGTGCAGCAAAACTTTGCCTTCTGACATCAGCAGACACTTTCATTGCTCAAGGAGGGCTACGATTACGTGGGGAGTAAGATGACCCTCACAGGACAGAAACCGCATGACAGCCAGCAGCAAGCCTCCAAGAAACCAAAACCAGCTAGTGTAGCTGGTTTGAGTGCTGATGATCATTTGTATGTGTGTGGTCTAATATTGTGCACACTCCTTTTTGATATCAGAAATGAAGATCGGCTCAGACTATCCACAAGGTTGGACTATAAGTCCTACTCCCTTGGTTCAGCCAGATTTTCATATGTCTCTAATATGGAGGTGCCACCATTACTCCACGCCACTGGTCCTGCTGTTACCTGTTGGCACAAACGCTAGACTTGGCTTTGTGTATATACGGTATGAGTGATGCACGGCAGCGTTTGGTGATGTTTCAGGCTACACCATATGAAAGAAAGGTCGCATTTTTAGAATTTCTCCAGGAAAATGTTACCTCATGTTTTAAAAAACGAAATGGTGAAAGTAACATTTGTTAATGATACACTGGCATCCTCTGTTGACAGGATGCTGAACTTCTCAATGGAGAATAGTTTGCTTCAAGAGTACTTCTTTCTTTGAAAGTCAAAATTTGCCGCTATGAGGTAGTTCTTAGCTCACATTTGTAAACCGCAAAGTTCAGCAGGAGACAAAACTGCCAAGAACTAGCCTTGTAAGTGTAACAACATTTAGTTAACTCTGGAAGCAGAAAAGGTCATGTTGCTGACATGTCAGCCTGATGTGAAATGTGTGGTTTATAAGAGAATTTTCTCCCTTTATGGATGTAAATTTAATGAATGTAAAGATATGTAAATTAGATAAATACACAGACTTATATACTGTGTATATATGTTTATATACAGTACACTTTTATGTCATTCTGTAGAGGCTCTATACTGGCTAGAGCTCTCAACTATTTTCTTTGCTGATATGCCATTACAGAACCTTTTTAAAATTAAGTGTGTCATGGCGGTGTCATATTGTCACTATGTATGTTAAACCTCACAGAACATGTAAATGGTATATAAAATCAGTATGTCCAGTGAGTTGCAGGTGGTTGGCGTGACACAGAAGAGGTTTTTCTGCATTGATGTGTGTTCTGTCGACCGCCATGGGAGAGACATAGGCCTTGTTATCTGCATATTGTGGAATTGCCTGCTGAACTTGCTAAAGATTATTATTATTAATGGTCATCCCAGCTTTCTGCTTTGGCCCATTGCTTTAAGTTTAGAACTTATTGTTGAAGATGATGACACAGTTCCTGTTAAACCATGCACAGAAAGTCAATTTTACACTTGCATTAATACTGTGCAAATGTGAAGGAATCAGTGTAGAATTGTATGTGGGTCATGTCTGAGCCAGAGGCGAGGATCACCCACTATTATAGAGGGAGCTCTTTAATTTTTATTGATGACGATCACCTTATCGATGAGGCTTATTGATACGGGTTCTTATCGAGTCCACTATTGAGCAATTTCTATTATTTTGTGGAAAGTCGGAAGACAATATATTCTGAACAGAACCAGTATCTTTTTCTAGGGCCTTCATATACCTTTTACTTTTCAACAGATGGAAGGCAATTTACCTTTTTTACCAATAAAGTAATAAAAAAAAAAACGGTTAACTGGTTAATATGTGTACAGTCACTTTAAAAGTCTCATTTTGTTTACCCAGACAGTGCTGGTTTGGCAGATATTGATACACCTCTAGACCGACATGTTTGTGCCAGCATAGATGATTACATTTATTTTTTTCTTGTCTTGAATGTTTAAACATGACATGAGCTACTATGCTGGATAACAGGCTTGATAAGATCCCTAGCCACTATACTGTATGTCCCACTTGATGGCAATACATTGGGCCTTCTACAAACTATACTACATGTATACTGTAACATGGGTGTCCTGTAACAAGGATCATTGTGGCACCCTCCCTGAATCAGTCTACTGAAACTCCAGCGCACATTATGGCCAAGAAGATGGTCAAGCAAAAAAAGTCCTGCTGTTCTTAAAACGTCTATGGTTGGTTAAGTTGGGGTTAGGGTGCCACCTAATGATTTTAATTCCAATTTGAAAATGCCTATATTGTGGGCTGAGCTTTAATAGTGTGCAGTATGTGCTTATTGGGGTCTAGTGTATAAGCAGTATCTTCAAACTAACATGCCACCACTTTGATATGCCTTTTTGTTCTGGTTATTACTTTCTACTTCAGTCAAGTCTTAGAAAAATGTGAAGTGCACTTTTTCATACTATGTTGGGTTCAGCTTAAGATTTTGCAAAAGAAACAAGGTCCAGGCTTATTCTTGTTTTTTTTTTTTTTGTTTGTTTCATAATCGGACGTTGATGGATGCTTGCCATTGTTTGACTCCTTTGTTTGCTGAGAGCCATTATTGTCTGTGTCAGACTGAGAATTGGGCTGTGGTTGGTAGCCATCTTGGCATGCTGAGAAGCCCAGTGTGGAATAAGTGCTGTGACAGCACTGCTGTCTCTCCCTTGCCCTGGTCTAGGGTGTGGTCACCTATTTCCAAGACAATACAATGAAGTCGATGTCTGAAATAAATCACTCTATTTTGATATGAGAAAACAATGACTTGTGTCTTGTATTTGTATATTATTGTTAGTTATTAGGCTCACAGCCTGGCCTTAACAACAAAGATTTTGGCCTAGAGGGGCGGGGACGGCGCAGCCACGTCTGCAAAACTGATTGGATCTCAGAAACGTGTCATCAGCCCCGGCCCCTCCCCTCCCCGCTGTGCTATGTTATATCATTTGGAGTGACGTCCACCCCGAAAGGTTGACTCACTTGAAGGCCAGTCTGCTCTTTGTTAATCCAGGCTTTCTGTTTTCGCACAACATGGATTAAAATGAAAGCCCGGGTGTCGACTGTATTAGGCTTAAAGGCTACATGAGAGGTGTTTGGTGTTGTGCGATTTTATCGGTGGCCTTGGCACGACACAAGTGCCTTCCCATTTGCATTCTTCATCCTTAGATCAACAAGAACAACTCAAGCATATATAAAAGTATATAAAATAGATTTATGCAGTAAAAACTGAAAATACATGGTAGAAAGATGCACATCTGTACTTCAAACAAAATCATTTAAATATTGTGACCCTGGTTGAATTAACAAGGGACTAAACTGAACGAACAAAACTGAATACACAAAATCTATATTCTTTATATTGAACGTATAGCTCAAATCTACAATATCCATTGTATAGAAGGCATACAGTAGCTAAATCAATGTTCACTATTGAGTGTGGAGCTCAAAAACTTTGCCAATGTGCACTATAGCAAACCAATTCAATTCAGTTCACTGTATGCATAACAAAACAAATTATC
Source organism: Benthosema pterotum (assembly GCA_039105355.1). Lineage (NCBI taxonomy): Eukaryota > Metazoa > Chordata > Actinopteri > Myctophiformes > Myctophidae > Benthosema > Benthosema pterotum. Next base: position 18,715,509 of record CM076978.1, read on the forward strand.
ATTCTATTGAATGCATAGAGTTGAAGAGTCCTTGTGTAATTAAATCAGTTAATCTGTTAATATTTTTTAAATTTGTATTATACTTTTTTTTTTTGTTTTTATAACCTCAATGACACCAACACAACCTGAAGTTTAACATTCAGTGTTTTTTCTGTGTGTTTTTCTCTGAGTTCTGAAGCCCTTCGAGCTGCAATGAAATCAAGCCATGACCCTCAACAGTAACATCTGCTGGCAAATTTTAAGTTCATTTATGGGATTTGCAAATGTACTGATTTCTGAATTGCAAGAGACAAAGCTAGAGAGAGAAAAGGGCAAGCCTACTAGGACTTGGAATCAATGAGTAGTCTTATTGCTTAATGGGGACTAATGCAATATCAGAACTATCAGCCCAAAAACTGGAAACTGAAAAACTAGGCTACTTTGCAAAATAATCCAGCTAATACAATGTCAGGATATTTAGCAGCAGCTACGAGGATCTAAAAGAGTGTATCTGATGAGTGATCCCGGACATACACCAAAGACCTTTGAAGGCTGGCAGTTGAAGCAGATTTTGTCCGCATTATTGTCTCACAGAGTTCTCCATGGATTCTGCATCTGCGTCTACATCTTCATAGTCTCGTACTGGTAGCTCACTGGAAATGTGGATTTCAATTGTACTAGACTCTGAACCTACAGTAGCAAAAAAAATAGGAGGAGATTTTTAGATTCTATTGCTGTCTTGTCATAAAAACAACCGCTACTGCTAAAGACGGTCTTCACTGGCATTCTAACCAAATGTATTTTGGGAATTTTCATTGAGAATAGCACAAATTACAATTACTATGCAGTTAGTTGTACTTTTAGTAGTACAATTCTTTATTTTTGCCACCACACTGAACACTATGATCTCAATTTCAGTCGAGTTTGATATCCAGGGCTATATTGATAAACGAGAAACGGATTCCTTGAAAGCTGGTCTTTATTTCAGAGGGATATATCAATGCAAGGTACCTGCATATTGTAACAGAACATTAATTGTTTTTGTACATTATCTATGGTGCACAGGAACATACAAATACCTCGAGGGGAGAAATGGTACAAAACCATACAAAGTTATCCCAAAATACATTTCATAGTTTGCCCTCTTTCTCCAAAATGAGTATAAATATTAATATGCTGATAGTGAATCTCACATGGGAAGTAAACACTTTCCCACTGCTCTCTGCATATTAGCTTAGCAGCATCATACAAAATTACAGTCAACTAAAACATTAGCAAATTAATACTTACACTATTATTTTGCATTACAATATTACAGTACCATGGTCCAGTCTCTCCTAATCTTTACCATCACATCTACATTAGCGCAACTTAAAAGACTGCTCTAATCTTTTTCTGTTGGTTGGAACACCTGCTGGAGGATCAAAGCGTCCTCTATAAGAAAACACAAACTTGATAATAAATCAGTCTAGCAACAGCTTTGAGTGATTCCATGTATTGTAGATGATGATGATAGTGATGGTGATGATTATGATGATGGTCAGTGTGACAGGACTGGACTTTACCAGCCCTGATATACAGGGGAGCTGACACTGTTACCACCTGTGCCATGCCCATTACCTTCTGAGTGGACACTGATGGCATCGGAGGGAGGCTGCCCGTTGCCGGCCATGTCCTTCTTATTGGCCTCCTGAACATGGTTCTGATAGAGCAGAGTGGAACCCACCATGGGGTTATAACCTCCTGCATTGGGTACTGAGGTGGAGGCCGAGTCCCAGGCCAGCTCCCTCCGCCTCTGCAGGCTGAAGTCCACATCGAAGCCTGTCCAGCCATGGAATGCCAAGGTGTTGAGGAAGCCTTGCATTGGGTTCAGGATGCCCTGAGACGGGAAAGCAACATTAAACTTCATTGTTCTAGAGTGGAACAATTAAAAAAAGAAAAACAACAGAGTTGATCTGTTACTGATACCAATTTTGGAGAGATTGTTAAAAATGTAAATAATTTGAACAACTAACTTATATTAACTATATATACTATAAAACAAATTTAATTATTTTTAATAGATATAAAATACACAATTTATCCACTTATAGTGGAATTCCACCAATTTTTAACCCATTTAGGCCTGACCTAAGGCTTCTGGAAAACTTGGAACTATTTATATATCAGCATCAAAAAAAGTAAATTCTGGAGTACTGTACATACTGTACAGAATCCAAAAACGTATTCCCGGCCTGAAAGGGTAAAGATCCTAAAAGAAAAATCATTAACATTGTGAAACACAACTTCATGATGTCATCAAGTTGTGTTTCACCATGTTAATGATTTTTTTTTTCAGACCTCAACTTCGAAACACAGAATGGGTGACATTTTTATCATGTCCACACAACATCTGTAAGGTATATTAATCACATAGTAAAATGTTGAAAACGGTGGGATTCCCCTTAATGTTTCTCAATGGGGGAAGGTACAGACAAGTTCCAGCCTCGTGTAGCCAGCCTCCAATCTGCCTTTGCAAGGCATATTGCTGCAGGCAGATTGATAGCCTAGTATTATAGTATGGCCAGTTGGCCACGTTTCCAAATATGGATGCCAGGCAATCATGCAGCCATCAGCCGATGTCATTACTAAAGTCAAATTAATATGCTCTGGTACCCACCATGATGAACCACGTGATGAGGGCTGCATTCCTTATGTTCCTCAGGCTGCTGGCTGTCATGTCTGGCTGCATTTCCAGGAAGAACAGCAGGCTCTCATTGATAATATTGGGCACCCAGCTAAAAAACATCAGTTCAGAGGTTGTTGTTTTTTTTTTTCTTCTTTTTCGATGACTGAAATTAACTTGAAACAATCATGTGAAATGTTTGTTTGCAGATTTTGTATTCACAAAAACAAGCTGAAATCTTGTCATCAATTTCCGAACAAGTTTTCACTGTTTTACGCTTGATTCCAAGAAATTGAGCATCACTTTAGTACATGTTTATTAATCATATTTTCAGTTACACCAAGCATAAAAAAACATACAAAAAGTCAACATTAAGCCAATTTTATACATTTTTGCATAACCGTGTGGCGTGCAGTTTGCCAACATGAGCAGTTATTTAAGATGTGTAAATTAGGTTTTATGCCATGATAACCTGAAAAGGGGACACATCTTACCAAATAGAAAAGACCAGCATGATTTTGAAAAAACGTATCTTTATCTCTGTGGCCAGGCGTCTCTCATTCTCTGTGTAGATTCCTTGCCGACCTTTTAGCAAAGACGTCACTAAATGGAGAAGATGGGCACGGTGGTTATTTGCTGCTTGTTATTAATATGTAGCTGTTGTTTGTAATGTATACAGACATTTGTGGAATTGGTAATTATATTCACTGTTAGCTAAGAACCTATTGTCTTGTTATCATGATGTTCACCCATGGCCCTTTGTTTTTGTTTTGTTCTGGTACAGTAGGCCTAAGTGAATATCGCAGAAACACGATGCCAAGGCATGCAGGTCTGGTATTTACTGTTTGACTACAGCCTTGTCCTATGACACAGACAACACTCAGATCTCCCAAAATAAATCGGTTAAAGCAACCCTTAAGATGCATCTTAGGAGAAGGCATCTTCTCCCTGCCCATTTCTCCAGCCTGGGTTGGCTTAAAGTGGAGGAGAGATTGAGTAGCCCACTATCCCAATTCAAAATGTGTCACAGGATTAGAAATGATTTATCACCCAAATAATTCCGTGACTATTTTTCAAAGGTTAGTGATAACCACAGGCACTACACCAGAGGGAGCCCTACTGACTTAAACACAGCCATTTTAACAGCAAAATGGGAAAAACAACAATCCTGTATTCGGCAGCAGTTCAGTGGATTGGCCTGCCTTCCAGCCTTGAGCTGATCTATGCCTATCCTAAGACATTGTACATTAAAAAGATGGTTTGCTGATAACACGTCCTATTTTTTAAATATATACCAAACTTTTAGTATTTAACTTTTAGTATGTAAAAAAACAGCAAAAATAGCTTTTATTCATGAATATTAGTATGAATTGATTTGTGTTTTTTGTCATTTTGTCTTCCGACAATGCACAAATGTGTTTTTGTCTGTATTGTTGTTTCCCTTTCCCGAAGAGGACCACAACTGAAACTAACCTAACAGCTGTCTTCTAACTCTATCCTTTTGAATGCATATTCACTAAAGTATTCAATCAGCCAATCAAACTATGGACTGGTCCCTGGCCTGCTTTGGCCAGTGAGCTACTTGACACCGATCATAGTTCTACAAGCAAAGAGATTTGGTGTGGAGGAAAAAAATGGGCGTGTGACCCCCGGTCAACAATAGGTTTTAAATGGTTAACAAACTTATCACATGAACTAATAAATGTTTATCTTAGAAATACAAAGTATCTTTGAATCTGTTCACCTCAACAACCTTTGTTTTGATCCAGAAAATCTCCACACATGCAAGTGGGGTACTTACCAGCGGAGGTGGTCCGGGCAAACAGCACAGGGTTAACCAGGAGGACCAGCAGCATGGGGCCGTAGGTGGTGACGTAGTGGGGTATGGCATGTTGGAGGCCGTCTTCACAACTACAGCAGAGCAACAGTGGATGATATTATACTAAACATCATTTTTTACCACGTGAACTTAGAACATAGAACCAATTCTTCTTGCAAATGATCATGTGGCTATGCCACCCGCGGCCGTCTTTCCATTTTATATGCCGGGATGGATGAATATTGAAGCACAATATCACTTCATAATCTTTCAAGGGAATTGTGCTAATATGATACAATATGAAAATATTCAGTATGTGATAAAGGATATTTATGATGCATTATATTTATGTTATTTGCTTCCGCAGGTTGCCTTTACTATGAAAATGTGCAATTCCTGTCAGTTGTTGGTTGGTAGTTCACCACAGGCATGACAATATATGGAGTGGACTTGTTCTGACCTTTTATATGTTGATCTGACCACATCAAACCCTGTACACTCAAGACACACTCCATATATCAGCCAGTGCACAATATATTCCATATCTTGATCTGTCTGCCATGCCAATGAGCCAGCTGCCATCCAGGCGCATGCGTACATGCAACCTCGCTTCTTGCCCTCAAGAGCCTTATTAGTAGTAACAAATAATAGTAATAATAATTATTATCATTATTGTTGATGTCTTATCTTGTCTTCTAACTTAACCCCGAGTAAATGACCACGTACTGTACTTAACAAGGTCATATATCAGTCAGGACACTACAGTCTCCAGTGACCACACTGTATGTATGATCATACCGTATGAGTCCATTAATCATAAAGTAAGTGCTCTAGTCATCCGACCATCATTGCATAATCACAGTGACACATAGCCAGACATTATGTGTCACGCCAAAAATCCATGTCAATAGATAGCCCGATCTCACCCAAACGCGGCGAAATAGCGCAGATTATCAATTCCGTACATAGTACATGCCTATAGAAACTCCAAAAGCATACTATATTATACTACTAGGGCTCCATTTTCGTTACCACTAAACCTCTTATCCCTTAACTTCTTTGCCTATTTAAACTATTTAAAAAAAAATCAGTACTTCAAATGGCCAGTCTAAGCTCACAACGTGCTAATACTGTAGATTGACATGTTGAAATATTCCAAAAGGTTTTTCAAAATAATAAAAACGAAATGAGGGATTTGGGATAAGGGGTTTAGCATGTAACGGAAATGGAGCCTCTACTGTTTTGAGTAGCAGTCACAGTCAAATATAGTGTGTGACACACAGAGTAGACACACCCACACTTTTCTGCCTGACTTACATAGCTCACTGCGTTCGTAATCACTGCATTTGCCATTGTATTACATCTGATCAATACAAGTGAGAAAAACGGAATGTCAAACGACTGTTTTTCCAGAACGGGAGGCTGTGGCCCGGGTGAACGAAAATGTCAAAAGAAGTGACGAAATGTCACACCGGCCACCAGGGGAAAGCATATCGGAGGGCTACCACACATCGGAGGGTCCCATCCCTTCCCATCCGGCAGGCCAGCAACAAGTGTTGCACATGACTAAAGATAATAAAAAGTATGAAGATATATGCCATAAAAAGAGGTGTTTATGGCAGGTCCTCCAGGCTCAACACTTACTCGGAGATCGACGGGTAGTAGAGCATGGCCACACCTTCCACACACAGCAACACAGCCAGACCCCATGTGATCATGTGGTAAAGGATGATGGTGCTGATGGGGGAGACAAACCAGTCATGAGACTTGCCTACAGCTCTTATAACACATAATAGTACAGGGCTCGGTTTCTTCTTTGCAAATGAAATACTGAATGGCTGAATTTGCATCAGGAACGTATTTCAACAGCATGTGAAGCAGCAGTCCAAACTACATGTTGCATCCCCCGGCGGGCCGCCTTAAGGCAAAGCTGTTTTCCAGTGCAACTGGTTCAATTGCTTTCTGAATGTCAACACGCAAATAGATTTCAGAGCACTGCAAATGGGGTAGTGGAAAACCCAGAACTAGAGGGTTTGTGACAGACAGATATCTGTAAGCCTCAGGGTGCCTTTTGTGAGTTGTTAAGTCTACATGAATAATTTATGCCAATATTTGTTATGCTCATCAGGGGTACCATGTGTCTACATATATAACAGGAAAGTGAATAATGGTGGTGTTATAGGGACACGTGGCAAAAGTGGGACACATTTGCGGGCACCTGATTCCTGCAGATCTTTTCACCACTAGGAAGACGTCCACAGCATAGCAGAAGGTCCACCAGAAGGACGCACTGTAGAACAGCTGGATCCACATCTGACATAAATAGATGAGAGTCAGCCATCCCAAAGTAATGTAGTTCAAGATGAAACAAAATATAATAAAATATACAAGCTCTGATTTACAGATCATATCTGATAAATGTGCTGTATTGTTTCAGTTTACAGTAGCTAAAATGAATAATTATAATATAAAGTTTCTTAAAAGTGTCCTTGTTGAATGTTATGTATGGGTTCAGGCATCCATAATTAACAGTAAATACAAAGTCTATATTTATATCTATATTTATATATTTATATCTGGGGGACATTTTTATCCCCCAGACATATTATCCCCCAGACATTTTTATGACATTTACTATATATTCTTCAATGTTTTTAATCATAACCAGTCATGAATAAAGCTGTCTATTATAAATAAATATATAAATATATAAAGCTGTCTATTATAAATAAATAAATCCTGCTTTCCCTTGTACAGTGGATTTGCATATCTCACAGAAGCCGACTTCACCATTGTTCCTGACGTGCACATCATTAGTGTACCATAAAGCATCATGAAAGTACTTCATACATACTGAACTCCCGACGCAGAAGACCTGTGGGAACAGCACGTCAGTGCTGTTGGCCATGGAGATGCTGTCAATGACGTTGGGAAGACCCAGCCAGATGGATGACCGAAAAATAATACCTGGAGAGGAAAATAAGCACACAATAAAACGCACAATCTCTGCTTCAAATCACTCGCTTGTCAATTACCCGAGTGTGAGTAAAAGCTGGAAGAATGTAAACACAGAGGAGGAAAGTCCTGCAGGGGATGGATGGGGTGCATTTCAAGGAATGTCTGGTAACAATTAACACTGAAGCACATAAAGTTGTTGGTCATCTGTGTTATTAAGAGCTCCGTTAACTTGATTCTGTCATGGAATCCTTTTAATTGATATTGGATGTAATGGAAATACAAAGCCCTGAGGTACGCTTGCTTTGTTAGGTTCCCCCCCTGTTTCCTACTTCCAGCTGGATTGCTGTAAGAGTTGGGAAAGTGTGAGATGTCTCAGGAACTTCAGATGATGTAGTTTACATGCTGCGCATTGCACTGTAACGTGTCAAGTGGAAATAGGGCATCAGGGACTACAAAACATGTGTAGTGTGGTCCTTTCATTCAGTGTCTCCTTTCAGTTATAGCTACAAAAGTGTTTTGTTTTTGAAGATGAATATCCAACATATTGAAAATGCGAATGTAGGCCAAATCTAAAAAGATTGTCTATTCATCATACCAGATGGAAAAAATGACTACATGTGCCAGTTTTCTAGTAGGCCAATTCATATTGTTAATTGTTAATAATAATAATGTAACTTTTGTACAAAGTAGGCCGCATAGCAGTAGGCTAATGACTTTACAAAGGCCCAGTCTGTCTACTCTTTGAAACACGTTTTCAAGCAGCATCCTGGGATTAGATACACTGACATGCATTGTGTTTAGCCTTAAACATGTCACAATAAAGCCCAAAGGTCACAATACATTTTTGCCAATACATAATGCCAATGTTAGTTAAAAGAAAATGGCCAGTACAAACACAATTAAATCAACAGACAGTTTTTATCTCTGACACAAAGTGTGAAAAAGCTAACAGAGTATTAAAAAAAAAGAATTACGTCTAGACAGGAACATAATATGCTAATTAACAAAGATAGTCTTTGTTTTCACAAATCAAGAATAGAGACTAATTAGTGCCTGCATGCAGTGCCTCCATCAATACGCATGAATACAGGTTGGATGCATGCCAATTGCAAGAGATACAGTTTCCTTTTACCTGTACATCCCAATATATCACATATACTGATGATGAATAATATCCGTGACGACGACGCAGGCTTTGGAAGGGGGTAGTGCCCTAGTCTTCTGTAACCCTTGCGTTTTGGTAAAATTTGCACTATCGTAAATATTAAACTCAAACACGCGCTGCCGATGCATAACGAGCCAAACAAGACAGGCTGAAAAGAGATGACAAAGTCTGTCGCTGCGTCTCTGTTTGGGCAGCAGAACGTCTCCAGCCGTGGGGATGCCATCATGGACTGGAAAGAAAATCTAGGCTACGGTGTCAGAGGAAAAAGTAAAGCGAAGAAAGAAAGTTGAGTCCACCACTCCATGGCCTAACTCTCTCTCTCAGAGAAATCACGGGTTGAGTCATCATGTGCTTTCATTTAATCCTTGCAGTCAGTCACGGCCTAAAAACTATGCCTCACTACAAGGGGCCCGACAAAAGCCTCTTGTGTGTGGGTCAGGTTTACTTTAAAGTGAGCCTTTTAATTATAGGCAAATCCACCAAGCTATCTTTTTAAGGAATGTTTACAGTATGGTTCACCTCGGTGTAGGCCTACAGTGATTGAACATGCCTAATTTTATACTGACAGCTGAAAATTTCCAGGAAATGGGCATATACGGGGGCTGGTGGGGGAACTTTAAATGGGAATTTCACCCATTTTCAACATTGTAATATGTCACATACCCTAGAGGTGCTTGGTGGACATGATAAAAACGTTTCCCCATTCTGTGTTTCCTACAAATGGAGGTCTGAAGAAAATCATTAACATGGTAAAACACATCTTGATGACATCATCAAGATGTATTTCACCATGTTAATGGATTTCTTTAGACGCTTCTTTTTTGTGAGGGCGTACAAATGGAACCTCATTTGGTTGCATTTGTACACAAAAAAATGACAAATTGTGATGCAATCTTTAAATCTGCCTGTGATGAATGCAGCGTTCATTTGCAATGGAAGCAGCGCCGAATCAACCCCTCAGAGAGTGCACTTGTTACCCAGGGGGCAAAGGGGGGTGACCTGCATTTGCCATAACATAAAAGGTTGTCCACCAGAAATATTATCTATGACCCTGTAGGATCACAACCTATATGGACAACCCGGTCAATTTTTTGCTGGAAACCCAATATGGCCGCCGCAATATTAGCCCCTATTAGATATAATGGGGGGTGAATAGGGCAAAATTTTAAACTGAAAGATATTTCCACAAAACTTAACAGGTTGATCAATTATATAAATACAAACATTTTTTGTATTGGAACTTTTCATGAAATCCAATATGGCCGCCACAATATGGCGACCACAATATTAACACACAGAAGTAAGGTTTTGGCTCTAACCTCTGAACCAAATGAGCTAAAAACACAAATGTGGTGTCTATTGAAGAGTTTCTGACCATGAAAGACTTACAGGAACAGCTATTTTTATCATTGGGCATAGTGTACCCTTATTGTGCATATTTACAAGATGGTTAGCTACAGGAAATAGTGATTTCACTCATTTCTAAAATGATTGTTGACTGTTTTGGCAGCACATGCAAATGGTTTTGGGGTTCTCCAGATGTTTCTTAAAGGAGAGTGTCCTGTCCTGTCCAAGATATGTGGGTTGGGTACTGTTGGACAGTTGGTGACCATCCCCTGTGACACTCACGGGGGATCACGGTTCCTCGGGTGAATAGTTGGGTTTTTGACAGGTTGGGTTTCAGGTGGTTGTTATTGTAGTAGCTTGACATTTCTTGGAGGGCACTTTCAAGGGTGGATTTGATCTTCTGGAAGTCTGCTTGTTGCGTGGTAATGCAGAGGTTATTGGCATAGATGAAGCATTCTGGGGTAGTGGCTGGTCTAAATATCGTAAAGGAGGGGGGCGAGCACACTTCCTTGTGGGAGGACGTTCTTTTGGGCTTTCCATTTACTCCTCTGGTCATTTAGGTGGGCGTAGAAGCATCTGTTGTTGAGAAGGCTTTTGATGACCTGGCACAGGTTCAGGTCACCAGTCATGTTCAGTGGTTTCCTGACCATTGTGTGGTGATCGTCGGTGTCATAGGCAGCAGTGAGATCTATGAATGCTGCCCTATTTGCTTTTCTTCAAACCCATCCTCAATGTGTTGTTTGAGGTTGAGTAACTGTCCAGGGCAGAAACCAGCTTGGTCTTTAGTCAGCATGGTGTCTATGATTGGGATGAGACGTTGGAGCAGCAGCCTCTCATAGAGCTTGTAGGTGATGCAGAGGAGGGAAATGGGTCAGTAGCTCTTTGGGGTCTTTGCCAGGTTTGGGGATTGCAACAACATTGGCCTTTCTCCAGACAGAAGGGATGGTTTTCTGCGCTATGCATGTGTTCAGCATCTCCAGGAGCCAGGACTTTGCGTTAGGTCCGAGGTGCTGTAACATTTTCACAAGTATGTTATCAATCCCTGCTGTTTTCCGGGTTTCAGCTTTCTGATTGCAGTTTTGAGTTCTTCTAGGTTGAAGGGTTTGGTGAGAGGACTGGCTAGTTGTGGTTGTTCTGATACCACTGTACAATGGTGTTCTCCTGTGGATTGGCAGCGGTGTTGGTTATGACCGTTGGCCATCAGCTGCGTTGCAACAGTTTGCTGTGACCGTTGTGATTATGGGTGGTGTAGTGTGATCTGCTCCGAGACGACGGATTGTGGCCCATGCCTTCATGCTGCTGTTTGTCATGTTGGTGTTCTCTATCAACTCCTTCCAGGCTTTCCTTCATCCTTCCCCAACTTCACTGATCAGGGTCTCTCCAAGTTCCGTGGTGGTGGGGAAGAAAGGGTCCTTGTTGTACTCTTCATAGTAGCAGGCTGCTGGATATTTCTGATAAGCCAGGGATATACTGTGTCTGACATCATCTGGGTATGTGATGAGTCTGTGAAGTTGGAGTAGTTATTGGGAAGTAGTGGTGTGCTAGATATGGACTGCTTTCCGTAGGTTGAATCTCCTACGGAATGGGACAGTGGTTGCTTGGAGAGAAGATCTAACAGTGATGGCAATCGGCCGGTGCTGGGTGTGGGGCATATGGTCCAGAACTCAGTTCTGGATGTGAGGTGAGGTGTTGCTTACAGGCAAGGTCTGGGTTGTATCCTCGCTTGTTATGGATTAGAGTCAGATGTTTGGAAACAAGCCAGGTTTCGACTTCATGATGTACTATGAGCATTGAAGTCGCTAATGCTGATGTGGTCTTCTTGCATCTTTCTGGTAGTTTTGTGTGTAGAAAAGGGGTTGCAGGTGGTTTGTAGACTGATGTGACAGACATCTGGATTTTGGATGGGTGACCATGATGGTTTCCATGTGCCCTTCTGTGATGTGGGTACACTACAGACCTCCTCAATCTTGAGGTTTGGCCTGCTGAAAACAGCTGATCCATACTGTCTGTGTCGGATCTCAGCGACCAGTTTCATTCCAGCGATGGTGGGTCCAGCGATTTTGTGCATGGCCGATGTAGGTTTCCTGCATACGGAAACAATGGCAATAGTTGCTAGTATCTCTGCCTTGCTTCTGGAGAAACCTTCAATGTTGATTGAGACGACTGACAGTGCAGGTCCTGAGTGGGGCAAGCATCTGTGACACTGATGAGATGCGGCAGGCATCTTCATCTGTTGATTGCGCATTATAGTTATACAGAGTTGTAGTTATACCGATATTGTCCTTTTGGCAGTATTAGATTATGTCCTCTTGGATGTATATCTTATTCAAACCAACGTTTCCCAGGCTGCACCACAGGGAGGTTTCTGTATTTGCAGCCTGGAATGTTACTTGAGGTACTTCTTCTTTGGTGTTTTAATTGATTAGAAAGATCACTAATAAGCACAGGACAAGTTTGACACTGATAATGTCAATCCAATCAGCTGTGCATGCCCAATTAAAGGAGAATTCCTCCCATTTTCAACATTTTACATGTCATTAATATACTTTATAGATATTGTGTAGAGATAATAAAAAGTTACCCCATTCTGTTTTTCCTAGAATTGGAGTTCTGAGAAAAACCTTTAACACTCTAGACACAGTCCATATATATAGCCTATATATGGACACCCGGCATTACACGTGTTACGCGTTACACCTTTTCCAGAACTCAAATGTATAATAGGATTGGGTGGAATTATAGAGGAAGAGGTTAATTTAGAGATCTGGATGAGCTCCCCCATCATGGATGAATATTAATATAAACAGTAGGACTAGGCTAATCAACCTGCAGCTGGAGGGATGTGTGACATGTGTCTTTCTATAAGGAAACAGCACATCAGCACACAGGAAAATTAGGGCTAAAATGATTATATAGGTACACTTAAATTTTAAATATGGGCTATATGACTAGTCTCTTGTGGTCAGAGACTCTAAAATAGACACCAAGTTTGTGTTTCTAGCTCATTTTGTTCAGAAATTAGAGTCAAACCTATTTTCTAGGTGCTAATATTAAGTCGGCCATATTGTGGCGGCCATATTGGATTTCATGGAAAGTTCCAATACAAAAATTGTTCGTATTTACATAATTGATCAACCTGTGAAGTTTCGTGGAATTATCTCTCAGTTTAAAATTTTGCCCTATTCACCCCCCATTATATCTAATAGGGGCTAATATTGCGGCGGCCATATTGGGTTTCCAGCAAAAAATTGACCGGGTTGTCCATATAGGTTGTGATCCTACAGGGTCATAGATAATATTTCTGGTGGACAACCTTTTATGTTATGGCAAATGCAGGTTTCCTAAAAAAGGGGTAGTTTGCCCCCTGGGTATGTGCAATGTGCACAAGTCAAAAGGCCCCACAATCAAGGACCCGTGTGCGTTCATCGCACCGCCTGCCCCTTGAACCTGAATCTGTTTGAACCTGGTCTGCTTCCAAACTAAAAATCAACTGTATAGGATTTATCGATAGAAAGCTCATAACATGTCTATGGTGGATTTTTAATCAAACAAACGCTGTGCAGATAGAAAGGATAATTCAAATTCAAAGTTTCCGTACAGTTGCAAATTAATGTTGGTGAGTTTAATACAAGCAAATCGCAGATGAAATTTCTTGTTATGGGGAGTCGATGGACCGAATTGTTTCTAATGTAAAGTGTAAAGAGATTGGGTGCATTATCTTGTCTTAGAAGCAGATTCGACCTCCAAAGGCGTCCATACAGAGCACAACAAGCAGCACATTTCATTTCTTTCATACAATACCATGTATTCCAGTGAGTAAGAAATAGCCGAAGGCATGGGGTCATGGGCTGGGTCATGTGTTGTAAAGTCGAAGCTGCTGCCACAGGAGTTAACTAGCCTCTCCATTACCCACACTGCCCTTGCCCGCATGTGGCTCTTCGAGTAGTGTGGCTTGGTGCCACACATTATGCCTACCCAATACCCATCTATGGTGCCACGCTGCTGCCACCTGGTGGTGGTTGGATTCCTGGGAGGGAAAAGTCTTCCCAATTGTGTCATTTAGTCACCAGCATATTACCAGCATGAACAATGAAAGCAAATAACTTAAATCAGTGGAATAAGTATGCCACAATTGGCCTACTGATTTGTGTACATTTTTGAAGTATGTATACTTTAAGTAGAGTACTACAGTAGATTACAAAAACACACATTTATAACCACTTTTGGTTATAAATTATGGCCCTCATAATGTGATGTGACACATGAGCTTGTAGATACATTTTAAATAAAAACGTGTGAAATTCAAATATTCTGCATGCTTGCAGTTTGTACACATGCACGTGCATTGGGGTGCACATGCACAACAGAGACATGATTAAAGCATACAGACGTGTATAGCCTATTTCAAAAACAGTTTACAATGCTCAATTGTATCCATAAAGTAAATGACAAGTCAATACATATTTTTGCCCCAAATATATTTTAGATGTGAGAGAAGTGGGGGGACTACACCTAACGGTAAGGTTTAATTTGAACCCAAATGCAAGAGCCAGAGTAGTCAGTAGGTTTGAGGATTTAATAATAAAGCACAATTTTTACAGCAAGTTACAGGCATATACGTAGAACAGCAGTTCAAAAATACAAGGCTTACACATGAAGGATGCAGATTAAATGTCCATAAACAAGAAGAATTCAGGACAAGACACCGGCATGAAGTCCAGGACCAAACACAAGGGAGACAAACTATAACAACGATGATGACTTCACTTATATAGGGAGTGATAAATTGGCAGAGTGGTCACAGGTGGGATGATGAGGGAGTTGGAGACAGGTGAGTGCTTGAGTTTGCAGATTGGAGGGGAATGTAGGAGTGGCTAGAGCTGAACATAGGGGCTGCACTTGTTGGGCAGTAACCAGAACCTATGGCACTGGCAGTAACTAATTACCTTTTCCATCAAAAGTAAAGTAGGCCTAATCTTATTACTTTTTCCAAGGGTCATAAATAAAGTAAAGATTACTCTCCTAACTAATATTGCCCAACACTGAAGGGCTGACACCATGGCTGACACAGTCTGTGGCGGGGCGCCAGACTCTGACATATTTCTACATTGCAATATTGGTACTTTAATATATAAAACATGTGAGTACATTTTCCACTTTGACCAGCTCAGTGGCCTTGTGGTTAGAGTGTCCGCCCTGAGACTGGGAGGTCGGGGTTCGATTCCCGGCCGGGTCATACCAAAGACTCTAACAATGGGACCCAATGCCTCCCTGCTTGGCACTCAGCATCAAGGGGTGGATTGGGGGTAAGTCCCTGCGATATACTAGCGTCATGTCCAGGGGGTGTACTTGTACATCAAGCTGCCTCACGCTACAGAAACAGGAGATAGGCTCCTGACCTATATGGGCCTCAATGGCTCAGCCAGGCCTCCTGACATCATGGCCTGGCAAGGCTACTTACTTACTTACTTACATTTTCCACCAATATGGATCATCTAGTTTCAATGTAGCCAACAGCCAACAGATCATTTAGATTGTTTAGAGGTAGTTGATTCATGCTGTACTGGTGAGCCATAACTACAACTACAGTCTCTGCGTGCATGATCTATTTGCCTTGCTAATTGTATGTCGCTCTGGATAAGAGTGCCTGCTAAATTGTGCAAAATTGAATTCCTCACAATGAAATGTCATGGTGGTAATTCAATTGTTGCTCTCTTCCAGTATTATGTCAAAAAGACTGCCTAAAGCCTAATCAAGCCTATAATTTATATAATTAAATAAATAATTAAGTTTGTTTTGATTGTATAGGCTAATAACTGTAATAAGTATCTGGGGAAGGTGCTCTGCTATGCAATGTTAAGTTTGAAACCCTGCTTTCCAATTGGGGTGGGACGATTCACTTTCTCATTTGATATGATATCAATACCTATAGAGCGCCAGATCGATTTATATTGCGATTCAATATTGGGTTAGGGTTAGGGTCAATTTATTGTGATTGTGAGTATTGTGAGCTACTTTGCTTATATTATACTAGAACATTTTAATCAATTCTAAACAATATAGACCATGAAAGGTTCATTCATAGACTTCAATGCAGCCAGATAACTGAACTGTAACCTTAAATTCAGTCTCTCGTCTCTACCCAAACTGAGAGAGGGACTTATTGGGGTGACTTTGTTTTGAGGCAGGTATGTGCTATTCCACAGCACATACCTGCCTATTTCTCTCTACCTGCAGGGGATGGGTGTGAATGGTAGTTGTGAATACGGAGTCAAATTACAGACTTGCTCTACAGGCCTCCCCATTTGCAGTTGTGCTGGCTGAGAACCAAACATCCTGTCTTGCCTCATGTTCATCAAGGTGCATTTGAGATGAGTTTGACACTGGTGGTCACAGTCCAGTTGATAGGTAACCTATACAGCCAGACACCAACACCACAGTCATTTTGACTATTATGAACTATGTCTGCAGGGAACCAAGATAATCAACGAGGTACTGGACCTGTGCTTTTCACAAAGTATTTTATGAGGGGTAAGTAACAGCTGCGTGTGGTATCATTTTAGGTTTTGTACGTTGTATTATAAAGGACTGTACTGTACACTGATATTTCATCTTGCAATTGTGATTTACTCGCTTACTCTGAAACTTATTTGTCCGTATCGTATTTGTATTTCCACGACCATACCCAGATTCTGAATCGGATTTGTCTCCAATCCACAATGCTGCCTTTAATGGACACGCCATTGCTTTACAGAATCTTATTGCTCAGGTAAAATATTTTATTTTAAATTATTATTATTATTATGGAATAGGAAAAACATGAATGAATTTAAGTGATTCTAGGTGTGCTGTGAAATCTTCACAGGGATCTTGTGTGAATCTGGCTACTCTGGATGGGGTCACTCCACTGCATGGAGCATGCAGCATACATGGCAATGTCGTGTGCACTAGACTTCTGCTGGAAAATGGGGCCAATGTCAGTAAGCCATTATAGTGTACTGTGTGGTTAGACATTTTATTGGTGAGCGTGGCCGATTTATCACAGAAAATCAAATCTTAATTAACACCACTAAAGTTTTAAGGCAGACATTATTCATTGTTTAATTTGATTATGTATTTGTGCATTTTTGTTAGTTGGCGAATAACTGCAACAGTGCACATACAGCACAGACAAGTCAACCAACATGCACAAGCACTGAGTAACCCATTAGCAAATCTGCTAACACCAATACTCCTTTTGTTCAAGCAGTGTTGTTTTCTTCAAGCCTGACTATAACTAAAATGACTTTGTCAGCATCTCTTTTGTCAGGACAAGATTAAGGCTGATAAGAAAAAAAGCCTTTTTAGGATGTCGACTAAAACTAGACTAAAACTATCAAAAATAGAAGTAACTAAAATGTGACTAAAACAAATAAGCATTTCGACTGACTAAATCTAACACTGTCATGCTACATGTAACATGACTGTAGCAATTTTCTGGAGAGTGCACAAGTCAGGGTAAATCTCTATAGCAGTGGTTTTCAATTCAGAATTTGAGCCACAAACCACCATTTCATGACATTTTAGCCAGACCAAAAACTAAAGATTTCTTTTGCTTTTGTCCACAATTCCAGGCTGGATTTCGGAGAAAAGAAAACAGTCAAACATAGAGATCAAAATGACATGTTGAAAACCTGTTGAAAACCCCTGCTCTATAGTAATTATTTTCTCTGACAATTACATTAGAACCGTGTTACTGAATTGCTTTGAATTTGAGTTGCATGGAGAAAGACTCATCAGTTGCTGACCCATCATCATCCACACTCTATAGGTGAACTGTCCAACAGTGGACGGAACAACCCCGCTGTCGCAGGCTTGCACTCACGGCCATCTGACCAGCCTGTCTCTGCTCCTGCAGCATGGAGCCAACCCTCTGGGGAGCAGTCAGTCTGGTTCCCCCATCCACAGAGCTGCAGCTAAAGGTGACAGGTCACATTCTTCAGCCTAGGCCATATAATCTGCGGCTGAACCGTACAGAAAGGGGGAGGAAATCACACTTGTGTGAAGTGAGGGGCGCCCACTAGCCTCATGGGTCATGGGGTCCATTCATTCATTGCAGATTCACTGCCACTATATACGTTACAAGGGAACACTTGTAGAACAGACACACCAACGGAACCGACATGCTGAATCAACGGTCGGACATCCTGTCACACGTTTGTGGTAGATTTGGTTGAGGTAGGTTTTCGGTCTAATGACTGTCAGACCAATGGTATGCTGCCATTTCATTCTCGTTAAAATAAATCTCTAAAATAAATAAACGGGTTCATAAACTTGACTGCTATATGATGTCATTTCAGAATACGGACATTGGAGGGCCTAGCCTTGTGCCTCCCAAAACCTTTTTGACATACAAACATAGATTAGTATCTTTTCTATGTATTTTGCAATAAAAGAAAGGATGTTCTTCCCTTCTGTTGTTTCTGGTTACCTCTATGTAGGTCAAGCAGTGTGCATTGAGCTGCTTGTTCAGCATGGTGCAGATGTGGACCAGCATTTTGACACATCGGGTTCATCCCCTCTCCACATTGCGTGCTCCAATCAGCATCTGCAAACCGCAAAGACATTACTTCAACTAGGTACCGTATCCTTCTCACATGCACACATGGATGCACGAGCACATGCATGCACACGTGCGTTCACTGTGGTGCATCTGGTTTGACCTAGCATCTATACAAATTATCAACACAATTCCCCCATGTTTGGGAGAGGGATGGTTGATATTTGTCCTGAATTCAGTGAGTGAGATTATTATGTAAGCCAGGCAGAAATGTCTGACTGTCTGTGCGTGCGTCACAAATATGGAGAACCTAAATATAGACGGCATCTGCTGGCAGGGAATGTTTGTCAACAATTGTCTCACAATTAACTTAAATAACAAAAGCAAAGGTACCTTTTGAAAACATAATGTGTGACAAGATGCTTCAGCCTTCCTAAGTGCCAATTCTATTTGATCAATCGTTTTCCTCCATTTTAGGCAAAATCCTAAGTCCGTCCATGGTGACATGTGTGTATGACAGTTCTTGTGCATTTTGAGTAAGCTAATTAGTGACAATTCTTCCAGTCATTATGTTAATTAGTCCTTCTGGAGAACAGCTGAAAATTTTCGAGTTTCCTGTTAAAGTTATGGTGGATCCAACGTTTCCCATCCTCTTTGTTTTGGGAGAAGAATATTCAGATTCTATCTGAACTGTCCTAGTCGTGTGAACTCACCTCATCTGGCATGGCCCGCCAGTCAGCAGGTTTACTTCTCGCAGACTGTGGATATTTCTCAACTGCAGTAGTATAGGTGTACCTGGGGCAGATTGAGTGGTTGCTGTGCAGTCAAAGATGAATGCATATAATGTACAATACAACGTTTTGGTAAATTAATGAAAGTGCTACTGCATTGTGGCTGGACTCACTTCCTGCAGACTTATACTTGGGTAGGTAAATGAGGACCTAATACTGTAGGTACACTTGGGGAAAGTTGTACAGTTCCTGTTTTATTGCAGTGTGTTCTTGTATGGCAGTTAGAAATCACAATACATTCTCTATTGCAAAAAAATGTGAATGTGTATGAATGGAAGTTTCCTTCACCCATACTTGTAATGATCATTAGAGCAGCAACCCTGACTCCCTCCCCTGTAGAATTGTGTGCAGGGTACAATTTACCTACAGATTTGGGGAGGCTTCATTTAATTGACTACATTTTGCAGTGTGCCAGTGGTCACCCTCCCCTGTGCCAGAGGAGCATCCCCCCATTTGGCTAAAGCTGGCATATGTAGTATGCACTGCCTCAAATGAAAGGATTGATCAAACACATAGACATACCCTTTACAAATAGGCATGATCCTGATATTAACCTGTTTTTGTGCTGATCTGTTTATCCACAGGGGCCAGCGTGAATAACAATGAGGCTGGCGACTCCCCCCTGCACATTGCAGCGCGTCTGTCAAACCACGAGCTGGTGAACCTCCTGCTGGAACATGGTGCAGATCATTCCCTCAGGAACTCAAGACACCAACGGCCTGTGGATCTTGCTCCTCCCAACAGCCTGGCGGGGAGGCTGCTACGGCACACGGCAGGTAAGACAACAGACTCCAGATGTTCCAAATCCTTTTAAATTAGCCTGGTGTAAATAGACTCTTCTCACAGCAGACATTTTGACGGGTACCACACTCCACACAGCTGAATGTAATGTTGGATGTGTTTCATCTAGGCGTTAGCTGTGTGCCAGCATGGACAGATCTTGTGCAGTAAACACAATTAATGTTTTTTTTTGTTGGCATGTCTGTCACGATGGCTGCTGTGAAAAGAGCACAATCAATTTTATTTAATTAAGAAAATATGCCTTTGACATGATGCTTACTTCTTTTTCTGGCTGATCAGGAGTATCCTGTCTTGTGCAATTGTGCCGGCTCCAGATCAGGAAAAATGTTGGCAAACAAAGACTTGGTGCTATTCATGGCCTTGATATACCCAGAGAGCTGAAACAATATCTTCTCTACCAGATCCGGGAGGTGAATTGATCAATAAGTTTCATTACAAAGCAAAGCTCTAAGACTTTCCATTCAAAGTACTTTCGATTATGTCAACTCTAGGTCAATAGGGGGCATACTTGCATCATGTTGGGAGAGGAATTCATCATGCATTGTTGATGACATACTGACACATTTTGTAATTTCTGGTGCAAAAGTGAAAACATAACATAAGGATCTAAAGAGCACTACTGCTAATTAATTCATGAATTCAAAATCAGTTTGGTCTGTGGCAAACCGCAGCCTATATACAGTATGTCAGTAAGGTATTTTATTTAAAATAAAAATCTTATGAATGTGAATAGATCATATTTTAACAATATTTATTTGTTACCAATATATTTGCTAATAGTTTCTTGTGTCTTTGGTAACCCTTGGTATGCACTTCATACCCCATGTCTCGTGATTCTTTATTATCCAATTGTAACACTGTATAATTAAATACGATCAAACATGCATAGTACTCATAATAAAATACTTACACATAATTGCTGGTTAGTGTTGGATCTTTTTGGTAACACTTCTTAAGCATCCCATGCAAATTCTCAGTGGCATTAATATAATCAATCAAGGTTATTATAATGCATTGTAATCATGGTTAAAATGCATTATACTGTGATAATAAGTCATCAATGTTGATTTAAGAAAAATAATCAACTATAACAAAACAAGTATTTTAATGAATCATTAAAAGACAAAATATTCAGTACTGCTGCTAAGTACTAAACTCAACATTTGCTCTTTTTTCTTTCTTTTTTTTTCCCAGAACCATGAGATTTACAGCTTAACAGACAGGATTCAGCATCTGAACCGTGGCCCATATTAAATGATCCTCCTCAGCGGAACAAACCAAGCTGGAAATGTTAAAGTGAAAAATACTTTGACCACTCAATTTACGACCCCCTCCCTGTAATATTGTATTTGTTATGATGACACAAACACAATTCATCATCATTCATGTTAGATTGTTCCAGGTTCGATTCCAGGCCAGGACAGCAATGCGTGACCCTGAGCAGGACGCTTTCTTAACCCCTAATTGCTCCCTGAGGTGCAGCCCTCGTATGTCCCCAGTGGGAGTGGGGACTAGTGCTTATAATGATAAATATAGAGTGTTATACTATATAACCCCGTCTCCCATTTTCTCTTTTTCATTCATCAACATTGACCAACATCTTCAGTTTAAAGGTGCTTTATGATCCACAATGTTTCATACAACCAATGAAATGTAACCTATACAACAGCTTGAACAAAAGCCATTTAGGCCTCAATATATTTTCACATATCTTTGATTTGAGGCATGTGGGACAGAGAGAGAGACTGTCAGTGGTGCTATTTTGGGACTCCCGTGAGATCAAGTATGACAATAGAAAATAAAGACATGAAGTAGCCTAATACAATGCACTATGTAATGTAGAATATGCCCTTATTAATTCTTTAAACCGTTCAATCAAGGCGGTAATGATGCTTCTGCTGCTGCCCTTGGGATCATAAGCCATTTTGACTGCCTGGGCAATTGTACAATATCAACATTATACTTAATGGCCCTGAACACTCAGGTGTTTTCAGTTACTCTAGCTTGCTCAGTGGGCCACTGGGGCTGAGATAACTACTGGGTCATGAACTTGTAAATCATTTATTTTTAAATTATGAATTGGATTTCAGGTACACTGTCTTTCAGTAAGAATGCAGGTAGAGTTATTAGCAGGCTCGGCTCTAGGTTGAAATGACTATTTTGACTCTACTACTGTTTTGTTCATTCCTTAGTGTAAATTCTGTTCTGGATTATGAGTGTCTGCTAAATGCCTGGAATCCAAATTGTACTGCACTACTACTAATCAAACACATTTAAAATTATTAATTAAATGAATCAATGAATCAATCCATCAAAATGGGAAGTTGAAGAGTATGGTGAAGAATAGGAAAATCAGACCAGTGTGAACTGAGTGTTGCTCTGTTGTACTTTGCTGAACAAGCTCTCCTCCCTGATACAAGTGTGTTAGGCAGTGCAACATTGGCACTTGGTGTGCAACCAACACGATTTCCATGCATGGACGTATACATAGGGACACACATTGCTGTCTAGGAGTGGCTAGCACCTCTCAAAAACGTATAATGGTCTGGAGCACCAGAAGAGGTTTTCAAGAATAGATCCGAATTTACTCTCACACACACTCACACACACACACACACACACACACACACACACACACACACACACACACACACACACACACACACACACACACACTCTCTCTCTCTCTCTCTCTCTCTCTCTCTCTCTCTCTCTCTCACACACACACACACACACACACACACACACACACACACACACACACACACACACGGAAACACATAATCTCCATCCCCAGCCTATGGCCTGTCTCCTGAGATAATTATAGGCCTATTGCAACCCTTGCTTTTAAAAGGTAATTAGTAGTCCTGATAGAAAAGCAACAGGAGGCAGTGTAATCAGGAATGCTGTTGTTTTTTCATCTTCACTGAACAGTAAGATTCAACAGTTGTGAAACTCACCATGCGTTTCTTGTTTCGCGCAATACTCATTAACTTCACATTGATCCACTGTCCTGATTTGCCAGTCGAAGTAAATCATTGTCCCCTCGAACACAACGCGAGTACCTGAGGCCAGCCACAATTGAGCTTAGTTTCGATTTACTGGCGTTTAATGTTAAATCAATATTGAGGAGGACCTCTGAGACTCTATAGAAGACCTATCAGACCAAAGTCATTAGTGACATCTGGACAAGCTGGAGGCAAGTCAATCAGAGGATGACTGTCAGTGAATGGGCAGTGGTGCAGCAGTGAGTGACTAATACATTTTAGATACTATCTATAAATCATCCATCCATGTGTTGTAATAGAGAAAAATATAAAGTGCGAGGGGCAGGGTTAGAGAGAGGAAAGTGATAGTATAGTGGCAAAGAGATTTCACCCACAATAAATCCCAGCCAATGCTGGATGAACACAACTCATGTTTATTGTCCAATCACAGGTTTGCTGATGTAAACCCATTAGGGGAATTCTTTGTTATACAGTAACAAGGTCCAATCATTTGCAGTTTATTGGGATACGGGCACAGACTGTGTATTAGCGTTTACCTAACTTGCATAGCCATTAACCACTTGTCAGCCATAATTACTGCCAACGTACTGTAAGTTACCATCTCATGTCCCTCTAGACACCAACATTGTACCAGACTCAAGACTGCTGTTTAGATTTGGATTGAAACTACTAATTACTAAATAGATTATTACACATCACATTAGTGTCAAAACAATATTCTTGGACCAACTCTACTAGACTGGTAGACCTGTTTAGTCTCACTTACTGGTCTACTGGACTGATCTCCCCTCAATCTTCTTATCATAAAGTTAAGCTTAGCGATTTCTAGTTAATTTAATGGTGACTGATAGTGATAATGTGTCCATATTCAGGTAATAAAGTGGATTATCTGCACATGAAGCCAGCAGAAATCATCACTCAGATATTGTTTCTTATCTACTTGGTGTTTCAGTAGAAAGTGTGTTAGATTGTACAGCTTCCAAAACACAGATAGTGCATTAACATTTAAATGACCCCCTTCCCAATTAATGTCATTGGCTCGAGGGATTTAACCTTCCATGTCTCCTGACAAAAGTGTATATTGAAAAGTAACAGAAAATCTAATATTAACCAGGAGAAAAGATACAAATATAGTACACACACACACACACACACACACACACACACACACACACACACACACACACACACACACACACACACACACACACACACACACGTGTTGTTGTGAGGTACACAGACGCACTCAGGATCAACCCACCTGTGTCTAATGCCCATGCAGGCTTTCACATTTATTCTCCAGAGACAGGCACTCAGCACCCCCATCCTGTACCGTACTTAATGCTTGGGCACTCACTGCCAGAACACTTCTCACTGCAGGTTAAAATACAACATGTAATGTAGGTTTTAAATTCAGTGCACATTTGTTTCTAAAACGATTGACTTGCACAGTCATTGAAGCAGAGAGGTTTCTCAAATGGCTTGGCAAAAAGATGGGAAATGGACAAATGTGCGGATAGTAGTAAACCATCGGAATAGGAGTTACCAAAAAAGAAATAGAACATGAACACTGGAGAGTGTAGCTCAAGCAGAGGCCAGGCAAAGGCCAGTGGACATGACATGCAGTTTTTCGATTAAATAATTCTAATTATCATTCATATGCCAGGATTGTATATTGGACTGATATTGTAGCCTGGCTGTATGAGCGCAAATACTGTATCTAATAACCAATGTGTGATCTCTGCCTGTGCAGTGGCTCGTAGTGTGATTGCTCTGAGCTGGATCTCGTTACAGATATACAGCCTTCCCACCGAGCTGCGCGAGAAGGTTCTGCCTCATCCTCATACACACCAGTAATTGCCACGGTATTTTTAGTATGTCAGTGTCAGGGTAATTAAAACAAATAGATGCAATACGAGAGACAGAGATCTCTACAGGCCCTCGGGGATAAGTGTGCAGAGGTTTAGGGAGGTCACACACTCTGCCATGTTCTCAATTAAATACCTTCCGCGCTGATGAGGTTCTTATTAAACAGATTCATTGGAAACATGTATTCATGCAAAACATGGGGCAGGAGGAGTAACAGGCCTGTTTGTACTAAGTGGCTAAGACCATTAAGTATCTGGAGATTGCTTGGTGGAGGTGTTCTTTGTAATGTCACAAATGTATTCTAATTCCTTTTCTGTATATGCCCAGCAAACATGGTATAGATATATGATACATTTGAAATATAGTAATAATAATGTTGGGATAAAACGAAACGTACAACAAACTTATAACAAAAAAAGTGCCCATTTATTTTTAGAAAAGATATGTACTGTAGATTATGTAAAAGAAATATTGTACATAACAATCACAAAAAATGCTAACTACATTTTCTATGTCCTTGGCCTCTTTTGCAATAAATAGACTACATATGCGTTATATTTCCATGATCAGTCATAAAAATACATTTACTGATTTCATCTCACAGGGTTAAGTCTCTGCAACCGTTAACTCTTACTGTGCCTCAGTAGGGACGAGTAGAAATCTCTCCAAGGCAACACGACAGACAGAGCCACACATTAGCATGTCCCTATTTCACTGCTACCAGGGGACATGGCTCCTCTCCATGACAACAGCCCTTGAGGATGGAGAGGAGGAAGGTGTGCTCTGATTTCATCAGAGGAGAGAGAGAGTGTGAGGACCATCCATCCCTCAGATGGTCCACTATGGACCCGCTAGACATCTCTGCGTACTGACAGATGGATGGAGGTCATGACGGCCGCTGTCCGGTGGCCAGGACATACACACACAGGAGGTTGATTGCCATCAGGACCATCACAAGGCCAACAAGAACTTTCTGGACCCACATACACATCTCCAACTTCCTCTCCATCCTGGCGTTACAGGCCACGATTCGCATGAGCTGCAATGACAAGATGGGATCAGCTCGCCCTTGTAATAAAATGTCGTGTCTTGAAAGATTTTGACCAGTGAAGCCAAACTTCTGATCCAATGCACATAAACTGGGCTTAGCCAGAACAAGACAGAACAGTAATGTTACCAAAGTAATTCATCAATTGCATTCAAGTCTACAATTGACAATCAACTACCCACACGTACAGGGGCGTAAATCATGTCATCATCCGTTGAGTGGTTTGAGTGGGTCAAAATAACCATCCCAATAGCAAATATCTGTACAATGTAATTTTTTTTTATATTTGTGATTGGATTCCATCCCTTAGAAGTAGTGAGCGACCAGCCAGGGCACAGTATGTTAAATATGGGTCAGCTTTATCACCAGGGGCAGTTTTTTTAATCGAAATACAGGCGATACTTGTCGTGCCATGCAAGGCAATAATATGGATAATAAGGACAATAGGGAAAATTAGAGTGGAAAAACATGAAACAATTTGGAGGTCAGGATTGTTGGTAAGCTATTTAAGTCATTATTTGACAAAATATATTTTAATTCAGAGCTAATATTAATATGTTAAATACAAAGAAATATAATAAATCATTGTTTGAATTCCCAATTAACAAAGACAAACGTGTTGATGCAACCAGGGATTGTGTTTGATGCAGCCTGTAGTCCTATCAGAACTCACCGCTGTGTTCAGGTCCTGATTCCCATTGGCCCCTGCATCCACAGGGCTATCCCCTGTCAGGCCTAGAAGGCTCAGATTCGGCTTAAGGCTCTCCAGGACATGACAGCGTAATCTACAGGAAAGACACAATCAGGTGAGCTGAGGAGGTCAGGCTGATTAGCAGCCATTAGGCCCGGTGCCAAAAATCAAGTAAGGAAAATCTATGTCAAATGGAACGTGGATGTATGAATCCAAATGTGGCTTTGAATGAGACAAGACTTCTTATGAAGTATTCAAACAGCAGTCTGGTACCTGTGTTCCATAACCTTGGTTTTAGGAACTTCTTTCCAGAACTGTGCAAGTTCTTGTGATGTGGCAGAGTCCATCTCAGCAGCCATGACCAGAAAGCGGTCCTGAAGAGAGGCTTGAAAACCTGGACCACGGTAAAGATGAACAAATTATTACAGTGTGTCTACTGTGTATTCTGCACTTTCTTTCGTTTTCTTTTGTTCTGCTATCAAATGAGTGTCCACTAATTGCACATATACACACTAGAGAGAGCAGGGTATAGAGAGAGAGAGAGAGAGAGAGAGAGAGAGAGAGAGAGAGCACATATACACACTAGAGAGAGCAGGGTATAGAGAGAGAGATCTTGAAAGACATCTATAATAGGATTTTAATTATTCACTGTAAATAAACATCATGAGATGGAAATGATAAAATTAAGCCGTCACATACAGTATATGAATAATCTTGTGGGGAGGAAAAAGAAACCAAACATAACCGGCATATCTGGCAAATTCAGAGTGTTAAACTACGGTGGAGAGTTAAACAACTGTGGCTGGGGCAACTGGATTGACTGTGACTCAGGTGTTAGAGCAGGACGTCCTATGATCCGTGGGTCGGTTCGAATTCTGGCCCCTCCTGTTTGTTTATGTCAAAGTGTCCTCGGGCAAGACACCTGACTAAATTGCTCTCAATGTGTTTGATTTGATTTGAATGGCTTCCGCCGCAATCAGGATTGAATGTGTGTGTGTGTGTGTGTGTGTGTGTGTGGGGGGGGGGGGGGGGGGTATTACTAATACTTAGTAATACTTAATACTATCTTAGGTTCAATAATTATGAATCTGGGATTTAGATAGCACTATTCATACATATGAACATAGAAAAAGGAATAAAGATAAATAAAATCTAATAATTAAAAGAAATAAAACATTACATGTAATAATAATAATCTTCCATAGTTTGTGTCACGGTTGGTGTTCTTAACATTATCTGGTATCACGTCATGCTGTCTTTCGACAGATTGATGAGGTCAGGTGTTTCATAGGTAACTACTAAGGCAGGTTAGAGAGATTCTTTATTTAGACCGTGTTTAGGGTTTCTGAAGGTTTGTTTTGTTTTGGAGAATGATTATTTTATCACTCGTAAAATATGCATGTCAAGACAAGAAAGCTGCACTTTGTCGGGCACTTTGGAAAAGAAATCGACGGTACACCTATTTGATTATTCTGACTTTCTATAGAAGCAGGAGCATCCGCTGTGAGCTGAGTGCAAATATAAGTGCCATACCTCCGTGCAAGGACACCACGATATCCACGGAAGCACCTGGTTCACAGCTGCTGCTACTGGGCTTGACTCTGTACTTCTCGGGTGCTGTGGTTCGAACCTATAGTAACACAACAAGCAGCTTGAACAGAGACCACACATTACAATGACAGTGTCTTAAACAATATCAAGCAAATGTGCACAAATGCATCAATGTTCAATCTACGCATCACACACACACACACACGCACACGCTGAGATACCTTGAAGGCCACTTGATTTTTGGTCACATTGTTCAGGATAATGAGGCATTTCTTCTCAGTCTCTTTAGAACCAAAGCTGAGCTCCTCTGAAGGGCTGGAAGGAGCGAGACAAAACATATTTTTGAATAAGAGCCACGTTATTTTGCTGTCTGAGTGGATGGCAGAGGCTCATGTCTGGGAGGAAAAAAATACTGTAACGCCAATATAAATACAGACACATTCAATTTGCTTTACAATCTGCTTTGTTTTCGTTGCTCTTGGTAGTATCTTGGGAATTTTGATGGGAAGCATCTAGTGCTTGGATGAAGGTCTGACAATCTATGTGGTGTTGTAATCTGGGGACTGGTCCCAGTACATATCTAAATCACATACATAACTAAACCATCTGCTTGGTGAAATCATGCATCTAACAACAGCCTCTGTGAATAAAGTGCCTACTGCCTATCCAAGAACTGCAAAAGGTACATATACTATGACAACAACACTTCCTGTTGCCAGTTTGTCAACATCCACTAATGGACTAACTTGAATTAACATGAGATACTGCAATGTTAATTGGGGTATGTTCCAAAAGGAATCGACATAGTTCCATATGGGTGCTAACTATATTTCTTTTGCACAATCTCCCAGTCTCTGATGTTGCTGCATTTCTTCCTGACACATATGGAGCTGTCAGGTCTCTGGGTGGTTGGATTGGCCATGTCTTAGCTCGTTTACAGGGGAATACGAGGAATTACAGCCCATTACTCCCAAGTTCATGCTGAAATCAGCTGTGATCGCGCTTCAAAGCTGTGAAATGTGGAGCACAGGCAAATCCACAGCCTAAAAACTAGCCGCAGGACACTCTTTCATCGTGCGTTCAACTCGGTAAAGCACTTCAGCCACCCTACCTAACCCAAACCCTCTCTCGCTCAAATAACCCGAGTCCCAAAACCTTCAAATCACTCAGAGTATAGCCAGGTTCAGAGTACACATGTGTAACCTGACTACTTCACGCTAAACAGACCACTTCTTATCGTATTAGGCTTCATTTTCACATATCCAAAATTGATTTATTTCTGTGTGAGGACTGGGCTTCAGTCAGGCGATGGGTTCTAGACGGCAATGTGAATGTGTGAATGTGTTTAGAAAATATATTTTGTAATGAGGCAAGAAAAAAATAAATAAATAAAATAAATAATAATAAAAAAGAAAGAAAATAAAGCCGACTTACAATTTGTATTCTGGCTAGTTCACTAGAGAACAGCATCGCATGACTATGATCAAGTATAAAATAGAGCTTAAGGGGTTAAGGACAAAGATCCCCCCTCCCTTCCTTTTCATGTCCTATCATATCTTTTGCCAAGCAGCAGAGTGGCTGTGGAGACTGGCAGTCATTCCCTCCCTTGAGCTCAGAATGCCTCTCTGGGCTCCGGAAACCTTTAACAAACACATTCTGCACATCAAAGCCTCCCTCCCCCCTCCCCCACCTGCTGAACGCTCCTGGTCTCGCGTCAGGGTTAAAACACAGTTCCCCCAGACATAATTGCATTTAAAGCTAATATAAATCTGTTTATCACTCCAACTCATATCCTGGGGCTAAAAATCTAAGATCAAAGACTTTACTCTTTAAAAATAAACTCGAGGGGCATACATTGTGAAATGGAGGAGTGATCTGATTATATAATATGAGGCCGTTTAAGGATATATATATTGCAATGGAAATATCCCCAAAAAGTCTTCTTATATTTGGGGAGTGTATGATTTGACATTCAATGATCTTTTTACACAAATGAGTCTTGAAAAATGGAGGTTGTCTTATAACCACGGTCGTCTTATATTTGGGACAATACGATATACAGTATATACTGTATATATACTGTATACACAGTATATCATTCAGTGTCACTCAGTGATTAACGCTGCACAGTAATATTTCGCTACAACTCTTTTCTATCCAAAGAAATATGAATGGGGCATCCTTGATTTCTACCCTTTTCCAACAAGATCCTTTGGACTGTAACAGTACAAAACACGTCGACAACTAGGTTAAGCCCATGAGCAAATAAATCAATTTTATACAATTGTCTTCTTTTGCCCTGGATTCGTGAACAGAAAGTACTTCTGGTTGCTCGGATGAAATGTTGATGGAGAAGCTAAATGAAGAGATGGGGAAGGGGTGAAACCGAGGTGAGTACCTGACATGTAGCAAAGGGCCTTTAAAGGTGGTCAGTGGCTTCCTGGCTCCTTTGGTTCGACTGGCCAGATCTACTTTGTCATTGTCCTCCGACCTTATACTGTCTTCCAGGAAGTTCACCTGAAACAACAAAGACCACTTTAATTAGAAAGATTACCAGGATACTGATACTGATGATGGAAGCGTTGACGTATTGTGTAATGACTAATAAATGATGATGGTGTGAAGTATTATCAGTTATCAATGATTCAGTCACCTATTATCTGGGTGAAAGGTCATTTACATTTACTATTTAGAAAACCGCATGATAACTTCGTGACCCCTTGGTCCAAGTAGCCTTCAGCAAACAGCAAATCAGTTTGCGAATAAAGAACCAACATACAGTAACCCATAAAACACATGATGTCTGACACCACAAGCTTCCCAGACCGCAACTAGTTCAAGCAGGTCAAAACCATCGATGCATAATGTCAGCACTTTCAGTTCACGGTAAAAAAAAAAAAATAAAATTAAACTTTCCTCTAAAGACATGCTGACCACAAACACAGGTCACACGTCTGAACCAGGACACTGGACAATGTGCATCATTTGCATAAAAAGGATAGGAAATAAGAGATGAATGTCAGTTCTCCCCCAACACACAGATTGTCTGAAACAGATGGGAAAGTACATTGACTCTGCCCCATGATGAGGAAGTGAGTCTTCTGCTGTGATAAGCAACAAACGCAACCTTTGTGTCAGTGCAGCAGCTGACCACCCTGCAGTCACAATACAATAAACACATCAAAGATACTTTCCTGAAATGTATTTATTCAGCATTAATAGGGGTGTGCATGTTAATACAGTCAGTTCTCCAAACTGGAAGTGACTTGATTATTGAAATGTAATTTAAAAAGTTGAAAAATAAACAAATCATCCTTCATATAAAATGTCAGCACTGCAGTAGGAACATAATCTGGCAATTTAAGATTATTGGCATGGATTATATGTTCATAAATCAAATCAAGCATAAATTGACAACAACGTAAAAAGTGTTCAAATCATAAAAATTAATTTCTTAAAGCATTCTTCCACGACTTCATAACAAGAGATACAGTACTTTCAACTGATTATACACACAATGTGTAAGAAATGAAATGATAAGACAATAAATATCGCAAAATATTAAAATTAAAATTCAACATACAGTACATTCATGAAAAAGTAGAGGTTTGATAATCAGCAGTGTAAAAAATACATTGTCTTTATAACATTATACGAAGGCACAAATATATGTTTTGCTGGTGTTCAACAACCTTTATGTTCTAATGGCTGGTAAAGGATGGAGTGGCCAATGTAGGCACTGAGGTAAGATTCTGGGAACTATTTCCCCAATGGTAGTCATTACTCATTAGCACAAAGGATAAACAAAGAAAATCACAAACAATCACAAAATATGAATTGAATTTAGTGCAGGGTTGTTAATACGTCATCATTATGGTACTATTTCTCAAGAAATTAATTTGGTCTTTGCAAAAGCTTCACTCATTTCTCATTACGCATGAAATGTATAACCGCACATTGCAAACAAACAGTAACAGCTGCATGTCAGCTAAAGAATAAGCAAAATAGCAATCCTTTCATAATAGTCAAACATCCTGACATGATAAAACTACAAATTATATTGGCCTGTAAAATCCACAGTGATGATGATGACGACAGTTAACAGTAAGGCACACATACTCAAAACAACAGAGTATATAAACCAGAAACAGGTACACCTGCGTTTCCAGTGTGCAGAAATCTCCAGGACTCTGTGCTCCGTGTGTGGGAGTGATCCTACGTACATTACCACCACCAGCCCTTATTTCAAAACAGAGAGAAGATCAATTAGCTTGAAGGTTTCCGGAGTGATCAGTTATCAACATAGTGCTGGAGATTCAGTCTGGTACCCTGAAGTTGTTTATACTGACGTGTGAGTGGATAGCTGAGTTTAGAGCAGTTTCAAGTGTGTGGTCCACAACCACACTCACTAGTGTTAACATTGTGCTACCCAGTCAATAGTGGCAAAAGGCCTACGAGTAGAACAGCGTTCTGATCAAACATGCCAAAGAGGCCTAATACAGGTCTCTCTTCCAAATGTAGCTGTTGTTTTGCTCAGACGCTATCCTCCTGGCTTCAAAACCTTCCTTCCTGCGTCTTATAAGTGAACCTCACAAATCAAAAACGGGATTTTACTTCCTAGACCAGTGGTCCAGGAAACACCACTGGTCCTTGAGGGAGTTTCAGGTGGTCCCCAGCTGAATGATGGAGAGGTGGTAACCAATTCCAAATGGACCCTGTGTAACCAATCTTTGTACTGTATGACCTGCTGTCTCAGCCCCTGGTTGTGTATGGCACGTTGACCTACTGTCCTTAAAGCTCTAGGTGCTATTATGATGTGAATCTCTAAATGAGAAATCGATGGATTATTGTTTAGGCTCAAAAAAACACTGATTTGCATATTGCCATTTTGTAAATCTAAATCTCTTGTGCGTGACTAATGTTGTTTTCACTGACAAAGAGAGCTTTTGTGTTTGTGTGCCATTGCTTAGGAGGCTCATGGGAGCAGCTCTGGGTGACGCAGCACTGCGTTGCCAGAGGGGGGTCTCCTGGGGCCAGGGAAGTAGGCTACCCAAATAGCTTAATAGTTATTTGGCTGACGAGTAGTACAGGCATTATATGGAATAGAAGGGGTGAACCTGGAACTAATTGCAAAAAAAAGCAAACTCAGCTGATTTTGTGTCAATATATCCTGAATAACAGATAAAACGTTGCCTGGAATTGTGTGAGGGGAAAGGTTTGAAAATGGCATTTACAGTATGTCCACCATTGACATCCCATTTTAAGGCAAAGATTTTCTAAATTTCATTGTGCTTTAAGTGCTTTAAGTAGCAAGTGACATATACAACTATGGAGTTTTCATGATGCTGAATCCATTCCAAACATTAATTTTGCCCAAAAAAATCTTCCTTGGGTTGGAAACAGCCATAAGCATGTTTACAAATATGATGAGGTCAGCACATTTGGGCAAGTTGTTATGGCGATATTTCACCCAATGAGTGATTTTGTGCAAAAATAATGCTAAGAATGTATTCAGCATCATGGAAACTCTCTAGTTTGATATGTCACTTGCTACTCAAAGCATGATGAAATTTAGAAAATATTTGCCTTCAATAGAATGTCAATGGTGGACTTACTGTAAAGACCATTTTCAAACCTTTCCCCTCAGTAAATTCCAGGCAACTTTGTATTATGTATTTGTGTTATTCAGGATATATTGAAGATACAAAATCAGCTGAGTTTGATTTTTTTGCAATTAGTTCGAGGTCAAATGACATTATTATTGGACTAGAGTGGCAATAGTACAGCAACTGCAACAACGTTGTCACGTGACAGCCTATTTCACCACTCTACTACTCCCGTCATGTATGGACACGGTCACTAACCTTTATAAAACTACTCTGAAAAGTCTGTAATGACGCAATTCAACTTCCTGACTTTGACAACACATTTAACTGCAGAAGCAAAGTGATATCCATGACACGATGATAGTCTACTACTGTATCAGAGGGACTTACTGTAGTGTAGTCTAGTGTACAATGTGGTGACTCATGAGTATTCCTGCTCATTCTGTTCTTATCGTGGTTTCTACAATCTACTATAGAAATGCCATAGATCTACTGTCCCGCTGAATATGTTGACAATGTTGTCTCTGTGCCTTTGACTCACAAATTATCTTCACCCACCACACCAAGGGATTATAATGGAGACTTCTACTTCACACTTTCTTCAACAAATAAAACCTAGGTTAACAAACAGAGATGAGATCCAGTTCTATGCCAAGTTGCATTCTGAAAATAGTTGATCTGCAAGCTCATCAGCTATTTTCAGAATTCAACCAAAGCGTAAGATTACACCATCAAGGTGCGCCAAATGCATTTTAGTTGACAAAATCAAAGTTAGATTTACTAGAATAAAATGATATCTCAATAAAATAAACAAACAAACAAAAAACAAATTAAGTTAAATTCCAAAGACTATGACTAAACTACAATTTGCTGTCAAAATCAACACTAAGTTGAGGTGGTCAGAGCAGAGTGCTTTGCCAGAAAATGCCTCCCATCGAGAACAGGGAAATGTGAGGTGCAGTGTAGGACATACCAAAAGTGTGGACACACTAAAAGCGTCTCTTAAAGCAAGTAAGCGAGAAGTTATGCAGAGTCAATAGAGTGAGGACTGAGGATTGTCAAATAACCAAGAACAAAACACAAACACAACCAACAACACCCTATTGTGCATAGTAAGTGAGTTCATGAAACATGACGTCATCCATGGCAACACATTCAACCTGTCACTTTCCTTGGGTTACAATGTTTTCCTCATTCCTCAGTAAATGTTGCTCTCAGCAGCTCTGTGGATGTTTTAAAAGATAACCGGGGTGTACACAAAAGAACAGATGCTTGTTACCAGAATAATTGTTGTAAATGATTCATTGTTGATAGATTGTGTATAGTATTTGCCCAAAATACCCAGCCACTGTTGATGATACAGATACAATCCATTAATCAGGTTTTCCACTAAGCATTTACTGGTTGCCCATCATGACCATTGAGATTCTATTACTGATGTGAATTGTTACATTAATCGTCCATAATGCTTGCAGATGCATAATTATTATGCTACAGATATTACAACCACACACACATACTGTATAAGCATCGTCTTGTCATGAGCCTGACGTCAATTATATGTTGGCAACAATAAAGTTCTGCAACGTCTGCAGGGCAAGAAAGTGTCGGCAAACAATACAAGCTACTTTCTGTCAAGAAATGATACGATATTATGTGCAAAAAAACAGGCGGTACTGTACATAACTTGGGGCTGGGGCTGTTGAGCGTTAGTCAACAACCACTTCTAAACTACAGCACAAAAATCTTCTACCAGGAATTTCTTGACAAGGAAACAGGTCTACAGTTGATGACTGTTGTTGTGACCACAATCTATATTCAAGTCCAAGGGCTGACACTAAGGTCTCAGAGGCACCTGCCCGTCGGGCAAGTACAGGTCATGCTCTAATTGCCCTCAGGTCATGGCCACTTGCTCCCCCAAAAATGTAACTTATAAGTTAAAATAAATGTAACTTATTAATGTAACTTACTTATTTTAGTGTTTTGTTTGTTTTGTTTAGCATCACTATAACATGATGTGACCTTACAAACTAATTAATTTCCTGGTGGGAAAATAATGCATGTGCATTGTGCATACTCTCTATTGTGTAACTAGAAAGGTTTTGTGGATTTACGGGAACTTTTAGTGGTAGTGTAAAATATGTAATATGAATATGGCTCCAGCTGTGAACTTGGTGTTCTTAGTCTTCAATGTATCAAAATCTCATCCCGCCAGGCATCTCCAGAGATTACATCCTAATACCCTCAATCTATTCCCCTGCACGGCTGGCTTGCATGGCGGCCTGTTATCCAGAAATTAAGCTAAATAGATTATGAAGCTGAATAACCCTGTAGAGAAAGAAAGTGTGTGTTGGGGGTACAGTTATGCAGCTAGGGCGTACCTTGGTGACATCAGGGTGAGGTTGCATCTAAGTGTGTTCAAGCTAAGAGCTGTGAGACATCACAGAGTTCCGCATGGTGGACTGCCAGCATCAAATGAACTGTATCACTCCAGCCTCCAATAAAATGAGGTGGAAGACTAATGGCTCTTTTTTACTAAAAGTACTAAGCAACCCGTGCAAAATCTATATATCTATATATTTTGTTTTCATGGCATACCATAAATTAACATTCTGTAAACTTTAGCGTTATGGAAGGCTCTGGCTTATTCTTTAGAGCTACTGTATAAGCTGTTCAACAAATGATGTGAATATGGTCAATTGTGTGTGATGTTTGAATCCTGCTACAGCAGGCACTGCTGTGGCTAACAGCTTTGAAACACTCTTCGTACACTAATAGGAGCTTAGAACATGAAGAGAAGTGACGATGCATCGCTATTGTCTGTAAGATTAAACTGCAGCCGAAGACTTTAGGAGTCACCTTGACAGAGACAATGAGCAGGAGCTTAACGGACGCCAAATCAGGGAATTACTGCCACTTAATTCACACTTGTCTCAGCAGACGGGCCTGATTACATGCTGTAATCACAGACCCAACTGGAGGAAATAGATACTACATAAGTTCAGGCGCAACCGTTTAGGTAAAGCAGAATTTCTGTTGACTCTAAATCCAATATAACACCATCACCAGTCCAGAATGAGAAGAACTTAATTTGTTTTTCATGGACCACCAAAAAAAAAAAAAAAAAAACAGGGAATATCATACAGATTTGTGGTGACTCCAACCGGATTACCGGATGACTACATCACACTGACAATGGATGAGACAATTTAAAAAAGCAACACAGATTTAATTACGTAATGTTCAAAATTTGAACTCTCAAGAATAGAGGATCTACAAACACAATGACTTGCAGGTGCCGTTGTGATGCTATTTTCACATTTTCTATAACATAGTTGTACAACACCTTGTACTTGACAGCTTTCCCGAACACTGAGGGCTATTGAAATAAACTTCAAAGAGGGATTTAGTACCTTTTTGGGCTTTACAGCAACCTCAGAGTTGAAGCTGGACTCCAGAACATCTTTCACCTCAGATTCCCCATCTTTACTCTCCGTTTCATCTTCACTAGCAATAGGTCCATTCTCGCAGATAGGCGTTTGGAAGTCGTCATCAGGAAGGGGAGGATAGCTGTATTTGAAGGGGTCCTACAATGTAACCAAATAAGTTATGTCTTTATTAGCCTACTTTTGAATGAGTTTCACAGTTATTATCACTAGTCATGGGTGATTATTTGTGTTTTCTGAAAGGTGTGATGTGACAGAGCAGCCCCTGTCACTGTAATGTTTGCTAATTTCCAACAAGCATTAAAACCCATTCAGGCCAGGAATCCATTTTTGAAATATACAAGGATTCTATTGTCTTGCTGCTGCTAACTAAATATTTGTGGTTTTTCAGAAATCTTAGGCCAGGCCTAAATGGGTTAATTGTATTCCTGATCAATAGCAAGAATACACTAATGTATTCATGCCAACCCACTTGGTTACATGTGACAAACACTAATAAAGATTCAATAATAAAAGATCCAAAGTAGCATGTACCATTAGCAGCTATCAAGAGTTTGAATGACCTACCGTTCCACCCATGTGAGGTGGCAGGTATTCAGGGTCAATGAATGTCTGAACCTCAGCTTTGGTTGTAAACTTCAGCTTGCTGATGGCTTCTGGACCTAACCAAGACTTCACAATCCTCCATGCAGCTGCAAAAGTATGTCAGTAGTCAGACTAGACAGATCAGACACTCACATGTTTACTGAGGAGCGCTAGTCCTTCCTATGCCTAACTTTCTGGGTTTGTGATTGGCTGATCACCCTATAGCAATGATTTGATTGGCTGAGCAATGCTGAAGATAAAAGTGATGGCAGAAAAGTGAAGATGAAAAAGTGGATGTAAAATGTCATTGGCCAAAATTACGTTATGTATGTACCATGTTGATAAGAGCGCCCATCACTTCACAGCAGATTTTCTTTGGGAGATACTACATAACGTGGCATATGATCAATGCATATAATATGGTGGTTTGTTATGTACATAGGCAAAAACAGATCTCACCATTCATGATCCAAGGCATGTCCACAATGACCATTTTGGCTAAAATGGCAAGAGAAAACATTTGGCTACATCAGAAATGAAAAACCACCCACCCAGGTCTGCATAGTATTAAAGGATGCAATAAGTATGCAATAAGTAAGTATTGTATGTGTGTTATTTTCCCCAGTACTTACACAGAAACTTTGGGTAATATATTTTGAAGCAGTTAATGATGTACCTCACAAAATCCATGTCCTGAAAACACAAAGTCAAAGAGAGTGAGTGACAGTGCAGAAGCACATGGACGGCTTTGATGAACTTGATGAACTTTTAGAATCTAGCTGTGCAGCCCTAGGTATTAATGCATCTAGCAATTAATGCAGCTAGCAATGACCCAGTTCACAGAGAACTGAAAACGTTGTCACAAGTGAATTAAACCACTAGCTTCTTCATACAACATACAGTATACTGTAGGTCTTTTCCTTTGCAGTCAATGCCACGGCGACGCACGTTTATCACCAGGTACTTATTTTTACATGCTGTTTTACACTGCAGATAGTATGTGCCTCAATGTGGCTGGTCATCATAGTCATTTTCCTGTGTAGCATAGCACCAGTTGCTCAAGATTTATTCATTTCACATTTTGCAACACAGTTTAATATTCTGCAACCAGCATCCAAGTAGTCATAGATCACAACAGATCAGCTCTTTTGTAAAGCAATAATAGTTATTCTTTGACCAATAATTTCATGTGATCTTTTGGCATCATCATGGAAGTGAAACATTGCTGGAGGTGATAACTAAAATCCTGGGTACCAGGGCAGCTAGTATCCATCATTTGTTTTGACAAATTATGGACAACCAAAGTACAGCCAGTACTATGCCTCGGAAAAGCACCACTAGTTATGTACAGAAGGTTAAATGCTATGTGCAACTCTTACAGATAAGCCTGGCCCATCGACTTGTCTATGCTGTGTGACTGAGGGTCAGTCACTTACACACTGCATTTGCACAGAACACACAATTGCATAACCTGGTGTTGTTTTCCTTTGAACAACCTCACTTCAAGAACCTTTATCCCTTCAAGGAGATACTCTCAATCAATCTCCATATAAAAACAGGTGGACAAGTTTTATCTGCCTCTTGGCCAACAAAAGCAATTGTAATTATATTAAGCCAATACAACCCAAGCTATGAATTACATCTAAAAGCTCTTGTAACCCTTAAAATGTGAAACAATTCAGATGAAATCACTGGAAGCAGGCCCTGTAGTCTGGCAGCTCAGCTCCGTGGGCTGCAAGCCTCATTGCTATGCAGCACGTTCACTCAACAAGCCTTAATGAGATCACGCTGGCTATGCCTTCTCCAGCTCGCACTGGGGTTCAACAAACTTCAATAAAGAACAGTTTCCAAAATGGCCTTCTAATCCACTAATTTCATATTTGGGTGTCTGTGTTATTTATTCTCCTTAATGTGTGTGCGCGAGTACATGTGACTAATTAAGACATCTCTCCAGGAGAGTTTGGCCTGTGAAATGAGCTCCCTGGCAGAGCGCTCCAATGTAAGGATTAAGCCGTCCTCTTGGATTGACCAATCGGATTTAAAGGTCACTTTAATCTCCCAAGTGTTAAACCATGAGGAGCATCAATCCCTGTAACACTGTGGTAGCTCAAACAGCAAGAAATATGATGCGATGGGGCTTCAATAACTCCCATAGCAATCTACCTTTTTTAAAGGGATGTTATAAGCCAGATATTATACAGTATATATAAACACACACGCACACACTATAAAACTTAAATATAAAAAACAAATAAATTAAGAGTTGATGATTGCGGACTTACAATATTACTGAGGCCAGATTCTGTCATGTCGAACACAACGGTGAGTGGCATCCCAGGTTCTCTTTTTGCATAACGCTCAAGCCAGAAAGCAATGTACTTCTTCTTGTCCATGACCGTTTTTGCATCTTTGATGTGTAGCTTCACTTTGAACCAGACTAAATCCAATAAAACACAAAATAGAATACAAATGTAATGATATCGGGAAGCAACATCAAGTTAAAAACATTCCTGGGAAAACTAGCAGATCACAAGCTAAAAGAAAATTGTGTTCCACCATGAATTTCACATTATTCAATGTTATTTTTATTTGTTTTTAAACGTCTCCAGTGATCTTTTACATGCCAAAATGTTTTTTTTTTTAAGTCTTACGTTTTTTGAGATATCTGTGATTTTCTGAATTGGTCTGTGCAACATATTTAATAAATTTAATATTAAATTCATGGTGGAGCACCTCTAAACTTAGGGTTGATTGAACAGAATCACAATATGAACAAGTGCAATTTATTTAATCACAGTAGTTCCTCCAGTAGTAGGGCAATTTATATGGGATAACAGTGCAGGGGTTGACACTAAGGTCTCCGAGGCACTCGCCCATCCGGCGAGTGCAAATCAGTTTCTACTTGCCCTCAGGTCATGGTCACTTGCCCCCCAAAAATATATTGTAAATTTTGCATTTAAGTTTACTTCCTACTTGGGTGCTTTAAACCGGGGGTTTTCAACAGGTGGTCCGGGGACCACCAGTGGTCCCTGAGAGGGTTCCAGGTGGTCCTCAGCTAAGTTGGTTAACCAGATGTAACTCTTGAGAACGTAAAAATGAAACCAAATGGACCCGCAAGGGTCCATTTGGTTTCATTTTTACACTCTCAAGAGTTAAAATCATCTTAATTAGCCCATAGTGGTCACAGACCCAGTGGTCCCTGACCCCAGCAAAATGATAGTTTGAAACCAAATGGACCTGGGAGAGAGAGAGATAGGAGAGATAGC
Organism: Benthosema pterotum; assembly: GCA_039105355.1. NCBI lineage: Eukaryota > Metazoa > Chordata > Actinopteri > Myctophiformes > Myctophidae > Benthosema > Benthosema pterotum. The sequence continues at coordinate 18,756,643 of CM076978.1, forward strand.
TAGAAAGCAGGGAAAGACACAGAGGCAGAGTGCAATGACTGCCTTCAAGACAAATTTATCTTGTGTTGTGTTATAGTGCACTAAGTTGCACACTTGCCCGATCGGGCAACTAGGTAGCAGTCTTCACTTGCCCCACCATTTTTTTTTTTTACTTGCCCCGGGCAAGCGGGCAAGTGTTAGTGTCAAGCCCTGCAGTGGATTAGTGGGGTAGTTCTAGTTTGTAATAAATACAAACTAGAACATAAATAAGGCACAAAATCCAAAATCCAAAACAAAGCTTAAATCCTATGAGTGTGATATGTATTAGTTCCCTTGAGTTGATGTGAAGTAAGGCTGTGTGTATCTGACATTACAAAAATCCAAGCCTCCTTTAGTTATGCTTTGTCATATGACAGCACTGCATGGGGAAAATAGATAATTTATAAGCTACTGCGTCAGATAACACATCTGAAATGCAAGCCGATCCACCAAATGCGTCCATTTCCATTCTCTACCCTTATCTTCTGAGACTGTGCACAGTGCCAACAAAGTACCGGTTTTACAGATGTGTAGTTCATTTGACTATCAGACTATTTTAAGAATTGAGGACAGAGGAATGCACACACGCAACATGGATAAAATACCATGCACATGAAAGTTCATTAAATGGGGGGGGGGGGGGTATCCATGCACGCATGCACTATGAAAACATTGTGATGGCACTCCTTGACAATATAAAGACATTGAATTACATCATCTACTGGTATATGAACAGAATTAAGGTATGATTCGCATCAATAAAGGATTTTTTTCTTTGATAATTATGTGGTTTGACTATAATATGTACTGTTTACCTTTCTGCAAATAAAGTATTCAATCAATCAAGCATGTGATTTTTTAGCCTACATTTTTTTCCCCCAACCAAGGTAGATTGGTAGGTTGTTATTAGAAAAAGTAAAATATGAGTGTTCATCTTTTTCATTTGCGGCTTTCCTTAGTTTTAGGGATTTTAGCTATTTTTGACATGGGGTGGGGCATTCGAACATGGGGCTAAATATGTTTTTTTTATAACAGCATTTTTTTCTTTTTATTATCTACTATAGTTCTAATAAACCCCAGGAAATTACATCTGGACACAAAGATCACAAGGTCTATGTGTCAAACTGACATATTCAGCCTGACCTAGTGTGGCGTCCCCTATGTGGAGGAGATGGAGGCCTCCTTTACAATCAGTAGATCCAGTAATCTTTTGTGGCCAGGTATAATTTCCTGGGTTTTGTACTTTTGTTAGGACTATAGTAGATAATAATAATGATAATAATAATAATAATAATAAACGCCCTTAATAATAATAATAATAAACGCCCTTAATATTCAGGCCTGACCTAAGGTTTCTGAAAAACTTGAAATATTTATATGTCAGCATCAAAAAAAGTTAATTGTGGAATACTGTACATACTGTACAGAATCCAAATATGGATTCCCGGCCTGAAAGGGTCTTAAAATCAAGATACATACTTAGCTACTTGTTCAAATCAAAAATAACTAAAATTCCTAAAATGAAAAATACCAGCAAATGAAAACAATCAAAACAACTTTTTACTTTCTACAATAACCTTAATCATGAACCTTTGGTTGAAAAACAAATGTCCAATTAAAGGCCTTTTCTGCTTTAATTGTGACAGAATTGTGACAGGAAGTGCAAGACAGACAGGGAGTGACACGAAGCAATGGTCATTCATTTTGCTACATTTAGGTGAATTTTGAACAAATATATTATGTTCAACTGCTTCTAATTAATTTGGGATACTTATTCATTAGACTGCTATTCCTTAGACTACAGTCCTTAAAATACAGGCACATGTGCCTGTTAGTTTAGCCTTTGAACCTTTGGCTCACTGAAAAAAAATACGACAGTCAATATGTGTCAACACACAACACATTTGTCCCATTTGGTTCAGCGACGTGGAAAAAACTAATACTAGTTTGGGCCATTTTTATCACAATTTGATCTTTTTCCTTACTTAAAACCTAAATGTTACTTAAAACAGAATAATATGAGAACATACAGAGCTTGTTGCCCTCTTTGTCGTAGCCATGGAGATAAACAGCACCAGTCTCAAACATCCACTTAGGAATGCTGGCCTCACTCAAATCTGAAAACAACAAAGAACACACAAACACTGTTACAGATAACTTCACTTGTATAGCCAAAGCTAGTCTGTGTAGAACACCCTGACACAAGTGCATACTGTATGAAACTTGGTATTGTTGGAAAGTGCATCTCTCTTGATTAAATTACATTATGACGAGTTATGAACAGCAACATATCTTTCCATTGTATATTATCTACTTGTTGTAATATTTGCATGCTTATCAAAAGATGGCAGAACCTCTCACAAATAATATAAAAGGAAAGGAATATATAAAGTACATTTAACAAGTGGTATTGTGGATTGTGTGGAAGTGTGAAAATTATATACGAGTAACATCAATACAGCTAAAAAAAAAAAAACAAAGTTATTGGACAAACTGAATTCCCTACTTTAAAGTGACTGCAATTACTTTAGTAAAACACAGTAATTCTACTAGAAGTTCTTTAGAGACCAAATGACACAGGCAATTGTCCGCAGAGGTCAATAGACAATGGGACTCTTTCTGGATGCAGACTTTTTGCACATCCCAGTGGAGCACAAAGACACCCACTGATCTGTGCCTACACATCTAGACGCAGAATGTCAATATTGGGATATAGCTGTAGAAGAGCAGTAGTTCTCAACCTGAGAGCAGGACCTCCAGGTCCATGGAGTTACTCATATTTGCATATTTTTGGGCCGTCACAATGTGACAAGTGACAATTATGGATTTTAAGACCTTGGTAATACCTCAAAAAGACAATTTGCTGCATCAAAAGCATGTACATATGCCTACCATTCACACCATATTCCTTTCTCCACTGAAGGCTTTCGTCGATCATTTTCAGAGCATCATCAATGACATACTGTCTCCATGACAGGTACCAATCCACAAGTGTATCGTCTTTCTGTAGTCTGTCCACGTCTCTGGAGTCATATTTGTCAGAAGCCTCTGCAGGAAGACAACAAGGAACAAGTCAACATGTTTCACTTAGTTAAAATGGCAGTTTCCTTATACATACCATGACAGCATGCCAAAAACTACTGTATAACTACCGAAAAATAAACAAACAGTCTGTTAAGAGATCACCTGTTCTTACATAGAAAATGTAAATCTTTTTTAAACATAATTGTAATTTGTGGTCATTGACATGCAGTTGACTAAATAGCAAGCAACTTATGGATGTAATTGGGTCATTCAGTTGTTGTTGTTAACATGTTATGAGGTGTATATTTTTGCACCAGTATTTATATAGAAGATGCAAACCATGCCAATAACCACTTCTTACTAGCACATTATTAAGTTAATGATGCCAGTCAATAACGTTACACAATAAACATTTTACCATACCTTGCAAGAACTCACTGTTGAATCTCTGCCTCGTCTCCTCAACCTTTTTCTCATTCTGTGTAAAAAGAGAACATTATGTCTTACATTAACAGAGGGACAGACACTGTCTTAACAGTAAATAAACCAGTTCACATGCCGACAAATAAAAAAGCAGCCTTTTTTGTTCTAGTTATAACGTTATTACCTGCTCCGATTCGTTCGGATCAACTTCAGCCATGTTCAAGTGTCACACACACTTGTCCTACTTGTTGTTGGCAGTTAGTTCCTTGTTGTTGACTAGCCGCTACCTAGTGCTAGTAGCATGCTAGGCGGCTAACGATGATGATGAATCAGTGCTGGGCGTGAAACTGCTGCCCTGCAGGGCGCCATGTTGGCTCCGACGCCACGGCAACGCCTCCTCCAGCTGCATAGGGTGACCAGATCCAAAGGGTTTCTTTTGAGGGACCGAGGCAGGCATTTGGGAGTGGGAACCGGGGTCTAAAGCAAATGGTTTATGGCCCCCTAAATGCCCTGACTGCCCCATCAAACATGATGGCACGCAAAACAAGTTGTTTTAAAGGGGAACTCCACCCATTTTCAACATTTTAATATGTCATTAATATACCTTAGAGATGTTGTGTGGATATGACAAAAGAAACTCCCCCCAATTCTGTATTTCCTAAAAATGGAGGTCTGGAAAAAAAAAATAACATTGTGAAATACATCTGATGACATCATCAAGATGTATTTCACCAGGTTAATGATTTTTCTTTCAGACCCCTTTTTCCTGAGAGAGTACAAATGGAACCAAATGGAACCGCTAGGGTCCATTTGGTTCACATTTGTATCCTCTCAGGAAAAAAATTGAAAATGGGTGGGATTCCCCTTTAAACAGACAATAAAAACACTACATCTAGCAGGAAAAGAGACAGTGTTAGAAAAGCCAACTATTAGGGGACTAATTAACTAATAAAGCATTTGAACACTGATGCCTGCCACTGCCAGTTACACAATGTGGGGGATGCGGGACAAGGTATTGAAGTTAATGGTGCTGGATGGCATCGCAGGTCGTCGGGTGCGTCCGGGCGCCTGGGTGCGCCCGGACTAAGGTCTTATTTGTGTGTGCGTCAGGAGGAAGGAGAACCATGGCAATGTTCTTAGTTGTCTCATCGTGGTCTCTTTATTTTCAATGAGCAGAGTAACTTGACTAAAGTCAAGGACAGGCAATTCTTAACAGCATAGGTAACAAAACGCTTCGTGGGGTGAGGGCGAGAGAGAGAGAGAGAGAGAGAGAGAATCTCTCTCCCTGTGTGTCTGCCTCTCCCGTCCCTCTTCAAATAATATTTGATACCTTGTCCCACAACTCACATATTATGTGAGTTGTGGACAGTTGGACACTTGACATGACCCACTGTCCCACAGTCCCAGGCAACGGGAGGCGTCTGGTCACCCTAGTTCCCTAGTCTTCTTCAGCGATCAGACATTCAGAAGAATCATTAGGATTCATTCGATAATCATTGTTTTATTTATTTAGATCATCATTACAATTAAGTTGTTGCTATTTTTTTATCTAGCTGCATAATAATCGCACTTTGTTTTATTTCGCTTTTTTAAACAGCTGACTGCTGCTAAATCTTTACCACAATGCACTTCGAAGGACTGACATCATCATCACAGCAGGAAATGGAAATGGTGAAGTTTTGTGTTCGGTTGTTCGCGCGCTGGAAAGAAAGTTAGAGCGAGGAGGGGAATACCATTTACAAGTTGAGTTGATATGGAATATGGATGAGTACTTCTGTCAAACGTTCTACTTTGGGAGCTGCTGCTATGTGTTCACTGTTTACGCTGCAGCTTGTTGTAGTCTGCCTCCTGTTTACATTTGCTAGCATCTACTCTCACTACTCTTACAGAGCTGTTGTTACAAATAGACGTCAGTCCTGAATCTCCTGATGCCCCTGATGATCATACAAACTGCTCGCATTTAGGCAGAAACAGCCAGCAGGTATACTGTACAGATTTTTTTTAATGTACGCTCTCCATTACTCTCATTCCCCATTATTTGTTTACTTACCATGAAACAGTGGTTTTCAACTTTTTTGATACCAGTACCAGTACCAGTATTTAATTCCAGACTGGATTTGGGAAACGAAACAGTCAAACATACAGATCAAAATGACCATTTATCTTCTACATTCTCTAGTTGTGTAGACCTGGGGTAATTCACAATCCACAGGATGAATATTTTAACTCTTGAGAGTGTAAACATTTGGTTTCATTTTTACGCTCTCAAAGAGTTCCATCTGGTTAACCAACTAACCATAATTTAGCTGACCACCTGGAACTCTCAAGGACCACTGGTGGTCCCTGGACCACTGGTTGAAAACCACTGCCATAAACCAAATGAGAGATTTGCACAACCTTCTAGATTTGTCACAATATTTTTCAAGTATTGCATATTCATACTGTATTTTGTAAATCTTATTCTTGAATACTGAACCTACATTTTAATAGCTTCTTAAATAAAATGACTAATCGACTCTCTCAAACCAACTCTACATTGTGCAGGGGCGTGTCACACCATATTTGTCTTACGTGGATGCATGATGGAGACGGTTCACCTGGACGGTGCGCAGTGTAAACAGCGTTGGGTGTCCCACTGCGGAAAGCTCATCTTCTTTCAATGCAAAGAGTCTTCAGAAAACACTGTAAAGGCTTCCGAGCTCCTATTCAGCAGCCTTTCCTTCGACCAAAGTGGCAACACCTTCCTAAGATCTAATGATGGCGCAGCTGTCATCAACAGAACAAGGTCATTTGACATAGTGACTTGCAGATGTGTCTTTGATGCTCAAAAAAGAGTCACTACGCCATGTGTTTTGTTGGTACATAGAAGTAAAAGAGAGAGTTTCAAGTACAGTCTCCTCACTCTGAGCTGTTCAAACAAACTGGAGCCTCACATGGAATTTAAACTCCCTTATGAAATGCAACAGGATGTTGGCATTCTGCCAGGCCCCATAGTGATATGGAGACATGCTGAGGTTGTCTTTTACACCTGTCTGCAGACACCTGAAGTGAGACAAATACCTGCCCAACTCTCCCAAATCATCATTGGAGTACTCCCGCTTCACAAAGAACAGGTGTTTTTTGTAGGTCTGCAAAACTCCTCAGAAGAATGCATGACAGATGCAAGCAACAGCCCCGCTCTTGGGTACCTTCCAGACAATGGACAGTTGTTCGATGGAGGTTTGATTTTACCTAAGGCGTATTGTTCCATTACGAGCTCCATGCTGGTACTCTCGGCTGAAAAGAACAACGGTGTGTTGAAAACGATAGTTGTTGCAGCAACCTGTAAGAAGCAGCTAATTTATTTTGAGAGTGGAGTCCCAAAAGAAGTGTGCCAGCTCCCCTTTGAGGAGCCTAAGGTTATTCAGGTGGTCAACACGGGAAGGAATGGATGCCTGTTTGTTATCTACTTTGACCAGGGACATGTCTGTGCAGTATGGAAGGAAACATTCCAGGTATATTCAAAATGCGTTAATATTGGGCAGGTATATTAAGTGTCATCTTGGCAAAAGATAACGTATTATTCATGCATTTCTTTCAACGTCACACTTTATGCATGCAGGTAGCTTCTCGTTGGTCAGGTGTGCGTTCTGTTCATGTGGATGACTTTCTGGGCCGCGGAACCGATCAGATGTTACTGGTTTTTGCAGAGCAGGTGGGCCCCGGACACCCAGTGGAGAATTTTCTCATCACAGACCTATGTGGCACCTCGTACTCTGTAAGATACTTGTCATACTATCAGGATAATACCACCATTGTTAAAAAGCATCTTCAGCATTTGCCAGGATAAGTCATAATTTAAGGTGAACTAATTTTTCTAGCGCAGTCACGACATTGGAGATGTACCGAAGACCTCTCATCCAGCCCAGGAGAACTATCTTCTCACTCTTCAAGCTTTAGAGTCTCGGCTTCAGGTAGTCATGTTATTTATTTAGATTATTTGTCAGGCACAAATCATTTTTATGTATTCATTTAGTTCATTATATTCAGTTAATGTTATTCTTGTGAGATGGATATCCTTGCAAATTAATGAATTCATACTTAGGCTACGGAATTGATCATTTAGTCTATGAATCTGTCAGTTGGCTGTAGTTGGTTATGACACGTTTTGAACATTCCCTAGTGAACAATCTCGTTCAAATTGGCTTTTGTATATAGAGTGGCTTGAACTTGCTCCAGGATCTCCAGAGAGATGTGAGAGTGAAGGAGAGGGTTCTTCACCAGGCAGTTCAATCACTTACAGACGTGGTCTCAGGAAGGAGGCCTGTACTCTCTCAGTATGAGGAGGTAACTGTATATTGTGTGCGCGTGTGTGCGCGCGCGCGTGTGCGTGCGTGCGTGTGTGTGTGTGTGTGTGTTGGTGTTGTGCCTTACTGTTCTGTCAAGTACTTGCATGAGGGGAGAAATGTACTGTAGCTGTTTTTAGCAGACGGTTTGAGGATCCATTGTGTGCTTTTTAATACTTTTTTTACTACTTTTTATTGGTTCAATATTTAAGTACAAAAGAGAAAAATAGTTCGCACACCATTCAATAGCTCCCAGGCAGTAGACTTCTTTATTGACAACGTTTCGACACGGTGTGGGTCTTCGTCAGGTGACCCACACCAGGTCGAAACGTTGTCAATAAAGAAGTCTACTGCCTGGGAGCTATTGAATGTGTGTGAACTATTTTTCTCTTTAGTACTTTTCACATTTTTTAAGTCCAGCACCCAAATTGTTACTAGAGATGTGCGTACTTTTCCTTTTGTTCCAATAATGTTTTAACCAGCATGATTAAGTTGAGTTAATATGTCTGACAAATATTTTGTCATGGTCGTTTACTGTAAATGTGGTTATGGGACCCGAATGGAAACAAGACCGCAAGGTCTTTCTTTGGTGCTCCTTTTAGAACATGCTGTGTTTGAATGTACCTTGTACGGTTTGAATTTTATTATCTAATAAAATTATCAATCAATTATGCAAAAAAGTGGAGTGGACAGCAGTGATAGTGGCCTTAGGTGTCGAGTCTATACGCCATTATCATTGCTGTCAGGAAGAAATGTGTGTGCTGTTGCAGGAAATGACAGAGAGATAAGTGTCGATGCTGTCACAGATGTCAGGGTTGATTATAGTCTTTGCACATCCTGTATAGGAGGGTCTTACTTCACTATGGGACAGCAGTGATGAGCCTGAGATTGAAGCCTTTGATAACGAGAGACGAGATGTGCCAGCAGTGTCCTCCAAACCTCAAGTTGACAAGCTCTGGCATCGCATTATTGAAGACCGATTGGTTGTGGGCGTCCTCCTAACTACAGATGGCTCTAGGTAAATGTGTGCACTGCTGATGTTTTCTTTTATGGCTGTAAGATTAACTCTTTAGCAAGGTAAACTAGTTGGTGTGATGTACAGTATATAATTGTATATGGGTTTCTATATCGTCCCTAAATGGCTCATTGATCACATTATTGTAGCAGTTGTTAGTATGATTCTTGAAATTCTTGCTGGCTTGATTTTATGTCGTGCCAGGCCATGCTTATCTGGCAGAAAGTGGAACCATGTGCATGATACTGTGTATGATTAATGTGCTTTATGTGTAAATGAAGTCCAGTCAGGCATTTGTTTCCTAGTGAGAGGCAGTTTACAGTTGTCTGCTCAGAGCAGACAACTGTAAACTGCCTCAAACAAAATGTAATCAGACAACTGCAGTTGCACCACTGTACTGATTACATTTTAACTACTAAAACATGTAAGAGTGTGGCTATTAATCCTCAAATGTTATTAAGGATTATTATACTTTAAACGGCTATTTTGAGCTTTTTTGAGCTTTAGAAGATGAATGTATATTTTAAAAAAGAATTATGGTTTGTTTACCCTTTGTTTAGCCGTTTCACTGTATCTCCTGACTGTATGAAACTATTATTTATTTGTACCACTGTAGCTTTAGCATAGCAGTCAGGTGGTAGCCATGGCAACACATTGTCAAATAACCCTCCAAGCGCTTTCTCTTTTTTCCTTACTGTTCTTTTCCTTCATGGAAGCGGCAGAGCAATCGGTACCTTCTTCACGCCATCCACCTGTTCTGATTTCAATTTGGTCACACTGCAACTGCTGGAATCAATGTCAGAATCACCTCTGTACTACTGTGGGGTTTATATTACAACGCTGGTAGAGTTTCAGTAATAAATCAGTCCCTACAGGGCATCTCAATTGTTTACCAGTCCACCTACCTGCTCGCTCTGTCACCGATAGGCTTGTATATATCTTCCTAAAACATTACCTGCGTGATCGATCGGCTGTCGACTTCCGTGTGAAACATGACTGTTTAGGGATGTGTTTTGTTTTTGTTCCAGACCAGTAGGCAGCATGAGCTTATCCGTCTCGACAGAGACAGGCCAGAGATCAGTGCCTGCAGTCATCCAGACCCACAGCCAAGTGTTCCGGCTCCCCACACTCGATCCCTTATCCCCCACTTTTCCTAGCACCCGCCTGCAGCCTGCGGCCAAGAAGAGCAGGCGGGACGGTGCCAACACACCCAGCAGTGACAGCAATGCGTGCAGACTGGCCGTGACCGCCGTGACTGACCTGACGCCTCTGCTGAACTCTGGCTGTGTCAAGTGCCTTGTCGTGCTCCATTACCTCCACACACAGGAGTCTTCTGCCCTTGTGCACGACCCAACACCGTGTGCTCTCCATTGTGGTCATGTCCCTTTGGATGTTCGGAGGAATACCCAAACTCGGCTGCTGAATGACCCCAAACTCACAACGGGTAAATTCATCTCTTTCATCTAAACTCATCTCTTTTTAGAGAACATTAAAGGAACTAATGTTCACGATAAAATGCCACTGTTGTTTTTCTACTCGGCCTGTGTCTCATAGGAGGGCTGTGGGCACCATACACATCCTCAATGTGGAATCGATGCAAATAGAAACTGCAGGCTTTCTATTTCTGAAAAGTTACAATGAGAAATTATTCATACTAACTCATAATAAATAAAAAATATATATTTTTTCATGCCTAATGATGACGCACATGGTGGGGGCGTGTTTCTGAACTGCCCACAGCCCAACACAGACCGGGTAACAACAGTGGCATTTTATCATAAACATTACTGAGAACCAATTTTATGAAGACATGTTGAAAAGTGGTGAAGTGGTCCTTTAAGGACTTCCTTGGTTGTATATACACAGCAAAATAATCAAAGTAATGTGCAATTGACCCATAATGACGTTAAACTGGGCCACTGATGTGAATGTGTACAATATGAGGTGATATCTAGATTATTGCATTTTGAGTGTTTACATTTGCTTCTGCTATGTTTTCTGTGCAGATGAGATTAGAGAAGATTTGCTGTCCCTGTTGGCTGTGCTAAACCGCTGGATCCTCCACATAGATTCTCCTGACCACAGCTTAAGGGATGTGGATGGCTGGATCCAGAGAACAATGGGGTGTGAAGCCCTAGAGGTAGACTCCCGGTATCTTCTGTCTAACCCTTCAGGTCCAGCTGCGCTCATGCTGTTTCACTGGCAACAGACGACTCCCTTCCAGGGAGACCTGGTTGTCCACTGCAGGTAATTTGGTTTTATTCACAGCATTAAAGCAGTGTGCAGACCAAAGGTCTACAGTAAAGATGTACCCGTTTATTATTATTATTCATTTTAATAAAATTGCCTTTCAAATTGCTTTAGAATACACACACACACACACACACTACCTACTAATACTCGGTACCTCTTGTCTAGGACAAAAGTCAAATCTTAGTAAAAAATAAACTTAAAAAGTAAAAACAGACAATTGGAGTGTATAGACTTTTGGTAAGCCCCTATAAAGACCTTGACCAAACATGGAAGACAATAAGCAATGCATATATAATTATAAAGCAAGCATGCTATTACAATAGGCATATTAAACATTATATATTGCACTATAGACTATAAGTTTATCCTGGTGAATCTCTTGTTACTGAGCAGCCATGTGTGGTTGGTAACGTAGTAGGAGTATGTTTTCATAATAAATAAAAAGTATGCTATATGCCTTCGTTTGGAAGGTAACGTCCAAGATGAACTGCCTTGTTGAGCAGCATTCCATTTCATCACCATGTTGTTCTCGCTCCATAGTCGGCTAGTGAGACGATAGAAGCAATTATCTGACAGGAAAAAGGAAGCCCCTTGTGAACATATACATCAATTGCGGCTTTGAAATTGATAACGTGGATTTGTGTCAGTCATGTAGAAGAAATTTCATGGAATTTCAAAGTAATGGGGATCCTTTGAGTTTCTACAACACTGAAGTGCCCGTCTCGTATACATGCCTCATGAATTTTAACAACTGTCGAGTTGGATCTGAGTTAGCTGAGAAATTATAGTGAGGAAAACTCAACATACCGGTATATTACACTGTAAAAGCCTCAGTGTTAATACACAGTTGTACCCAGTTACAAATGGGGAGGAAATATCAGAAGATTTCACTGTGTATGAAAACAAAATGGCAATGTTTCCTCCTTTACAGTCACTTACGGATGCTCGAGTTCTTGGATTCATTTTTGGGTTTCCTCCCTGCATCCTGCTCTGTCAAGTCCCTGAAAGACCTGGGGACATGTAGGACAACTCGCGTGCTTCCTCTAGCTTTGGAGGAGGAGCTGCTGTCACTCAAAGACGGCGTGTCATCCCTGTTGTGTTGCAAGGACGAGGAGATGGAGAGGACCTTTGGAACACGGCACCAAGAGACCCCAGAGCCACATTCTGTGGAAGGTCTCCAAAAATGTAGAGAGGAGTGGGACATAGACCTGAAGAGGAGCAAGACCAAGTTGAGCCCCCTGGTGGATATAGGGAGCTATCGCAGGTTGACCCAGAAACTATTCAAGGTTAAGCTAGAGGGGGATTTGGCAGTACTCTTGGAGTCCCACAGAACCTAGCTCATTTCTGGAATGCACTAGACTGAGGCAGTGGCACTCAGATTTTAATGGTGTGCTGAAAGATTTTATCGATAGATGGTAGTGCTTGTAAGAGATAACGGAGAATAGGAGCTAATTATTGAGAAATAAGCCCTGACAGTAATGACCCTGAAGGGTGTTATTTCTCAATAATGACCTGCTCCCCATTGATTATCCCACTTATTATATGGATAAGGGATATTCATGTAATTGATTTTAAAAGTATGTCATTGCTTATTGTTTGCTGTTTATCTATATCGTGTCAGTGTTTACCTGGCTGTAGTGTTGGACAAGGCAAAAATCAAGAAACGCCGATATGAGCCAGCAGTCTTTGTTTAAACAATGTCATTGATTCCAGCAATCATTATTCAACAATAACAGATCAATAAATTCAGTGATTGACCAAGCAGAAAAAAAGCATTCGACCAAGGTATGTACGTATGGTAGTACTTCTATGTCTTTGTTGAATGCCCCATAGCCTAAATTGAAGTTAACACTTTAGTTTAGAATGTCTGTGGTTTTGGTAAATTAAATGTCTTTTATATAGTGATTTAATTTAATCCAAGTCAGCTATACTGAAAGATGTCCACGTAATTGGATCAATGTCTCCTGTGTGAGGTTTCAGTCAGATCTCTTGGGATTCAGTATTTCATGTCGGTGCGTAAAGCTTCAATGTCCGTCCAGTGGGCAACTTCCTGGATTTCATAGCTCTAATCTATCTTTGGTGCTCGGCTCCCATCAGATCAACAGTGTTTCTGTTAAGACAGCCTCTTTAATGTCTGACTTTGCTGAGTGCTCACCAGTGGGAGACAGAATCTGCCTACTTTCATCCTGAAGTGTTCAATATTATAACAAAAAAGGGCAAAACTGTACTGCTATGCTGGCTACCGAAGTTGCCTGTGTGAGCATTTAGTGATGAACCCCACTTATAGTTCAGTCATTATTTTTTTGTTGTTTTCTATTTTGTATGAGGTCTCCTGTGAATCTGTACAAGCTGTCAGCACTGTTATTAAAGTGCCAAGTGCTGTAAGCATCAAGCATGTCCATCATATTCTTTTTTTTATTTGAAAGCTAGAGATCCATGTTGGATTGACCACCAGCATCTGTTGAGAAGGAGATTGCTGGCTGCTTCTATGTGATGTCAACCCATGGGTAGTAGTAGTGTCAGAGATCCAGGACCTGCAACGTCTCCAATCTGTAGCACTCAATCCGAGGAGAAACGCTTGCCCTCTTTTCTTTAGACTGATAATCTGCTCCGGTGCTCTCTCACCATCAAGACTATTAAACACTTTTGTTTGTCTGAAAGAATTCTACGGAGTAATGCAGAAATCAAGATTCATCAAAAGCAGTGATGGGTGAATACTATTACATCATTGTATAAAAGGTGCTGTCACTTCACAGTGTGAAGTGACGGTGTGATTTTATTATATGGAAGCATTTGTAGTTGCCTTTTTTGAGGGGCTCAACACCTGGCTTTTGGAAATTACACAAAGTCTATGGAGTTCTAATGACATAAAAAACAGCACGACTGCATAAATTCATCCAGTATGTAATGTAATTGTTGCTTAAAGGAAAGCCATAGTTATTGCAAAATGTCAAGGACAGTGTTGGGTAGTGTTAAAGCCATATTGATGCTGTGTTTCATGGTCAGTATTCAATCTGAACTGGTCCTCTGGAACTGAACTGGGCTCTGGCTTTATACCCTCATCTCGAGAGGCTGAGGTTTCCATCTCCTCTTGACTGGATCCACACATACTGGCAGATTACCCACGTGAGGTGCAGTAAATATATTTTTTCAGAGGTATTGGAATATCTGAGACTTAATTTATTTGTTTTAGGAACCATTTTACGAAAGGTATGGGAATATGGTTCCACATAACTAATGAGCCTATATAATATATATATATATATATATAATATATATATAATTTGTGTACAACTATTGACAGAGACTCCACTTATGTACCCGGTATTCTAAACTCTACAGTTGTAACTTGACAAATCTTCGTAATGCTCTGGGAATTGAGCCATTAACAAACACTTAGTTCCTATTGATTAGACATGAGGCAACATTAAACCATAACAACAAAAGACTAAAGATCAATAATGCCAGATCACAATGTGACTTCATATGGACCAGCAGTAATTGCTTAGCAAGAGTCCCCAGTGTACCACTGTTTTCTTTTGACTTCATTTCAACATAATACGGTATAATGAATAACATCAATGTCTCTTTGAACATTTCCCTCTTCTGCCCTATTGGCGGTTTCACTGAACCTTCTGTGCTTGGGTGCTTCCTGTATAGATAAATAGATGAATCTGGGTATATGCCCCTATTAGATGTAGTAATATAGTAGGCATTTCCATTTACCCTTATATTCATCTTGAGATTGATGTAAGGCGTACTCTGTAAACGATCTACCAATTTTCTTAACTCGATCAATTCTCCGCTTTTCTCACATGCTGGCCTTTTCCATTTCTGTGCAGTTGCTATGGAAACCCTCATTACTTACCTCTTCTCAGACCTTGCCTAGCTGCCTCCTGAACTCTAATGAATGATGGGGAGTTGTTTCCCCACTTAAACAATTAAAAACGGCCTATTTTTACACGGAGGCCTGCCCTGGAAATCATTTTCTTTTCATAAGCCATCAAACTAAGCTTGATTGGGTGGTGCAAAAGTGATTGTATACTCCCTTGTTCACCTGGTAGAATTCTAAGGAATAATATCAAGCTGTGTACAGCGAAATCATGGGTACTTCCACCACTGGAGCATTATTAGCATTATTGATTGGTTTATAATATTGCTGTTTTTGTGTCCCTAAACACCCACATGAACACCCACGTATCAGTATCAATTACGGATGTCCCGATACTCATTGGCATGTTTTTTTTTCTTCTGATGTAATGATAGGAATGACAGAAAACGGATCTGGACAACTCTAGTATCATTTTTTTAAAAGATGAACGATGCCCATTGGAAATTATGCCCGTGTACATTTGGCATCCAATATCATAGTTTTAAGACCAGCCTATGATGTGAAGTCAGTACTATGATTCCAAAATATTGGTGACATGAGGAATCTTCAGCCACCGTACATGGACATAAAAGGTACAGACATAGTGCTACTGTAAGTCTCTGCTATTTGGAAACCGGATGAGGGGAGTGTACATATTGTACATATTGTTTTACTATATAAAAATTGTATGCCCCTTTGCCATTTTTAGCTGCACCCTCAGCCATTTCATCCTAGAACCTGTTTGGAAGCCAGCCGATGACTGGCATTGGAATAAAAGGGACACAGGGAGAGATCTCTGTATTTGGGCATTACTGTAATTGGGACACAAGACAGACAGATATAGATTTTTGGTCCGACCGAATTCCCACTCAGCACAACACACCATCAGTTCCCCACTGATAGACATGCCAAGTTTTGAAATAAATTGGTCGAATGGTGTTTGGGTTATGTGCGAGACAAACAAACACAACATTTTTCAGATTAATTCATGCATTTACGATGGAGTCAATTATGCCACTGCCTATACGACATGTTATGTTTGCCTGTCAGTTACTACTATGTTCATTGTGGAAACCATTTGAAATGTGTTAAAGCAGTGGTTTTCAACCAGTGGTCCGGGGACCACTGGTTGAAGTGGTCCTTGAGAGGGTTCCAGCTTGTTTATTAACCAGATGAGCAGTTGGTTAACCAGATGTAACTCTTTGAGAGCGTAAAAATGAAACCACTCTCAAGAGTTAAAATATTCATCATCTGAACTAACTACACAGCTAGAAGATTAATAGTCATTTTGATCTGTATGTTTCCCTCTTGTTTTCCCAATTCAGCCTAGTATTGTGGACAAAAGCAAAAGAAATCTTTAGTTTTGAGGTCTGGGGCTAAAATATCCTCAAATGGTGGCCTGTGGCTCCAAAGCCGAATAAATAATGGGCCCTGGTATGGAAAAGGGTTGAAAACCACTGTCATAAAGGAAATTACACAGGGACATTTTTTCCTGTATTCCAGGCATGCCAGTATAGGAAGAATAAATATTTAAAAGCACAGAACATCAGCATGATGTAGCTTGTAGCTGCTGCTTATATTCAAACTGCACCTTGTTTTGGTGTGTGTGTGTGTGTGTGTGTGTGTGTGTGTGTGTGTGTGTGTGTGTGTGTGTGTGTGTGTGTGTGTGTGTGTGTGTGTGTGTGTGTGTGTGTGTGTGTGTGTGTGTGTGTGTGTGCGTGCGTGCGTGCGTGCGTGCGTGCGTGCGTGCGTGCGTGCGTGCGTGCGTGCGTGCGTGCGTGCGTGCGTGCGTGCGTGCGTGCGTGCGTGTGTGTGTGTGTGTGTTGGGGGGTGGAACAGAGTTGTCCTCTGTCTCCTGTGAAGGCACTCTGACATCTCCCATTCAGCTGATGTCCACTCCGGTGAGCACTACCTGCTGTGATGTCCATGCTACTGAGGGTGTGAAGTCCATTATCTTGCATTAATGGAAAACCCCAATGTCGGCTCATATCTGTGTCTCTCCAGGCGGTCCAGAGATCTAAGGGAATGTGCCGTCACCCTGACTTACTAGCCAAGTAAAGGGAACACACTTTTGTGCCCGTTCCTCTCCTTTGATCTGATTTGTAATCACACTTAAAAAGCAGGTGTGCATACTATTTGCCCACAATTTTGTCCCCTTTGCTAACTATTATTATTTCTGCTCATAGAGTATAGTGTGTGTGTGTGCATGCATGCGAGTTACAGTAGGATTGAAAAAAAAAAACATCAGATTGAAAAAGTAGTGCTGGTCTTTGAGTTCACCTCCTGCTCTCGCATGCAGGGCACTGAGTCGTCTGAAGGTGACATCTCACCGCTTGGCACAGCGACTCAGCAGGGTCTCATAACCCCCAAGTCACCTTCAGCTTCTGGTTGATCTGGGCAGCTCCCAGTCTCACCGTCAAAAATAGCACTAAATGTCAGCTCTGCCTGCTTACAACACATTGATCTCAAAGATCCGCTATTTGTGGGTAGGACCTTTTCTAATTTAAAAAAGAGAGATGGAGGACACACGGATTACACATGTGGAGCACACTCAACTTTATTGATGTACAGTAGAGTAGATGACCTTTTCCAGGAACTGTATTCAAGAAAAGAGTTGTTTAGCACAGTATCAGGAGTTCGACCAAAAGCTGCTCTATACTGTGAGTAATGTGAGCATCGCCCCCTTGCAAGTTGAATCGCTCTACAAATGTGTCACTACACAGTAAAATCCTGTGTTTAACTCTGAGAGTGTACGCATGTGTCTTACATTTTACACTCTGAGTTCAGGGTTGTAATGTGTATCCAGCAAAGAGCACAGTGTGGGGATGCGTAGAACAGTCCTTTGAGGAGTTATAAGTACTGTATACTGAAAGTGATTTTCTATAAACATATTGTGTTCCCTGTCTCAATAAATATTCATCAGACTAAATCTACAAAACATACACTCCAACTCTAAATCCATGTTGATTATACCTGGAATACTGTACCTGTGATATAAATAAATTCATTGGTATGTGGGAATATTAACTTATGGTATATCATCAGATTCTATGTAGCTGATTTGCATCTCAGCTTACCAATACACCGGTGAACTGTATGCCAAGATATTTCAGAAATTATCTTCAGGATGGAAGTGATATTTAAATTAGTTGTACACTAAGATGAGTGGGTGAGCCATTATGCAGATTGTAGGTGACATATATTATGCACAGATATTTATAATAGCAAAACAAATGGAAAAACATACCTTCAGATATCTGGTCTTAGGTAGAAAAGCATAAACAGTGCATTCATTCGTGACAGACCACTGAATAGGAGATGCTTGGAAAAATAGGGAAGCGTCGTTCTTTATCTCTCTAAATCCATGATATCTAAGGCCTCGGGTTGTTAATAAAAATGCAGTATCCGTGAGCCAATTGTGGATTTTCATCTGCTTATTCATACACATGCCGGGAACATGTGCTGCTGTTTAATGTATGTAGGAGAATACAGTTTCTACTGTATTTGCTTGCATCGCATTCTGTACATTGCAGGGTCTTGCTGCTTTACAGTATGTTGTATAAACAGTGAGGGAGTGTGTGACAATAGTACAATATAAAACAGTTCTAAACGCCTTTAATATGAAATACCCCCTTTTTTCCTGCAACCACAAAAGTCTCAAAGTAAGGTTCTGACTGTGCTACTGTTCATATACAAATTCATGGAATGCTCCATTGCTTGGCTGTAGATAGGCCAAGGCAGTGATATTTGTCTTTTGAAAATTTGGTCCATCTTTTCCAGCATTTTACTGTGCCTATAGAGATTTCTTTTTCCAGGCAATGTTGTGCAACAGTAGTACACCAAAATATACAGCATCTGAGTCTCACCGTTTTTCACTTGATAATCAGAACATGCACATGTTCTGATTATTAATCATTTATCTTGTGATTATGCATGAGCATTATACATGATCCCTGCAAGAACACTGGCATTATCACCAGGTTTCATCTCAACGCACAGTCTCACAATGTCACCTCACCACAGCATTTCTCAATCTCAGAAATGAGAAATAACTGAGAAAATGTTGTTTAAGGAAGGTTCCAAACTCACAGGAGCCGTTAGATGCCTTCATGCCTGATGATCTTGTAGGTGATCCAGTAGAATATGTTGAAGATGAGGAATGCCATTGGAAAAGCTGCTCTGGATATCGTGTCTATCCTCTTGGCTCTGTCTACAAACCTCTTCTTTATGGTTTCGATGTCTTTTGGGGCATGTGGTTGAGGATTAGGAGCTATGGTGGCATTCTTAACAGCTGTGCCATCTTTAGTTGTCGGCAGACACTGGCTCATGCTGTTGCTAGAGAAGTTAAACCGGCCCTCCTGCATATCGTCATCCTGGATAAAGACACGCGTGTACAGTGTTCACAAGCCATGTGATATGATATAGATATGACATTTATCATGGCATATGACGAAGCCAACTGGGCTGTGTCATGAGAACGTGAACACAAATTATCTCCATAACAACATGCCCAGACTGAAATGATAAATTATTTACATTTGTTCAGTCAGATTATCAGTACTTACATTGTCTACAAAATAAACCGGTCACCACCGGGCAGCTACCTTGTAGGGATTTGAATGCTGGCTTACCTTGTGAGTCCTTCTCTGCCTTCGCTTCAAACGAAGGAACTCCTTCTGTTGCCTGGAGACAAAATTAACTCCAGCATATTCCAGCAATGCAGCAAACACAAAGAGCAGACACACAGCCATCCAGATGTCAATGGCTTTCACATAAGATACCTGTGAACAAAATGGTTTATTTTTATTAAATATCCATAGTATGGATTCCATACTGATAGAAACGATACATACTTTTATTCAGAATGAATTGCATACAAACCATTTGAATTGTGGGACAATTTTCAAATTGTTTGGAAATGGTAGGTTTCATTTACACTAGGGCAGTGGATATATATTAAGTACCTCATAACATTAAGCTACTACAGTGGATTTTTATGAAACAAACACTTGCAGGATAATTGGACATTTTATAGCTGCAATGTTGGTGGGTTGGACAAAATTGAATACAATTGGCTATAACTTCTGTTTGCAAGTTTGGCATGTGTGCATACATACATGCACTTGTTATTATTAACTAACTTCAACTAAACTAATTTAATACTAAGGACACTTTGCTTCTTCAGGCTTGACCCGTATTAAATTAAACAAAAAACATACTCATGCCTGGACCCATAAGAGTCAATTTATTGGTTTAATTTTACACTCTGAGGAGTTACAGATCTATATTGGTCCACTTGGTTAATACCAGCTCTCCATCATTTAGCAGGGGACTAGTTGGAAAGGCAACTATTTTGAAACAAACATCTAAAACAAAATAACCTCTGCAGTTATATAACCGAATGCTTAGGCTTTTGAATCTGCCTTTAGTGTACATATATGTAAATTAACTTGCTGTGACTTCTAAATGAGTCAATGACTATAATTTGGAGTGGTGTTTTCTAACAAGTATGTTTGTTGAAGCTGACAGTAATATCCATGATTGCAGAGCTATAGGGCACAGCTGGAAATAATTGGCTCCTTATTTGTTGAGTTAATGGAGTGGAAACCATAGCTCTAAATTGGAGCTTTAGCATTGATTTACATCTCCGTCTCCACTTGGGTGGTAGAGTTGAAGATGAAGTTGAAAGAAGCCCGAAGACAAATTCCTATTCATCAATAGATGACCTGGGCTTTGTCTCGCCTCACGACAGCCGATTTGCATTGGAGGGAAACAACTTAAAAGTCAGCTTTTTTGAGAACATTCAAGGCACATTGCGCTTTTGTTTACTTGGGAGGCTTTAAAGGCAGCTGTTTAAATATGTATTATATCTTTCATGTGAGGGCTCTGACACAGCAAAGCCCTTGAGTGGTCATATTATGTAGGCTATGGTGTGGGAGAAGCCTGATTGATCTGCTATACAGCTGACGCACAATGCCTTTAGTACCATACAGGCCAAGTGTGCAGGGCAGGCAAATATGTGTGAAAATAAGATACTGCTGTAGTGTAAACTTTGCACATAAACCAGCCGTATACAAAACATGGTGTTCTGTGACTTCCAAAATAAAAATAAAATCTTTTTTAATGCTCCTTAATGTTTTTGCTTTTGTGAGCTGAGGAATGAAATAGACATGGATAGAGTATTTTTTTTCCTTTATACCTGTCACACAAAATAACATCATCCTCTTAGAAAAGGCTGTTCAATCCATCAATGGCCTGCCACTTTAGCTCCTTATAAACAACTAGACTGGTGCCTAACTGTAGAGCACAGAGTTGATAACGATGCCTGCGTGCGTGCCTACTTGTGCATAGTATATAGAAACATCTGTATCTCTCATGTTTGCCTGTGTTTGAAGATTACTGCAAAATGACTGTAAAAATTCCACTGGTCGACCCATACCATTTTCGGGTTACAGGACATACTGTATATTAGGCAAGTAAGCGTCAATAATAGCATCAGTTGTTGTTGAAGAGAGTTTTCTGTTTTGAATTATGGAATGGTGTTGGTTTGGTGGTGCCACAATTGTAGTTTAATTATAGGCACTTTTGCATGCCATCATGTTTGGTGGGGCAGTCAGGGCATTTAGGTGGGCATTGCCCGCCCCCATGCCCATGCCTAGATCCGGCCCTGGTGGGGTATTGCTATGGCAATCAACTGACTGAGGTAGAGGCTGGAAATTACATGGGAGAGGGGACTTTGGCTCAGAATGACCACAGCAACGGTGTGTCCCCCAGTCTGGAGGCCAGGCACTGAACATGTGTGTGAGTTTGAAGTCGGTGGGGCAAACGATTCTGGATTTACATGCATTATAAACGTACACATATACTGTACTGTATATAGACAAATGTCCAAATATGGAGTGTTGTGATCAACAGGCCAGCTCCATATATGGAGCATGGACAGGGACCTGGTCCCCACATTCCCCACACATGGGGGGACGGACGGACGCAGTCGGTTCTCGAGTTACGCGCATTTCAGCCGCACATAAGACAGATGCACAGAGACATGGTGCATGTACAGATATAATATTTCAACGCGGTGTTCTGTGCAGCATGTCCACATACAGGTTTGTTTACCTATCCATTCCATCAGTGCATAGTGACAGATTATCCATGTGTTGTGACACAGGGGAGAGATCGGGGAGCATTTGATCCAAGAGCCCACAGCCTATTAGCCTCACTTTGGCACTGACCCCACAGGCTGTTGACATGAAGACAGAGAGGTTTACCTTCGGAAGGGAAGATCTGGAGCCGGAGCTCTGGGTTGTCATGGTGAGCACGGTGGTGATGCCCAGTGCCACTCTGGCGGGGGCGGCGTCCATGTTGATCCAAAAGGAGACCCAGGAGAGGATGACGATCAGGAGGGAGGGGATGTACATCTGGATCAGGTAGTAGCCCATTTGACGCTCCAGGCGGAACTTCACCTCAATGCAGGTGAATTTACCTGGTGAGGGATTCAACAAGGGCAATTTTAGCGAGATACATTTTGTTTGTGAAAGGCAAGGATGCATACAGTATATAATATGACATATATACATATATATTTGTGTTCTCTAACCAGTGTTGTAATGTTTGGTACAGTAGCCCAGCTCCTTCTCATCTCTCATGAGGAACTGAGGTAACGTGAGTCCCTCTGACACCTGCACAGGATCCTTCTCCATCCACTCAAAGATCAGGTCATTCATGGTGTAACCAACTAGAGATGGCAATAGAGAAATGACACAAAAATATGTCAAAGACACAGTATAATGCAGATACATACAACACATATCAATTTGGCTAAGAGCGGAGAGGAAGGCAGCTTACAGCTTTCCAGTTGCATTGTGCACGTTTGGGTATCCATTGGAAAGTTCTTCAGATCCATCGGACAGGACAGAATGAGAGTCAACCTACGAAAACACAGCAATTTACTTTATTATTAATTAAATTCAGCACATTTAGATAAACTTGTTTACTTAAGGTGGATTAGGAAATACAGATTGCTAGACACCTAGACATGGCATTTGCATTCTATCTTTGCCCATCATTTCTCTTCTCAGACAGCCTCTGTCGCAGCATGTGGGATTCCCTTCAGCAGGTTCCTATCACACTTTCATTACTGGGACTTATTGTTTCTGAGATGCATTGTGGTCTACCGTCTGGTTCGCTCTATCATCGTGTGTCTCGTCGATGGGGAAAGTGGCTAACCACCTTTCATTTCTTGGCACCGTTGTCTGTGTCCACACCTGGGCCCTGCTCGGCCAGAAACTGATCTCTAAGTGGACTGCAAATTGATCTGCTTTATACTGGGGCATCGGAGAGAGAAATTGAATGCTGCGTGTGACTGAAATTGCATTGAAATGACATGAAACATATTTTCAACTCTTGTTGCACAGATTTGTGATCAAATGTATGGGTGATTTTTAGATGGGCCCATTGCATCTTTCTGATCCTGTGCAACTACACTGGTATGGATCATACTGTATGCTGGCACAGATACAGATTCTGTAAATTATAGTATAAATTGATTTATTTACATATTTTATACCCATACTTCATGCAATATCCTCATATCTCCAATCAAGAACGCCATCTATCAGAATACCACTGATCTCTAAGAGCCCTGCAAACATACTGACTATATTGAAGCATATGGCATGTGGGAGAAATAGATTAAATGTATCACATGTATGTATGCTTTCATCAAACCCTCTGTTAAGTTCTAAACAACAACAACGAACGTACCCTCAGGATTAGTTTACCATCTTGCAGTCTGTGTTCCTTTGTAAAATCTTTACCACGCTTGGGAACTGTATTTGGGAGATATAAATGTGCTCATTTGAGGGACTAGAATCTAGGGACTAGATCAATACTGAATTACATTCACTCAAAGCTGCTTGCGTACTCTAGATAGATAGTCTTTGATGTCTGCGATGGGTTGGAGCAGCGAGCCAATAGCCTGCTGGGTAAGCAGGCATGGAATCAGAGCTCATAATTATCTATTATCTGCTTCAGCTTTTCTTTTCTCAGATATTTTCTTCTTGAGATTTCAGCCGCATACTCATGCTGTAACAGTTACAGCACTCTTCTTTCTGTTAAAGCTGGACTTTTTATTCATTTTTTATTTATTTATATGTGACTAGCACATCTGCAGTTTTTGTGATCTCAAACCCTGGTATCAGGTAGGACACCTACTGGCTGACAGTCAGCACTGCCTGAAGCTCATATATTGTGAAATATCTCTCCTTGCTGAGCAGGGATTCCACCTTGAAGAACTAAGTTAGGTCTCCCATGTGGTTCGAAGTCGAAACCCCGGGCAAAAAATGTTACAGAAGCAATAGCCACGCCGCTGATGTCACAGATGACGCCATGACACTTTAATGTGTGGCAAATCTCGCGCCGGATGTTCCATGAATACATGGCAGTGAATGGACCCAGCTTGTGAACAAACATTATTTCAGTTGCAACCTTTGTAATATAATTGGATCAGGAACATAATAGAAGACATGTCACAAGTTGTTTTCAAACACCTCATCTGCACTGCCAGGGGCGAGCGAGCAGCAATGTTCTGACAGTGACATTGCATGAGAAACTGTCCTCATTAGGAGCATTGGTCATTGTGCTGTGACGTAGTCTCAAACCATTGAAATAACCAATAAATAGTAGCGTGTAGATATGAAAGCGTGTAGATAGATATAAAGCATGTAGATAGATATAAAAAAGTCTTTCGGGAGGACAACGTTGCTGTATGGCACGTTGTTGCTCGTGGCGTGTCAGGAGAGTCACATTGAAAAACATGTAGGCCTATTGTAGTGACGTTTAATTGTTCACTCATTGCTTGCTTGCTAACCCTGGGATCTATACAGCGGCAGGTATCGTTTCTGTTTCGGTGGTATAGACTGCCAGGCAGGAAACAATGGATAGACAAGTCTCATGATACTTGGTACGTTCAGAAACATATTTTGTGATATCCGTATTAATGTACACAGTCTACTGTACACAATGAAAAGCAACACAGCGCTGTTTTTTCAATGGTCTCAGTCATTCAGAAATAGTGTTTCTTCATGAGTTGGTCACTGGGATCTCATTGTCTCCAATGAATTCCACCGAACTTCTAGATGTAGTTTGGCTCCCAAGGAGCAGCAAATCTGCTGTCTGGAATTGTGTGATAGCAAAAACGACGGTGTCTTTACTTTCTTTTTCATATACCTTGATCCTGGGGCCCGGGCGGGAAATGAAAATAATGGATTGCAGCTTTAATCCACAATCCTGTAAAGTCTGTCACGTTTAGCATATCAGCACTATGCGCTGTTTCTTTTACCTGATACTGTACAGCACAGTCCCATCCTTGAAGATCCTCAGGAGCTTGTTGTCAGTGGTTACGTCATGGAAGTTGGCGCCTTTCTCATTGGCAAAGAAAAGGTCAGGTTTCCAGATGGAGTCTAACATGGAAGGGTCCAGGTCCAGGGAGGAGTCTGGGTATTTACTGTATGCCAGCCGAGGGTCGTTCCAGCCCTGCCGCAGGAAGATGTTCACTCTGTAGTCCTACGGAGGTGACAGGTACACATGGACATAATGTACTTACACAGTACACAGTACAAAACCTCACTTCTAAGTTAACTCTGAGACCCCTGTTCCACTGGTTGGCTCCCAAAGGGAACCGTTCCAGTTCTTTTTGGTTCTTAGTCCATGAACCAGATCTCCAAAATTGGAACATCAGTAATGATATAAGTGGGCAAAACCAATGAACTCAAAGACAATGATTTATTGTATTACAAATACATTTTTAAATGTGCAAATGGAGCATTATATTTAAATATATGCAAAAAGAAAAAGAAAATATGAAAAGGATACAATGAAGTGTTATCATATATTAATTTACTTAATTTATTATCGGGATAGTTTTGCCCATTCAATTCATAAGTAGAGTCCCAGTGTTGGAACTGGCTTGTGTGCTAAGAACCAAATAGAACTGAAGTGACTCCCATTTGGAACCAATCGGTGGAAGAGCAGTCTGGGTGTATAAATGGAGCCATACATAGTCCATTTCTATACTCTCAGAGTTAAATTAGTACTGAGGGTTTTACTTTGTGCCCAGCTTTGATGTATGAAACATGCATGTCATTATGGTAGGAGGTGAACTAGTCATTAATGCTGTTCTTAGATATTTCTTTATAATTGCAAAACTGCCTTGTGCATTTTCATTTATATGCATTACACATTGCATCAGTGCAAGCCATTAGCATAATTTTACAATTCTTAACATTGCTGTGTGTGTGTGCGTGTGTGCGCGTGTGTGCGTGTGTGTGCGTGTGTGTGTGTGTGTGTGTGTGTGTGTGTGTGTGTGCGTGTGTGTGTGTGTGTGTGTGTGTCCGTGTGTGTGTGTGTCCGTGTGTGTGTGTGCATGTGTGTGTGCGCGCAATTGTGCATTTGTGCGTGCGTGTATGTGTGTGCGAGTGTGCACACAAATTTCCCCAGGAACAATTTTGCAATAACTGTTTGCACATAATAAAAAAATAAAAGTATGGATGATGAGTTTGATGCAATTCATAACAAACAACTCCATCATCTAAATCCTCCAAAGTAGCCATGAAGACATTATTGATTTGAATTATGTTGAAAGGAGTAAAGTTTGAAATACACTAAATGTACAACGATAATAAGTAGCAAATCATCAACAGCCATAATGGTAGTAGATAGATGATGTGTCCAGCAAGCAATGGATTATAAGGAAAATCCATTGCAATTAGTTGCATTATTCAGAAGCCGATTGATTGACTTGACATGATTATGAGGTCTTCACCTTTTGATGTTAGTAGTTCCAAAGGTTACAAACCTACAAACATTTTTTCCTGATTGTCTAAAAGCTGTGTTAGTGCGATGAAAAATAAGTCTTGTGCGCCAAAGTCCATTCCATTGTGACTCAAGCATATTTATCATCACAACAGCACAACTCATTGTGTATTTGTTGGTGGCTTCTGAATGAGCTCAAGTGAAGAATGCCAGGTTTGATATTGTTTACCCCTTGACCAGATAGTTGGGTGTCTTCGGACATGACGTTGATCAATCTGTCTGACACTCAAGACCTAAGCCCCCCACAGACACAAGGATACTGGCCGTACTTAAATTGAAGCTGGCAGTGCTTGTGTGGATTATTAAATCTGGAGTAATTTAACATGCTGTATGCTGTGTACAAAGAGGTGTCGTGGGATGAATAATCCAATATTGCTTTAGGTATCACAGCAGGAGTTATGATTCTCAGTTGTAATACAAGGATCAAGTATAGCTTACAGTGCCACAAGATGTGGCTACTGGAGCCGCCAATAGACTTCTGGATGATCAAAATCATATGAGTACAATTTTGCAATTGGATATGAATTTGTGGAGAATGAACTGCATGATTCAGCCTTCACTCCGGGGCAGAGAGCAAGGGTGGAAGACATGGATGGCCGAGCTCAGTGGATGCTCAACTCACCATGGTAGTTTCTGCTATAGAACCAAAACTGTTGATAAATATGTTGCAGGTAACATTAACGGGTGGACCTGCAAGTTGGGGGACAGATAACATAACAAATGATACACAGGACAGGGCAAGAATCGATTGGAAAATACTGGAGGACTCACCATAGTTGTCTCTGTGACAGAGCCGAAACTGTTGATAAAAATATTGCATGTAACGTTTACTGGAGGACCTGCAAAATGGAATAAAATGATATGACAGGGAAAATGACATGACAGGGGAGAAAGCCAAGCATTCTTACTTCCATATCTCTAGTAGGAACTATGTCGGGTAGGGAAAGGAATAATGTTCTGCTCGGTTGAAATTGCTGCTGCTTCATACTGCATAGTATTTGTCCTTAGAATACTGCTTCATGCATGATAATACTTTCAGCAGGTGCAAGGTGATATGACCACACCCATGTCCCTGTCTTTGGACAGAAACACAAAGTCAGATGTTATCTGGATGGAACTATTAAATTATATTGCTAATAATGCATAGTGTAGCAAGATTTTGGTTATAGTTAAGACAGTGGAATCCATTCTTCTCGAAAGACTGAGTACAATAATGCCATGTCTGATATATTACATTTTGATTTTCATGACTCTAAGTTCATCTGTAGTAATTTAAAGAAATTGCTCTGCTTCAAACATCATATTGCTCCCTCCAAGGCACACAAGGAAGAGTGTGCACATAAAGCATGAATGACAATGTTAAACAAATGAATGGCACCCATATCAAATCATGAAACTTGAGTCTTGTGTTAAAAAATGATGCTCTCTGTGTCATTTTTACTCCAGACAGTCCAGATTCCTCTGAAGTGAAAAGACATGATAGTTTATAGTTTTACCATTTAAACTTTAAAGACACATCAAAATAATAATAAAAAAACTCTATTGTAATGTGAAGTAAGCATACAACCCTCCCCTGCGCTCCCCTGCATCAATATTGCATGAAACCTGGCATTAACATTTTCTTCGGTTTTGTCGTCTGGCCATTTAATAGTAGTAACAGAAAAATCCTGGTTTCTCCTCACAACAAACTCAGCAAGTAAATATAGGTCAGGCTTACAGTTTAACACTCCAAGTGCGACTAATGACTTCTGGACCAAAATTGGGTTTACGTGTGTGTGTGTGTGTGTGTGTGTGTGTGTGTGTGTGTGTGTGTGTGTGTGTGTGTGTGTGTGTGTGTGTGTGTGTGTGTGTGTGTGTGTGTGTGTGTGTGTGTGTGTGTGTGTGTTTTGTGTTTGCATGCCTGTGTTTGTGTGGCGTGCATGCATGTGTGCGTTTGTCCATCTGTCTATTTGTCTGTCTGTCTGTGTGCAAGCAAGCCTATGTATAACAGAGATTAAGCAGAGAGATAGTCAAACAGGATTATAGGATCTCTTAACTCTTAAATACATGGAGAATAGCTATTAGAACAGCAACACTACTAAAACTGTGTATTGTGCCAGACTGGCTAGAAATGAGAAAAACGAGTTGTTATAATCTTTTGGTGAAAATTACAGCTAGCTTATAAAACATGCATGCCTTCCTCTCACAGCCAAGCCAGTCAATAGAAGATCTGGAATGTCTGTTTTTTGTGTGTCTCACAGATGAGTTTTGCTGATAAATCACTGTGCAATCCTTCTCCCTTCCGTTTATGTTCCAGTACTCTTACGTCCAACAATCCTGACATATAGACTTGTGTAGTAGGTGGGCTTGAGAAGGGCCTGGGTCCCCGTTCCCCCTCCTTACTCAGCTCCATTCCAATGACAGATGTTGTGTCTCTCCTCAGTCCTCAGCATCACAACACAGGAAGCCAGGAGCCTGCAGCTTAGCCAGGGGGACCCCATCCATCATTTTGCCTGTCATTTGGAATCCTTGTCTGGTGCTAGTGCTAATCTGCACATGTAGTTCATTGTGTTGTTTTGATGTCTTCTTTCACGCTTTAAGAATTGATTTATTTTATGGGGCTGGCGATGGAGGAAACCCCTATACCTGTGTGTGCGTGTGTGCATGTGTGCGTGTGTGTGTGTGTGTGTGTGTGTGTGTGTGTGTGTGTGTGTGTGTGTGTGTGTGCGCGCGTGCGTGCGTGTGTGTGCGTGTGTGCGTGTGTGTGCATGCGTGTGTGTCTTAGGGTGCCAAAACGATATATATTGCAATTCGATTCGATATTATGAATTACTGCGATTTTTGTGGGTGTGTGGGTGTGCTGACTTAAATCAAATGCCACAATAACCTGTTGTTGCCAGTTGCCACACTATTTTGAAATTATAGATTGTCCTTAAATTCTGAGAATGGTTGGGACGATTATTACCTTCTATAACGGTTTCTAGGACTGCAGGGTGCCTTCTGCCATTTACTAGTCAAAAAAATATTCTTTTTGGGATGTATTGACAAGTCCATAATGATGTTTGCTTATAAAACAGTTATTTAGAGAAACAAACCTTTGAAAAATGGTCTTATTCGTGCGTCATAACCAGATGTTCGACCCATGAGTGAATCCAGAAAGTCTGATGGAGACTGGCTTACGGGTCTGGACTCATTGGCATCCACGACCCTGGAATAAAATGAATCCGATCAGGCACGATCAATAAGTAATGGCCAACACTCCGTATTGTGACAATGTCCAAGGACGTGCACACATAGACATAAAACGGGGCTCAAGCCCCTGCCCTTGTAAAACAAATACCCTTTCCCATGGCCACAAATGCAGCATTAATAATTATGGTGAAAGAAAGGCAAATGCCAACCTTTTCCATGCCAACATTGAGGACAACCGTTATTTCTCCGAAGTCACCTGAATTTGAACACACTGTTTAATTTCTCACTCAACAAATTTCTAAATCTGCACCTCCACTAGCTAAGCTAAGAGTGATGGTTCGCTCCACGAAAATATCCTCGCTGATCTACGGCTCTCAACGCATCGTAGTGAGCTTGTAGATCAGGTATTTTCGCTATTTTTTTTTAAAGTGCCCTCTTATGGGATTTCAGCCCCTGAACCTCTAACACTCTGCGCACGTCCCTGGCACTGTCGCCCTCGCGCCCACCTACACAACCCACAGTTCAAATGAGTAAAGGCTCAGCTCAGCTGTCACCATATGTTTGTAGCAATAATGAGAGACTTATTAGCCTACACCAGTGGTTTTCCACCATTTTGATACCAGAGCCCACTGTTTAATTCGGCATGATTTGAGCCACGGACCATGACTATTTTTATGATATTCACGCCTCGCAAGCTCACACTAAAACTAAAAAAAATGTTGTCTTTCTCCACAATTTCTTGCTGTATTTAGGAGAGGACATGGCAGGCAAAAGTTGACCAAAATAAATAATTCTTCAACAATCTCTTGAGTAGACTTATTGTATGGAGCTGTTTAACAATATTACAACTATTGAAAGCTCTTGAGAGAAGGCAATACGGGTCCACTTGGTTTGAAACTCCATCATTTAGCTGGGGACCACCTGGAACCCCCACTGGTTGAAAACCACTGGGCTACACACCTCCAAAATGATATGCATTATATACCTATTTAAAATTATATGCCTATATAAAAGCTACTTTAGTCAAAATCATGCAATGTAGCTGCTGGCGTGGTAAAATATTAGCCTACATATATTGTATAAACTTGGAACTATTTTCATATATTAATTGAGGTAATAACACAACTGACTGAAAATTGCATTTTATAAACCCACCTGAAGTTGTTGGTCTCCATAAAGCATAGAATTAAAGCTGTCAGGGCTCCTATAAAGGACCGATTCATTCCTCTTGGTTTTCTCATGTGTTCACTTTTTTAATTTCTTCCATATGTTTACGTTGGTCAAACACATAATCCAAAAAGGAATGGTGTCGCTTTCTTCCTCACCAGATGAGTGTTTGGGTGTCCTCGTGTCATACAAAATCCACATTCCAGTATGCAGCAAAGGATCATAGTTTTTAGTTTCACGAAACTCTGATTCCCAAACGCAGCTTATTGCTTGAGAAGATGTGAAGAAACATCAATTGTGCGCGTCGTCGAAAGGCTCAATCTTCAAAACGCGTCATCGACTGAAGCTTGATCTGCATGGCGTTCGATTTGGAAGCTTCCTTCTGTTAAGAGACAGTTGTTGAGCCGTGTGTCACTGGTCACGAAGTGGAGACTTGCACAGGTGAGCGGACCATCCTCTGTTGAGGAATGGGAGTGGAATGCCCTTTTTTCCATTTCAGCACTTGGACAGCTCCTGGTATTACGCGCAAGCGCAACGCTTAAAACCGGAGGACGTGAGTCGATTTTCAATAAGTCGATACATCACTGTGTGGTTCCCAAACTTTTTCATGTCAAGGACCACAAATAGTAAATATGACACCAATTCTCCCGCGGACCCACCAATTTGAATAGATGTGTCAAGAACCCCCCATACAAGAGAGATTTTTACGGCTCTAGCAGTGATTCAACTCGTTTAATTTCAATGATCCCCATGACAAGCAGTAGTCTAATGCTTCCCCCATTATTGGCATTTCAACCTGTGGGAGTCCAATTTATATTGTAAATTAGTGCTAACCAATTTGGAACCAATAGCAATAGCAAGAACCAAATGAACCAAAAGGAAGCACATCCATTTGGTTCCATTTTGTTCAGTATCACAGACCTTAACGATCCAATTGGTTGCAAATTATCATTCAGCTGGGGACCTACTGGAACTGCTTCAGTGCACTTTGGGAACCACTGCGATACACGATGAAGGTCTAGTTTATACATATTATTTGAGATTTGCAGTTTACATGGACGAATATACTGTATGATTTTGAAAATGAACGGTGGGCCACGTACCTGCGCGCATGCAGCTGCGCGTCATGGAATAAGCATTTGTATTTGAGGCTTCATTGCCATTTCACTACTAGAATATGTTGTAAGTGTCGAGCGATATGCCATAACTGCAAGGCATGTGCCTTGCATTGAAGTGAATGCAGTAGGTTTTACTGTAACCCCAATCAACTCAAAATGTTAATTGTGGACTCTGGTTGCATGCTTTTATAATGGACAGGATGATCAGGATGTTTGGTCTTGTGTAATTTATCTGAATGAATGAATGAATGAATGAATGAATGAATGAATGAATGAATGAATGAATGAATGAATGAATGAATGAATGAATGAATGAATGAATGAATGAATGAATGAATATCTTCTTTGTATTTCAACTGCATGGCAAAGATTGAAAAGTTGGCTTTCAGATGTGTTATTCCACTTAATAACTTATTTTTACTCAAGCAGCATGTGCTCTTTTTGAGGGCCCTCCTGCCATCCTATGTCCAGCTTTGAGGTTTTGTCGAGTGTGCACCCACTCACTGAAAGCCGTGCTCTGACAATGAAAAGGCAGCTTTGAGAACACAACTGTATAGACACAAACATTGAAGACAAAGGTGAGGACACAAATTGTGATTGGCCGCAATGTACTACTGTATACAGTGATAAAAGCACACCTCACTTCACAGGGGTGTGCTTTTTATTTGCACCCTTTGTTTGCAACAAGCTCATCCACCACTCAGATATGAATAGTGTAAACAAATGACAACACCAGCAAGAAGCTGCTGCACGGGAATGTATTTGGTGCCCTGGTTGCCCTGGAAACTGATTTCGAGGCACATCATTGGAGATGCTAAAAGGTTGGACTAGAGTGAGACGGTGGAGACTGACAGCTAGACACAAACACAGACAGCGAGACGTTAGGGAGGAGAGGGGCTTTTGCAGGGTCCCTTTCTGTCAAAGGAGGGCAACTGGGTAACAATAGAGGAGTTTAGCATGCTGCCATAGCCACACATATCTGGCAGCTGCCAAAAAAATACATAGTTGTGAAGCGTATTTCGTTTTTGGGTGTGACACTCTGGATGATATGGGCTAACTGGCCTGGCTGTGTGTGTAAGCCTGTGTGTGGGCTGAGAGCGTCTCATCGACCAGAGGCATGAATGACTCATTCCACATGAACACACATGCAGGCATGTGTCTTGGAGGGAACAGCAAGTCTTCATTCACACCAAGCCAACCAACCATAGGCATTAGGTTGTGAGATTACTCCCAGCGCATCATATGGCTGAATACTGTGACACGCTCTGGGCTATGTTACACTTCAGGCTGACAGGTTCTCCACACCAGCTGACATATTAAGAGATGGGCTGTCCCCGTCTAAAGGAGGACATAATCTAAGAGTACTGATCCGGCCACCCCCACGCCCCACCCCCGTTATGATATTACTGAAATCACAACCTGTCACTCTTGATCTCTCGGCATATGTGGGGCTTGATCTGGTGTGGGCATTATGCTGCGCACATCAATAATATGTAAATATTTGGTTACAGCATTTATTTGTATTATATATATCTTTTTGGAGACACAATTAACTTTTTCAGACTCAGTTTGGGGAACAATATGAACTTGAACTATTATGTGTGGCTCTTATCCCAGAGGGGTTGATCCAAGACAAAAGATTATAGTTCTGCATATTTTATGGATTTCAATCAAATCTGTTTTGGCAAGGATGAAGATTCTACTCAGCCCTCAAGTGATATGCTTTCCATCTCGAAAGAAAGCTGCAATGGTCTGGTCTGTGGCATGAGAGACAGCCTAGGTGTAACTGTGGCCATTATTCTCCACATAAGAAAAGACCAGGTGGCCATGCAGGTACCAGGAGGTCACATAATTAGAGCCGGAAAGTCAGATTTCCATGTCACCAAGAGACGTGTATAGCTTATCCTTGGTTGAGAAAGGAAGAATAAAACTGAATAATCCCTTTGACAGGAGCTGTCTGTTTCATTCATCGAGCAGTTTCCAGTGCCATTAAAAGTGAAGGCTCAAGACAAGGCAAGGCGCTGCTGCTTTAGAGCTGCCCACATATAGCCATAAGACTGGCTGCTATTGCCTGCTAGTCTGCAGGGAATTAAGGGTTTTATATCATCTGCTTTATGGCACTTGCAAGAGCCTCTGTTGTCTAAATGGATTGCGGCTCCATTTATAACCTTCAAACACAAACAAAAGGAATATTTTCCATTACAATGATATGATCACAGATATCATAATGATCTTGTTTTATAATTGTGTTGTTATTTGATTGGATCTATGCATGATTGCACGTATAAGTGGGGCAAGAGTCAGTATAAGGCATGTCCCACATGGTGTCCATGCAGAGAAGAAAGTCATAGCCATGCTGAAAGCCTCTTTAGTCCCTATAGTCTGGATAGAGAGCTCTCATCGATCCCTTTTTGATAACCAGGGAGGTCTGCATGCGCTTGGTGGAGAGGACACTTCACCTGGAAACAACAAGCATGCTTCAGCTGTATACCATGTTGGTGTGCACTGGACCAGAGAGAATCAAACATGGAGCAGGATCCATTGCAGCATTGATTCCTTGTATCTTCATCCCACTTAATGACTTTTCCACTGAATAATTCACCTCCAGATACCATCCAGTGCATAGTTGAGATGTCGTAACCCTATACTGGAGCAACATATAGAGAAAGGAATGTACAGGAAGCCTCTGATGACTGAAGCCCTGCATACAGAGTAAGGATTTGTGAAGTCACCAAACACAACAATCCATGCAATTATCATAATCCTCCCCCATCCACACTGCAAAATGAAGCTATTCTGAGAGTCCTATACCACAAAGGCCGCATGAGAATGATAAATGCAAAAACATAAGCACTCATACAGTTTTGTTGCCTCGGCATGGACATGTATTAGGCCAAGACTGCAGTGGTTGCATACTGCATGACATAGTCACAGCCTTTGGTTCCATGGGTTATTCACCAGCCTGGGAGGTCGCTGCTCCTCGGGCCGTCTCATCCCTGGAGGACAGGTGAAGAGGATATAGCGGTGGTCTTCATTGGAACTTGCCTGTCAATCATAGCTCTCTTCCATCAGTGGGAACGGCTGGATAGTCACTGAGCCTTCTTTCTCCACCAGTGAGCACTGAGACCTCATTGATCCCCCCCAACCCCCCCACCCCCAACTCCTCAAGTCCACAGTCGCATACATGTTCCATACAGTCTCTCCGTGCTTATAGACCACTACGGTCTTGATGAAGTATAAATCATAGTTTCAATCTGTGCAGAGTGAAAAGGCTGCCTTTGGTGATATGGTGCTTGTTCAGACTGTTGTTGATTAACAAGTGAATAACAAATAGCAGCTCTATGAATCGGTGGCCAAAGCTTACAGTTGTCGTATGTTCTAATAGGGCTGCATGTCCTGCTGCCTCTTCAGGGTTGTGTATCTCAGTTGCAATTTCTGTGCAGTCACCCAGACCTAAACAATACACATGCTCCTTTCCCTGGCCGGTTTCTGCTCAACATTGACACTGACTCACAATTTATCTATTTCTGTCTGGCAGGCTTGTCTCACAGAGAAATGGCACTGGAGCTGTGCAGCTGTCAAAGGGATGAAAGAAGAGATTGAAGATTGAACACAATTCCAATTGCTTAACTTGTTTACATCAGTTTTCCCCTCAGTGGAGCTTAGCCGTATGTTATAGGACCAATTACCCATAAGAAGGACAGTGACAGAGAGGCAACATTTTAGTCCCCTGCTTTTTAAGATATTTATAGCAAAACTAATCCTTCATATGCAGCATCTTGTGTTGAATATTAATGTGTGTTGATATTCCAACCTAATGCAACCTCGTATTTCTCAAGTCTGGTTGGAAAATCCCTATAGTGATCGTTGCTAGCTGATGCAACTGAATGTTACAACCTGCACAGGCCTGTGAGAAGGCAACAGGAAAACTTCCTTCCTTCATAACTGCTGTCATTTATAGGAGAAGTGGGTCATAAAAAACACTGAGTATGTATATCCTAAGTAGGCTATGATTAAGGCACACTGTAAACAGAGAAAATAGAACATGATGCGCTTGCACAAAACACGCTTTCATGAAAGTGATTAGCATGCACACTGTCAAATATGTGAACATATCTAAACATGATCGACTGTCATCAGCTGAATATGACCACATTCAGATATTCATATTATGCATGTACATAAACCCATGTACATGCATAATACACATACAGTATATGAGTAGATGTTATAATATATGCTGTTGTTCTAATATTAATACATACACTTAAACAGAATGAAATGAAATGTTGCTATTGCCATCATTTTGTTTGTTCCTCTGTGTGGTGTTGTTATTGTTATAAACAGTAATGTATGTATTGTAATTAACTGTTGCCGCTACCGCCTCCTTTGAAACATGATAATTAATTTAAGGTGGATGTTAAAAGCTTAGTCTGGCTGCTGTGTAATGGATTTTGCTCGTTTTGCATGCTGCGTTTTACTTTTTCGCTCTAGGGGACACATTGAACAATGTGTTTTTTCTTACTGGTTTATTGCAAATCAAAGGTCAAGGATTGGCAAGGACGAAGCTGTGAAATTGCACAACACTTAACAATTGTTTAAAGAGAATAAATGCATTCATGTCTTTTGGAATTGACAAGTCTATTACCTGTTTGGAACCAATAAAGACACAAAAAGCCAAATGTTGAAATGTTCTGCACAGGTAATACATTACATGCACACTTTCATCACGTAAATAAAACTCCCACACAGTGTTGTTATAGCCCATTTTTAACCCTTGCACTTTGTATGAAAAAAAAATGCAATGAATCGACGCACCGTTCTATTTACCTGTATGAAAGTAGATAACAGAACAGAACAACACAGAAACTATGGTAGAAGAAACTGTGTGGTGGATTTTTATTTATAATAGGTGAAAAATAATAAGGGGAAAAAAACATCAGACCTTAACCTTTCTGAATAGATCTTTCCAATCCAGAGGCGGTGTCAGAATGTTACAGTAGCTGACCCGTGGATACATCTTACATGCGTGTGGGTGTGTAAGATGACCCACTGATGTGGTTTGGTCAGTGATTTTTGACAGCTCATTGGCAACCTCGGTCCCTGTGGAGACGTCCGTCCTTATTAAAGCACAGTTTCCGCGGATCCCCTTCACAGGCCTGTGACCAGCCTGTGGTCAGTGCCCATGAATAATGGAATAACATCTATTTACCACACTTTTCTTTCATTTGACTACTATGGAATCTTACTACAACTATAGATGTACCTCACATGCCCTCATGTTGGTCACCAGAAGGCATATTCTTTCAGCTATATGGCTGATGTCTGACGAATGCTTCAGTGTGGACCACATTCTTACTCAAGTTATGTTAACTTTTGCATTTGTATGATATTTCCCCTAACATGACAAGAAAATGTCCTATTTAAAATGTACAATGAATTGAAGGTTTATTCCTTGATGAATGCTATTTAATCAGTGAGTACTGTCACATCCCTCTTAAAGACACATTTTATAATTGGCTCTTTCACAGTTTGCTTGCACAGCATGATATTCACACAATGATCAATTAAAAGGGTTATTATTATGCTCACAAATTTAGATGAGGACTGGAAAAGAGGAATAACGCCACAGTCGAGCCACAGTCGAAATGGATCACTTTTATAGTGCCTTAAAATCATAAACTGTTCATATTATCTTATACCTTGGAGTGAAAATGACAACCTTGTCCTACATAACTTGAGCTTAAAGAGGTAATTAAAGGCCATCAAAACCAAACTGCCAGGTTGAAAAGAGATATGGAAGGAATCGAAACGATTATCATGATAATGGGCCTATGGGAGAATTGTGTAGGAGTAGGACAGACAAAATAAACTAATAAATGTTGGAGACCCAAATGAAATTGCAATAGTAAGTGTTTTTAATCCTCCTTAGGATCATCCAAAAACAGGGTGACCAGATGTCCCTCTTTGCGTGGGACAGTCCCTCATTTTCAAGATTTTTGAAGCGTCCCACAAATTGAGACTCTGTCCCACATTGTGACAGACAGACATCAGTGTTCAAAATACCCTAATAATTTGTAGTGCCCTAATAGTTGGATTTCATCATTTCTTGCTATGTTTTTTTAAAATAATTCCCACATGTGGTACCACTATATTTCCACACTCACTCTAGAGAGGCCACATCGCATTGAGATCTACGATCTACTAGATCAGCTATTTTTGATTTTAGATCAGCTGTTTTTGCTGTGTGAAATGGAATCTTGAACGGGACATTTTGTCCCGTTTCCGCACTCCACTTGTCCCACACAGGCAACACTTCTGTCCCTCAAATGAACAGTTTGGATCTGGTCACCCTACCTTAGGATCATCCAAAAACATGTTAACAATTGATTAATATATAAATTAGTTGAGTTGAACATTGGGTCCAAGCATTATAATTTTGCACAAAAAGCACTCCTTTGGCAGTTTGGATAAATTCGGCCATAGCCTCTTGCCCAAATGTGATGATTTGTGAAGTTGGCTATGGCTGGTTTTTATCAAAGGAGTGTTTTTCATGCAAAACTAGTGCTTGCAGTTGAAAAAATTTGAATGGTTATACGATTGCTATTTCTTTTGGGCAAAATCCTATATTGACTGGCCTATATGGAGGTATCCAAGTTTTGTGAATTGTGCCAATGTATATATATAGTGTATATATATAAGTGTGTAATCCTTAGGGGATTTTTTTTAACGAGGTAAGAAATACAATGCTGTTTTGCCTGCTTTAATTTGGATTCCACCTGTTACAACGTCCCATGGTTGCGCAGCGTTCACCAGTCTACCATTATCACTTTGGAAAGCATTTTTAGAACACCACAGGGCAGTAAACACAGTTTCCATGGAAACATCAGCGAGACACACACATTGATAAGCGGATTGGTGCAGCTGCACTCCTCCGATGACGAATGAAACCTCAAAAGCTGAGAGGGTTTCAGCCTGGCAAACGCAATTAAAAATTGCCAATGAATTCTGGGAGCACCATCCACCCATACAAAGGAATCTGTTTGATTTTTCATTATGAAGCAGATAATAATGAGTTATTATGTGTTTTTTTTTTTCCCAAAAGCCATCACCCACCTGCTTACCTCCCAGCCAGTGGTGGACAGTAACAAAGTATATTTACTTAGGTAACCACTCTGTACTTTTGTTTATTTATTCGTTTTTTTATCATACCAAAAAGACCAACAAGTAAACAAAAATACACAAAGAAGAACGTTCACCCCACTGTTTCAATGACAAATATTGTACGAGAGTTTTGACACTCTGACATTTCTAGGAAGGAACCAAGCCCTATTTCAAATACAGTATAGTATAGTATAGTATAGTATAGTATAGTATAGTATAGTATATACTACAGCTATTACACTATATACTATACTATATAGTATAGTATATAGTGTAATAGCTGATCTACAAGATCACATCGCTTTATATTGCAAAGCATTGTGGGCTTGTATTTTAATACTTTAGCTCAAGTACAAATTTGACAGAGCAACTTTCCTTTGCAGTTGCATAATATTTGACCAAGATTACTTTGACTCAAGTACACTGGGTTGAGTGCCTTGTCCACTCAGTCGAGTGCCTCACAAATGAGCTCCAAATTCCAATTAGTTCTTACTTTAGAAATTGATGTATTGACAGGCGCAGCTGCTCTCATCAATTTGGGGAAGAATAATCAGATACAGTTTAATTTGGCAAAAATCAATAGTAGCAGGTGAAAGAGAGACAAACCTAACCTTAGAGTTTTTTTGCCCTGCCTGACAGAAGCACATACCATGTAATGTAAGCTTTGCTGTCTGCTCTCTAGTCACGGTGTTGTGGTCAGGAGGAGAGCAGGCTTAGTCTCCCATTGGCCGTGGGGCTTAGTGCCCCTAAAAATATACTAATTGGAAATTAAATACATAAGTAAATGGCTGTCTGTCTACAAATGCATTGCATAACCACGTAAATATGACGGTGGGTTTGGGGTTTTGTTAGGCCAGTGCCTAGGAAGGACCAAGGGCAGAGGATGATACTGGCTGATGGGAACCAGAGCAGCCATGGATGGGGACTGGAGTTCTGGTACCGAGGATTAATAAGCCAGACTCATTATATCCCACTGGGGGTCATGGGTAAAATGTTGTCATTTACTTGTGTGCCCACAAGACATACCTCACTGAGCACAGATCTAAAAAAATGTTTTAAAAAGTGTTTTTAGAGGTCTAATATAAGATAGACATTGATTCGATGTCTAATCAACATCAACATCTTTAGACACTTGTGCTCAGTGGGACAAGTACAATGAACATATAGGAGATGGCCATGCAATAGCCTGACTAATAAGCCTTGTTAAAAAAAAAAAAAAAAAAAAAAAAAAGAAGAAGAAAAAAAAAAAGAAAAAGAAAGGAAAAGAAAACAGTACTCTATTGGCCTGAATATAAGAAAAGAAAGAAAGAAAAAAGAGAAATTGTTGCTGCCCATAGGTGTGCCCTGTCCGCCTGTGGCAGGACCCATCTGTCGAGGTGCTGAGGAAGGATGCCAGTGCAGAGAAGGCTTGAGGGGACCCAGTGAGAGGCTGCAGACATTGAAAGTTGGGATGCCAACTTGACTCAGCAGAGAGGCTAAGTTCTGACTTAGCAACTGGACTTAGCTACAACTACAGTATGACCCTAATGTTGGCCATTGAAGTTGAATCATTGCTTAGTTTTAGCTTTATATTTTTATTGTCAGTCACCACCTTTTGGGAAAATGGATTCACTGTTTGGTACGTGAACCTGTGCTTTGATAATCAGTGTGTGCTTTTGGACTGTAAGTTCAATGTACATTATTTTTTGTGAAATGATGATGCAAACTTGAGTGAATTATTCCCACCCCGAACGCATGGTCGTGGCATCTCCCGTAAACCTAACCTTAACCCTATCCCAACTCCCAATGCATGGTCTGACTAAAGGGAGGTCGGACTTATGGGTAGTCCCCTAAAGTTGTTGCAGGTTTTAAAAGGTTGCATGCACACATTACAGAGTAAATTGGGTCACATTTGGATTGTGTTTTGAGTATCCTAAGTTTAGACAGCAGTACCTCAGTGATTTCAGAACCTCGCAAGTATGAGAGCAGTGACCCAAAAAACAGGCTTACTTATCAATAGTGCTTAAAATCCTAACTGCAAAGAGAATGTGCTACACAAACAATAGGCTTTACTTTAATAACAATAGCTGGCTTATTTTTGGAATAGTAGGTGCTGGGCAACAATATAGTAAAATGTCATAAAGTATTGTTCTTAAAATTCAGACTACCACACCCGTTTGCAGATACAGTATCGGTATGAGGAGAGCTGTGGAGATAAAAGCATGTCACATTAGTCTGTATGCTGTAAAAACTAGACAACCTGATGTTGTTTGCAAGGTTCTTACTCATGCAAACACACACACACACACACACACACACACACACACACACACACACACACACACACACACACACACACACACACACACACACACACACACACACACACACACACACACACACACACACACACACACACACACACACACACACACACACACACACACACACACACACACACACACACACACACACACACACACACACACACACACACACACACACACACAAAAAATAAATGGACATAAATAGTAAACAGTGGTGCAATCAGATAATGTGATAGTCAATTGTAGCCCATACTTATGCACACTCTATTGCAACAATGCAACAGTGTCAATGACA
This sequence comes from Benthosema pterotum, assembly GCA_039105355.1. Lineage (NCBI taxonomy): Eukaryota > Metazoa > Chordata > Actinopteri > Myctophiformes > Myctophidae > Benthosema > Benthosema pterotum. The sequence goes on from CM076978.1 coordinate 18,798,664, forward strand.
TTGAATGGGTGTAATAAACACCTCCATATAGAGATAGCAGATACTGAACAATATCTTAAGACTCAGAGTTGGGCTGGTGTTATTTTACCAGATTGGTTTGAAAGGCTTCATCGAGGTTGGAGTTCATTGGCAACATAAGGGATGTTATCTGTTATACACTTCTGAGTCTACGGAGCCCCTAATAGGACATAGACGAGTAAATTAAAATTAAAAGGTTTCTCGTGCGCACGAGAAAAGTTTCTCGTGCGCACGATATACTTTCTCGTGCGCACGAGATACTTTCTCAGTTTTGCGTGCGCACGAGAAACCTTTTAATTTACTCGTCTATGTCCTATTAGGGGCTCCGTATGAGTCCCTATACACAAGTTAACAACATGTGTTTGAAAGATTGACTTATTTCTCACTGGCAGGTCATGGCTCTCTCTTTCTCTCTCTCTCTCTGCTTTTTTATGAAGCAATTGATTCAAAGTGATGGAACACTATACTGCCACCTGGCAGGTAATGTTTATTAATTTCCCTACTTTCTGTGTGTGACAGTGGTAGGGTGACATATAAATCACGCTTTAACCAGGCACACCGTTTATCTGCAAACACCCCTTTGCACTATACCGTTGGAGTGGAAAATATGGCCATATTATTCAAAGACATGAAGGTATTATTGCAGTGAAAGGGCCATTTTCCACAGCCAAAGGAGTGGGACAGAAAACAAGTATACCCTTAGCCTGAATACTATTTGTAACCGGGCCGAGGCCCAGAGTTTAAGTTGTAATATTAAAGGTATGGTGAAACATCATATAATTAGACACTTAAAAATGTAACCAACTGAACAGGTTCTGAATTAGGTGACTGTAAGGAAGGACTGCAACAAGGATTTCCCCCAAGATTACAACTTTTATTTATGTCGATATAGTCAATCAAAAATACTTCATCTCTTTAAAATAGCTTAAAAGCATAAAAATACAGTAGCAGGTATAATAATATTACAACCTACAGAGAAGTGGAGGAGAGCATGCATGATAGAAGGGTGCACAGTACCAAAGGTGAGGGAAAAGGGGGGGGGGCACCTCTGTGAGCCCAACTACCAGGCCTCTGCACCTAGCCTGAGCAGAAAGAGAAAAGGGGATTAAAGTTTGGTCAAAGATCAAAAGAGTTCACATGTAACATGTAAAGCACTTCTTGGGAGAAATCACTTCAATAAAACAAGCCAACTCAGAGTATAACAAAAACAACTAAAACAAAACAGCAGTGGCAGTCAGGTCTATAAAAGGAAACAGATATTTCACATTAATACCAGACACAACCTCCTAGATATATTAAAACAACCATAATCCCAATTACCTCTATCTGCATGAACATTTCATACAGGGAGGCTCAAGCCAGGGGAAGGCCACTTTGTAGGTTGGTCACCTTGTAGGGTAAGCAAACAAAACATCTCAGCCAGGGCACATAACCACCACTTTACATTACATCTATATACACAGGTAAATATGTCACATACCCGCAGATTGGCTGTTAAGGCTTGCACCCAGGGGAGGCATGGATCAAGGTTTTAGGGAAAAGCTATAAGTGTGGCTTTTATAGTGGGTCAAACAATTTAGGAAGCAGGAAGCAGGGGGAGGGGCTCTGCCTGTATCTTAACAGTGGCTCAGGAGGGACATTTCCCACCGGCTACACTTAGCCTGAATACTATTTGACATTCACTGTTATTTTTCTACAAATGAGTATTGACATTTTTCAATACTCATTTCTGGTGAGTATTGGTATGTAAATCAAAAGCAAATAAATCTAGGTCAGAGTTGTACTATGTCCCTCTTCCAGTGCACAGATTGAAATCATAGCAACATCTAAATGTCTCAGTCAGCACTTTGTAAAAAAAAATAATTGAAAATGGCAATGAGTGCATGCGTCAGCCAGGTCAGCAGAAGACCAACTATTTTTGTTCACAACATCAAAGAGATGTTTCCATCCTCCCCAGCATATGCTGTGAAGTCCTGTGTTCATCTAAGTGAGTGTACAAATGAAACATTTATTAAATTGCTGTTTTTGTGTACTCTCTCTGCGATTCAAATGGGCAAATTAACACTGAGGATTATATGCATCATAAATAATGTAAGGAAAAACATGGACTATATGCTGACGACTTCACGGAGACATGCTTTTGCAAATCGATTTGAAATGCGCATAACGAAGACTCATTAGTTCCCAATGCCAACAGTTCTTGTACATCATAGTGATATTAATTGTGACTGACTAAACCCACACAGCCATGCCTGCATTAGTGGCTCTTTCCCTGCAAACAGCACAAACTTTTATGGTGCCTACATTTAATATCTCTGGTAAAGCAGTAATCACTTGACACAATGTGAGGAACACATAATCTGCACCCTAATGGTTTGTGGCTTACTGATGATCTCCATTTCTCTCCATTTCTCCCCAGTTCCAGTAAGTACATGTACTCATAATGCAGGAAACACAATTTGTAAGATTGCTCAACAAACCGTAAAATGAATAAAATATGAGGGGCATGCATCTATCTCTAATTACTATTGACATTAAAAGTTTCAGATCGATTACTAACACTGAAATTATGGATTGACATTTTATAATCACATTGAAAATGGACGCTATGATGTATTACTTTCGGCTAATATAAAAGTGTAATTATTGCTATTCAATTGTAGCACTAATTCGACATGATGGGTACCATTGTAATTCATCATCAAAAAATATCTACCTTCACTACCTAATTACATTAATACATCTTCGGGTGAATTGAAAGAATAAAGTTAACCTAAGGTGAACCTCAGCATGTTCAGAGGAAAAGGAAAAACTGTGAAATTGGGTTAATATTATTAATTCAGAACACCAAATCAAAGTGGAGTTGCCTGACCTTTTGGGATACTTGAGGAGGTGTGAAAAAGCTTAATAGATTTACACTGATATACTTTTCATAGTATATTGATTATGTATCTATAATAATATATTGATAATAATATATCAATATATCGATAATATCCTTTACTCACTTAGGTTGTAACACTAGGGGCCAGATTGCATCTCACTGTAAATATTAAATGGTATGGCACAATTATGCAAGGCATTTTACATACAGTAAATTATGGAATATAATCCACATTTATACACACACATCCATACACCAATAGCAAAGGAAACCATGCAAGGCAGCAACCTGCACATTGGGAGCAAATAGGGGAGTTTGGATTTTTGCGTCAACACCAAAGTTCCCTGGGTTTTGTACTCATTTTTCAGAGTTGGAAGATTGTGAGATATAGTCGCACTAGCTGTAGTATTAGATGAGATCGAGAGCCAGAGTGACATCTGAGGTCTAGCTAATAGCAATCCATTTGACAACTTGGCACAGCAGCTTGTGAGGCCTAGAAGAAGAAATGGTTCTAATTTTCTTAAACAATGTAAATTCAGTTTGATGATATTAATCTGTTTGTCTGGTTCGGTTCAGTTGTACATTTCCTGTCTGAATAATAGTAGGCAGTCTGATCTTCAAAAGTATAGACTCAATTTTCATTGGCCTGTATCAAAGATATTCCTTAAACTATTTAGACTGTATGTATACTTCATTCACTCAGGTGTTTAATCTTTGGTGACTTATAAATTCGCAAAATGTTGTACCTTCACAGTAGAGGATTGTCATCATTTCCACAGAACGTTAAAATCTTGGTCAAATGTTGGTCTTTATTGGGGATTCTTGTGGTTAAATCGAATCCGCCATCAATAGTCCAGATGAATCTGTCTCCAGCTGTCACCCCCACCCCCCTCAACACACAAACACAACCACCACCTGGATGCTTCAGGGCAACAAACATTGAAAAGCGAATTAATTTAACATACAATCTACTGTATACATAACATTAAAGTAAAACTAATACCTGTAAAATTAGTGAAACCATTATGATAATACAACTTTGAATGAAAATAAATAAATAAATAGAGTATGGCCTTATGATTGATACAAATCTGCATGGATGCTTGTGTGCATGTATGGAAGTGGGAACACACACACACACACACACACACACACACACACACACACACACACACACACACACACACACACACACACACACACACACACACACACACACACACACACACACACACACACACACACACACACACACACACACACACACACAGACAATAATTCTTTCATTCTGTGGTAGACTGAGCTGATGTAACAGGAGAGTGGCTGCCAGGAGGTGATACCATTCAAGTAACCTAAGTATCCTTTCTGCCAATAAATTGATAATTTCCCTGAGGTAAACACTAGTGTGCTATAGTTTATTATTATTTATTGTGTGCTACAGAGGAAACTTTTACTGATTGGTTGGGAAGAGAAAAAAATAGATTTGTTACCTTAAATGCTGACATCTATTGAATGTAAGCTAATTAAACTTACTGTAAGTCTAAACTGGCAGAGATAAGTTCAGTGCAGTTTTATTTATTTACAGTCACTGGACAACAGAAAGCAGATTTAGTAGACGAATGGTAGTAGGCTAATAATAATATAGACTACTGAGTCGAATTGTTGCAAATATTCATTGTAGACAGATTTATTTCACATTCATAATAGATACTGTGAATAGGCTATTTCATACTTTGCATCATTCTAGAGGAATATCCATTTAATTTAAAATGTGGATCCAGAGTGTCAATCCGTGAATACAATATGACCACAAGATGGCACCATGGACTAATGATTAATATCACACACACACACACACACACACACACACACACACACACACACACACACACACACACACACACACACACACACACACACACACACACACACACACACACACACACACACACACACACACACACACACACAGAGAGAGAGAGAGAGAGAGAGAGAGAGAGAGAGAGAGAGAGAGAGAGAGAGAGAGAGAGAGAGAGAGAGAGAGAGAGAGACTTAACAAAAAGACAAAGGTACTCCAGTCCAGACTGTCCCAGTGTCCCCCACACGCATGCAAGACCAACTTAGGCCTACATGTTGATCTGCTGGAAGAGAACTTAATGTAATGTGTAGGCTAATCTGATGACTAAATTTGGCAATATTTGGCAATGTTTGGCATGCCAAGGGGCAAATAAAAGCAGAGGCTCAATAGGCTAATCCTAATCGTCCTGACAGCTAGGCATTTGTACTAGCCTACACTTCTATCCAGCTGAGATTCCCATCAGATTCCACCATCACCAGCATGTTAACTCACGCTTATGCACAGCAATGTTAACCCTGTGTGGAAAAACTGAAATGACTAAACTGTTTTTGTTGTGCTCGATGCAGACTGGGAGAGCGGTGACCTGATTATCTTATAGGAAGAGCATGGTCACAAGGCTCTGCATAGATAACCTACTCTTTGTTTTTCTGTCCTCAGAGCAAGGCTGTCTGTTCATTGCCACTCTGAGCCCCCCATTTGTCCCCTCTGCTTGCTGGCAACATGCAACAGGATTTGTAAGCGCTGTTACATTGCTTACAGCTGGTAATGTTTTCTCATCATTCTGTCCCTGGACTAGCTAATTCTGCCTCCCTCTCTCTCTCTCTCTCTCTCTCTCTCTCTCTCTCTCTCTCTCTCTCTCTCTCTCTCTCTCCCTATCCCTTACTCACTCACTCACTCACTCACTCACTCACTCACTCACTCACTCACTCACTCACTCACTCACTCACTCACTCACTCACTCACTCACTCACTCACAAACACTTCGCCACACACACACTTTAGGCTACTTCAACAACTGTGCATTGCAACCAGAAGGGCTCCTAGTAACTTTACAAACAGAGCTTTGAGGAAAGAGATGCTGCCTATATGACTTCCTCCCCAGCCCCCTACTGGGGAGCTCCCTGGGGCTATGGGTGCAATAAATTACATGAGCTCAACTCGGCTCAGCATATATGAACACCACTTCCCCCTGACCTCTTGGAGTGGGTCACCAGTCTGACCACCCCCTTACTACTGTCTCTTTTGACATCCATACAAACCACCCCTCAATGGTGCTGTTCTGCGAGTTGGCAGAATGTGGTCCAAACCGCTTTCAGATATTCAGGGAATTTTCTTTTTTTTTTCTTCCAAGGGCTCATGTCCTACAAGGAGAAAAAAAATAACATTATTGGAATGCCACATGAACAATAGAAGTTCCTCGCAGTTAAGACAGGATTGTATTGTCACATACAAAAACTCACTCTTCAGTCTATATGTCAGTATAGTACTATGTGCCAGTCTTTCAAGAGTGTTCATGCACTTTGACTAATACATCCATTTTGCTTCTATCTAGCACATCAATTACAACAAAGCAACTTGATTGAATAATATGTAAAAATCGTGGTTAACCAAGTAAAGCCTGCATTTCAATATCAGAAAATGTTTAAAGGAATTGGACAAAACATTGCAAAACAAAACATAATACTTCCCGAAGCAGCAGATGTTTTAAATGTCTTTTTACAGGCAATTTGCATGTATTCATTTGATAGGGTATTGTGGTAACTGGTAAACAATATATGTTCTCTCCAGTGTCTTGTTTCAGCAGCCAATGACACAATCTTTTCCACTTCATAATGCTAAACCAGATGTTGGTTCTATGCTAGACACTTCATATGTGGTTTACTCAAAAACTAGGTCAAATCTTCGGATTGTTATATATTCTCTGTCATACTTTATAAGTTTCTTCATACAGAACCATTCAGACATTGAATGCCATGGTAACTGGTTTATATAGTTTATAAAGGTGAAATAAGCTCTCTGCGCCTCCCCGTTCCGTCCTCTATCTCTCTCCCCTCTGTCTGTCTGTCTGTCTGTCTGTCTGTCTGTCTGTCTGTCTGTCTGTCTGTCTGTCTGTCTGTCTGTCTGTCTGTCTGTCTGTCTGTCTGTCTGTCTGTCCATCTTTCTGCACATATGTTGATTGATTGTCTGACTTCACACAAGGCACTGGGCTCCCTTGAGAGCAATACTGTACATATAGTATGGCATGTTTGAAGTTGACTGGCCAAACAGTCAACAAACTACTGTCAACAAACTACTGTGTAGACATGCAAATAATGTTTGAATTTAATAATAGATTGCCCTGTTTTGCAATTCCCTTATGTTCAGATAGACACATAAAATGTCAAGCCATATGTTCCATGGAGTCAGGCTGATGATGAAATGGATTGATTTCACAAAATTAACTGAAATATAAACCTGACACTGTGCAGCACACGTCTTAGTGGAATAAATTAAAAAATATATGTTTTATAAAGCTGTTGTGTTCGCAGGATGTTTCTTGTTTTTATAACATGTATCTTTAGGGAACAGTCTTACAGCCCTTTGGCTATATACCAAATTATTTGTCTTGGAAGAATTTTGTCCACATTTAAATCATTCTAAGTCTTACCTCATTCAAGGGTGTTGAGTAAATTAGCACTTGATGCGTCATGTAGTCTGTGTTGAAACTCTAATGGGGTCATCGCAAATATTTTGGAAAAAGCAAAGCAAACCACTCCATTACTATTTCTCAATTTCTTGCAACCTGGTCGCAACTACTAATGGTTGTGCCTATAGACTCTAAGCCTACACATACTGTAACTGCAACCACAGAGCACTGACAAATTACTAACACTATCTCTAACACTAAGCCCTAAACATAAACGCAGGCAGAGCAGTGCTCCCTGCCCTTGCGCGCCTCCATTGTCTGGGAAACCATCACGACCAGAAGACCTGGTTGTGACTAGTAAGCAAGTGGCCTTGACCTGGTTGCGACTATTAAGGAAGTACCACCTTGCTAGTGGTTCTCTAAATGCGATGAGTAAGCAAGTGGTTGCGATGTCAACAGTCGCTAATGGATCTCACCCCTTGATACAGGAGAACACACACATTAAATTGTAAGAGTGTATGGATTGGCCCTGACCGAGAGTTCAAGGCACAGGGCCTTTCCATTTTCCCTGTGCGGGCTCATAAATTGTCTGTAAAATTGTAAAAGTATAATTTACAGTCTGAAATATTCTATAGTCTATAGTCCAAGTTCAGCTCAACAAGTGTGCCTGAACTTCTTGTTCTCTGCCATTCACCACGTCTGTGGCCTCACTGGCCTGTCATTTTTTTACAGGCTTTGTAACCATGGTGTATGTTGTGTTTGGTTCAGCACTGCAATAGAATTAGAAGTACTGCAGCATTACTTCATTTTGCCCTGTAATAGGTCAGTTTTGAACATGTTTTAACCACTTAATCCCTGCCCCGGCATCATACAGTAGATGCCAGGATTTTCTTCAAAGATCTCATACATTCTTTGAAAGTGAACATGCAGATAGTGATGAGTTAAGTTTTAACTCAAACTGGACAAATTAAGTAGATAATATCAGATTATCATGAAGTCATTTCTACTTCTGGAATTATAACCATACTGTTGCTGTCGGGATTTAAAAAAGAAGTGTGACCTATCCGTTCTCTCCATCCTGGCTGGCTACACCTGGCTCTGACAGCACACATTGTTCACTTACTGTATATATCCTAGTGCACATGCTGCTGCAGCCCCCTGAGCCATAGGGCAGTTCAGCTGTTCATTCAGCTTTAAGAATAGATTTAATCTTGATCATCGATAACACCTGATCTCTTAAGCCTAGTCTCTTGAGACTGTTACTATGCTGTTTTTCCTTTTTTTGGCCAATGGGTATCCAGATTGCAGTCAGCCTGCAGTTCCAACCCAGGAAGAAAGTTAGAAAACAGATCTACAAGGAGGACTGCCTATATGGTCCCTTATACTTTGGACTCCTGTGTTAATCGTGTGTGGTGAAATCCTTATTACTCAGCTCTTGGAGCCTTTGCCAGGGCCTGTCCCCAAGTTCTTTGTGGAATAAAGACATTTTTGTTTACTCTCTATACGTCTCCTTAGCTGGGTTTTGCATCTGGGTTCACTGCGATGTCAAGGTTCAAGATTGGACTTTATGTTTACATCTTGTGTAACAGTTATGGCGTAGATTAATGGCATAACATTCAAAACAACTAAAACAAGGCAAGCACTGCAAACAAATGGACAGAATAAAGAGTACAAGAAAGAACAATCAAGGAGTAGAGAAATAGTAACATATGTGTACATCTGCATGTTTTGCTTGTAGTAGCAAGTTAAGTAAACCATTTTTCTGTACAACCTCACAGTATGTTCTGTTCCATATACAACTCAGTTTAGTTTATGAGCGTAGTGTGAGAAGTCGGGGGTGCTAATGTTTTCCTTTGCCCTGTTGGCTGGTTTCGTTTTGGTTCTTATTTGCCTCGACCCATTTACTGACAGGCTCTTCTGCTGATTTTGAATTGACATAACTCAGCTGTATACAGTATATGCTTGCTGCTACAGTATATGCTTGCTGCACCACTGTGCCATTAACAGTTGCATGACTGCTGTCTCACAGCTGTTGGGTCCTAATGTAACAGGCAGCAGTAGCACTGGAATGTTCCCATGCAGATATACACCATATGCAATACAGGGTGGAAGCCCAAAAGCACACCCAGGCATTACTTGGGAATTCCAGCATTGGGGTGTGGAATTAAGATCCTTTCTGACATTGTTATATCAAATCCATTTAATGGAACCTTGAACTGAAGGTCCTCTTCTATTTTCTCTGAGCAGTGAGCACATACTGGGAATGAGCTAGTTGATGAAGCTAAGTAGTCCAGAAACATGCCCAATATTTATTTTCTCATTTTATATGCAGATTGTACATGCATTTCTATTTCCATCTGTAATTCTAAGTTGAACAGTCAAATATTTGCCGTCTAGAGGCTGTTTTCGTTGCCATGTTGGGCAGATGCCCTGCTTGACAATGAAACAGCCCATTGAGAGTTGCCCATTTGGCCACTACTGAAAAGACCTGGATTGGAGACCTCCTTGGATACCGGATACCAGCGCACTGGACTGGTGGTGATTGCCATTGTTCCTGTCCCTACACTGGCCCCATCTTTATGAAAAGCAGAAAGACTGGAAGTTATCCCAGAAACTAGAAATAACATCAAACAAGAAGAGAGTGAACAGAGTGTATGTCTTATAACGTGACATTTCTACAACTAAAAACTAAATGCATGTGGTCGAACAAATAAACAACGCCACTTTTTCCTGAAGTTAAAATCACTCGGACAGGGCAAAGCTCATTCAGGCAGGGCAAAGCACATTTTCCTGACTCTGCAGATTTAAGGCTGACCCCTGATCTGGGGGATCTGTCGTCTGTTTCTTGTAAAGCAGACCACAAATGTCCCGATAACACCTTATCCGGAAATCCGGAATAGCGGTTTTACAACTAGGGGGGGCTTCTCTATAGATAGAGCTTGCCTGTTTGTTTGACAAACATATGGCCAAGCCCTGATGTCCACATCTTTCTGACTTTCTCTAAGGAAAAGGATGTGTTTGGCTCTCTGCTTATTATCTACTTACTATAACAAAATGGAATTTGTGCATGCTGTCATGCTGGAGGAGTTTTCCAAGATAAGGAGTTCATGAGCCGGATGGCCAGCTCTCAGCGTCCCATGGTTGAGGTAATGGGCCAAAGAAAGCAAAGGTCTGGGGACAAGGCATTCTTGAGATATCTCCACAGGGTCCCCGGCTAAATGTTATTGACCAAATGACTTATTGTTATTGTTATTATACATACCGGTACATACATAATACATTATACAGATATTATACATAGGCCTACATTACAATACTGTCATGGTCTGAGGCAGACCATCTTTCTGGCATCAGCCACTCCCCCATTCCACCTCCATCCATGTCACACTTTGCCACTCACTCTGCAGCCCAACAGAACCACACCCACTTCACACCTGTGAACTCTTTGCAATAATCACCTTGCTCCATATAAATCTGCACTCATTGCATTCACCCCTTGTGAGTTCATTCTTTCATTTTGCAGTATTTTACTGGCAAGGACTGCTTCTGTTCTTGGACCTTGCTTGTCGTGTCTGCATGACAAACTGCTTGTTCAACTTCGTATTCGACTGCCTGGCTTCTGCCGGTCTTCTAAAGTTGTAAGCTACCTTGTGCTACTAATAAATACTTGTTTTTGAACTCTATTCTGCTGGTCTTCACTCGATCTGCACTTAGGTTTAGTATGCTACCATAAAACAAGATCAAATAAGCACAAACCATACAATATCAAACCCACCTAGGGGGAAGGATTCAGGCCCGGATATAACATTTCCCAATTGGGGGGGCAGGTGAATTTGGCATGAGGGCGGCTTCATCGCCTGTGGCACGACGCCATAGGTTTACCATTTTCATTTAAATTCTTTAGTTGGTTAGTAGCAGTACTACTAGTGTTTCAAATCCATTTAATTATAAGCACTTAAATTTGAAATATCTTTGAATTATGTTTTGCATGCCATCATGTTTGGTGGGGCAGTCAGGGTATTTAGGGGCCCCCCCATGGCTAGATCCGGCCCTGGAAGGATTACTGAAAGAATGAGAAAACACTAAGTGAAAACAAAGCAACAGTTCAGCAGCTTTCTTATTTCATTTATTTATTTATTTAATAATAATTATTATTGAGACACTGGATGGTGTCCTCATCATTATAAGCTCCTCACGCGTGACGTCACGCAGCTTCATGTCTCCGCAGCGCGTCTCCAGCGCCGCACACACACAGTCTGCTGTGGACTAGCTGGCGTTCGCAGTGCATCCCGAACAGGACGCAACATCCCTGCCTGCCTGTCTGTCTGTCGCTGCAGTGGCTCAACTTTCCTTAACACATCCACTATAACTTCTTCGGGACCACTGGGAAACCGAAACAATGGGTAAGAAGTCTACTATATATTCGAACGGTTTGATGTGGTAAAAAGTGTCTCGTCCAACTTTATTGTATTCTTTGTGACAGCAGTCCCTGTGTATCTTTATGACAACATAACGGTATCCCAAATGATCGTCGGCTACAGTACTCATAGTAGTAGGAGCTCAGCAACAACAATGAATATTATAGTATATTTACGTGACCCGGTTTCACTACGTGAATGATCAGCATTGGGCGTGTGGGCTGTGTGGGGCAACTTGTGGAAAAGCGATTAGAGAGATAAGTCTTTAAAGGATTTCCCTACAGACAGACAGTCCGCCGTATAACTCTGCATAGACGGAGCTCTGTGGGAGAGGAGAGCCAAGGATACCTCGATGTGACTCACTCTCTCCCAAAGCACTTTTTTAGAATGTTGGCCGTTGTTGTTTGAGTTGGTCCAAATTTATGAATACCATAATGTCATTTAATCAGACGGTAGGGTGTCCAGATCCAAGCTTTGAGGGACAGAACAGAAGTAGGCTATCACTTGTGTGTGTTAGCAATTCATCACTTAAATGTAATATTACCTATCGTTGTGTTAAAAACACAATGATGATTGATGAGGTGTGTGGTGTCTCGCCAATTTTAATGGACGATTTGTGTTTATGTTGATTCAACAGGATGGAAAAGATTGAGATCTTTATAATGGAAAGCCATCTATTAGGAGACTAACTATAGAGCATGTGAACAATGCTGCCTGCCAGTCACAATGTCATAAGACAGGTCTCAATTTGTGGGACGCCTGAAAAGTCTTGAATATGAGGAACTGTCCCACACAAAGAGGGACATCTGGTCACAATATCAGAGGATGATTTAATTAAATCTCTCTTTGACACTGGATGATGACTGTGTTCATAGTAGGCCTATCAAGTTAACTGTCAAAATATTACACTGTCAACATGCCATTGCAAACATTCGACTGGTCTACTTTGTGTGGGGAAAATTATCACGAAAGTGAACTGCTGCACCACCAGAATTAAAAGTACTGTAGTATGATGCTCCAGAGCAGACCTATATAATACTATAAGCCTAGTGTTGTTGCTGAACTATGGGAGTTGTAATGGGAGTTGTTTCTCTGACTCAGTCTCAAGTGTTGGCCATCTGTGTTCCCACCCTGGGGATGCTGCTTGGGAGGAGTGTTACGTTGTTTCATGCCATGGATGTTTAGTAACTTTCTTGAAGGCTCCAGGCTCCTACTGATGTGAGCCTTTGAGATATTAACATGCTGTGTAGACCAGATGGAATAGTAAGCAGGGTTTAGCTTTCACTCCCCAAATGTTCTCATTTAGGCTACTCTTCTGCGGATATTTAATTGCCAACAACATGTTTGGGGAACATTAGTCGCTGTGCAAACTAATTTCACAATCACATGTTGAGTCTCTTGTCTCTCTTGAGTAAGCTTTGATAATGTGTGTTTATGCATGTTTACTTTATTGTGCAGCAGCTGAGTCTTGGGCTTAATTTATACCCCATCACAGGATGGCGTTGCTACTTGCTTTTGCTGCAAAGATGAGATGCTTTCGGCAAGCGGCACTGTTGTACTGCAGAGTATAAATGAAGGTGGAACACTGGCAGAGTGAGAATGTGAATCAGTGCTCATTAATTCATTTCTGGAGCGTTCACAGTGGTGTCTTTGTGCTTCTAATTTGGAGCCGCTCCTTTGTATGACTCCAGTGCCTCTTAATGTAGGGAGAACTTCACTGAATCGCAAGTTTCAGAGTTTTAGACACAATGTGAACTAATTCCCTGCAGGCCCTCATTCACAGTCTCATGGCGGATATTGCCCTGCATGGCAAATGACCATTGTGTATTGTTCACTAGCTAAGACTCCCTTCATATTCAAATAGTTTCTTAAGACTTTTGAAACAACAGCTTACCTTGGTCTGGGTGGAATGACTTGTCTTAGACACTTTATCCTTTTAGGTCTGCCTTTGAGATTAATTATGAGTTGTAAGCCCCTTGCAAAGAATGTTCCTCACCTCTGTTTTATTAACCTCTTAGACCCTCTCTACTCGGTACAACAGATATGACTTGTACTCCTTTTTACCTCTACACCAAACGTCTTTGTCAAGTATAGATGACCTACAACCTCTTTGCAATGTGTTGGGTGTTTGTAGAAGATCTGCTGTTGTCAGCAAATTTTCTCCCCAAAATAGGGATGCTGGGTCTCAAGTGGTTAATATCATGATGTAATGCAGTTGCCTGTTAGCCTACATTGAAAGTCTAACATTTGGCCCATTTATATTTTGCCACACAAGTGTGACACCGCTGTTGACAGAAAACGCAGCCCTAGCTATTATGTGAAGCTGCGTGGGTGGAATGGTTCTGCCCACCAAAATAAACAGGATGTCAAAGCAGCTTGAATTTGTGGAATTGGAAAACTGGAAAACTAAAGATGTCCCTTGGAGGTTATAACTTTATCAAGTGCTGGATTCATGGTGCCTTTCAACTTAGAGAGAGGTCACACAGTCTGTCTATTTTTTTCTGGTATATAGTTCAACGGTACTTTGTAAACTTTGTAACTTTGTAAACAGACCATGGTCATTAAATTTCTATGATAGCTTGCTTGTGGGGCTATCTAGACAAGTAGGCATCTTATTTTCTGTCCTGATACTCATAGTAGTATCTTGGTACATTTCACCACATTACTGCATGTGAGTGAAATAAACTAGAAGACTAAATTCTCCATAGTACAAATGCGTTCCAACTGATGTACAGTATAGCATATTGGTCCATAGAGAATAAGAATTCAAGAAGGCTATTTATCATAGAAGTTATGCGAAGGGCAGGTTGGGAGGTAGCCTGTCAAATTATGTTTTCTTTTTTAAATGACTACAATCTAATTATGCTAATTAACATTAAGGACTGTCTTGTGACTGGAGGTGAATACTAATCAAATACAGCAAATTATGGACATGACTGAACAGTGCCTCTGTTCCTCTTAGAATCAGTTGCTGGGTAGCCAAAAGAAAAAAAGAAAAGGAAAGGAATTACTTTTCCTCATGGAAACTCTTGAACTCTCTCCTTGAAAATGCTTTCACTAATGTTTATAGCCAGTTTTCTGCTAAATAAGTCCTATTTACTGCGGTCATTCTCTGGAAAGGGTGATCACCAGGCAGCCTGTCACCACAAATAAAGGCAGCGAGATCCATACATATTGTACTTTTGTTTTCAGTGATTTTTCAGTGACTTTGCAGTATCTTTATTTATTTTTCAGTGACTTGTATTAATTTAAATCACTTCCCTGGAAGACTGACTTTGTAAGCATGCCATGGGCTGTGTCCATGGCCATTGGCCAAGCACTAAGGTTTGTGATGGTTGTCTTGATCGTGTGAAGCTGAAAACTTGTTCATTGGAAAGTAAAAAGGGCCTGCTCATGGAATGCAGCTAAACTTCCTTCCATCATTCGTCACAGAGCATTCACAGAGGAGTTAGCCAGTCCATTTGTTAAAGTAATACACATCGCAGTGATTATGACAAAAGCATCTGGAAAACACTGGGACATGTGGACTCGCACCTTGTTCTTCTTCTTACCTAACTGCAGCATATGACCGCGTGCCACCGTCAGAACAAGTATGTCTGGAAAGTGTCTTGATTATACTGTTACTGGTGACACGCAGCGGGTAGAATGCACATAATGTGACCTTGCATCCTGAGTCTGTGCAGAGAGGAAAGACCTAAGGTTGCGCACGCCCTGCCAAATAGAGGGATGTTTTCGCTCTCCGAACCAACAGCTTGTCAGGCGATGACTGAACAATAACACAGTGAGATAATGTTTCACCGGCGTGGAGTTGACTCAAGGTGATCTCAGTGAGAGGCCATGTGGCAGAGCAGCGCAGCTGTTCTCCAGAGATGATGTGCATGCATGCAGTGGAGGAGGGACAGAAGGAGAGGTAGAGGTACTCTTGTCTGGAGGATGTAAACACACAGTCACACAGAAGGATTGCAGTTTTGTTATGCACATTGCTTTCTGTCCTGTTCAAAGTATAGTAAGTCATATCCAAACGAATGCCCCAACTCAGTATTTAATTTGACCTACTTTGTCTAGACTAGGGGGATCACCACAGAGTTCAGGTCCGGGTCATGACGTCATTGGCGGCCAAAGTATAGGTTTTCCTATTATTACACCCGGTCTGCTGTCTTGTAGTTGGTAAGCATGCATTAACATTGATACTTTCTATTTTTTTCCCATTGGGTTTCACAGTCATTAGATATACTAAACGTCAAGACTAATGAGGTAGTTGCTGTCATAATTTAATGATTTCTGGGCTTTTTTCCAAATGGCAGAGGATCTGACTGAACATCTTTGGCAAATAATGCCCTGGAAGAGGCCCATGAAGGAGAAAAATCTTTGTTGCCATGTCATACGGTCCTCCATGCCACACCATCATTCAAATCTCATTTATAACCTCTCTCCCTCTCTCCTGTTTTAGTCTTGGCTTCCTTGGCAGCTGTGTATCGTGATATGACATGGTAAATGCATACTCTCAGATCATACCTGTTCATTCATTACCCAGGTGTCCCTATTGTTTTTTGGAAATGGTTTAACTTTATTTTCAAAAGTAGCAGATCTACAAGCTCTGCATTACGGTTGGTATTCGTTGTACAGTAGATCAATTATAGTGCTTAAGTGGTTAAGAGCCTGTTCATTGTAGCAGTGTGGAGGAGGAGGGGGAATGGAGGGTCGGGGTGGGGCAGTTGAGGTTCAACAGCTTTAACCCCTAGATCTCTCCCTTGTCACTAGTGATGCCACTCAGTTATATGGCGGAAACAGGATGACATTTTATAAACTAAAAATTCTCCCAACATGCAAATGAGTTCAGGGCTTCCGATATGCCGGGAGCTGAATACATATCCTGTATATAATATATGCTAATTATACAGTCTGGCCATTTATTTATATTCCAGCCTACAGAAAAGCTGGCATTGTCTAAAAGTGGCAGACCAGCGTTGGACCAACTTTGTGCACTTTTGGACCAACTGTGTGCACTTTTCAGTGTCTTTTTCTTCCGCTCTTACAGGACGTGTTGGTACGGTATATTGCTGGCTGTTGACTGAATAGGTGATATTTGTCAGTGGAACAACAATGTGTATCAGAGGTTTTGTTCAGAAAAGAATGATTGTTCCAGAAGGTCTGCTAGCAGAGAGACACAGACCTGCTGCTGATGGGCATTCACTCACCCACTGACCAGGCATTATACCCCTATTGCATGGACTGCCACTGCCTAAATCCAATTATACCAACCTGAAAAGACACATTTTCCATAGACAGAAACACAATATACACGATATACAGTATATACGCTGGTCATATCACATGAGGGAACACATTGATGAAATGTTAATCAATAACCTTTTGTCCCATATCGACCGACTGCGTATATGCCATTGCAATGCTTACCCAAGCCAGCCTTGGTTTATACATAAAGCAAAGAAAGAAATAGATCACAGCATAATGGATGTGGAAGTGACTGTGTTTCAAGGTCAGAAGTGGTAGGTTGATGTGATCGGCCTATTTGAATCCAGAGAGAGAAAGAGACAAGAGAGACAGACAGTACATACTGTAGATGGCAATAAAAGAGTGATGCTATCCTTCCCAGTTCCATTACCTGTTGAATGTGCTGATAGATCAACCTGTAGATCAACTGTAGATCAACTGTAGATCAACTACAGACTATACCCTGGCCTATACCTAGGCCAGTGTTGGGGAAAGTGGAGAAACCGGAGGATTCTAACTCCATTCTTCACAATGGTGGGCAGAAACGTACAGTGCCCACTTGGACAAGACTAATAATGATCTTACTAAAGATGTATTTTTTATGACTTTTGACTTAGCAAATTGCCACTGTTCATCCTGTGTCAGGGTCCCCTCCTGTTATGAGGATAATCTGACTGCATTTCCATGATATGGCATACGAGAGTAGATGGATAACCTTCACTAAGTGAGAAGAAGAGAAATCGTTGTGTTTGCCAGCTAATCTGCCGCATAGTCATCTTTAGGGAGTCTCTCAGAACACCCTGCTTTTGAACTGTGGGAGTGCAGTGGTGGAAGACTGTTTAAAAGGGGAGACTGTAGGATTGAGTTGTTGGCAGCGTGCCCATGGAGCACATTCAACCCTCCACAGATAGCTCTTTGTCCTCGTCTCTTTTGCGCAGCTGCTAAACAACCGTAAGACAAAAGCATCTGGGGCGCCCCGTCACACTAATAAGAAGTGTTCACCATATGAAGAGCCGAGCTGAGCCCAACAGCTTCGGTCCATTTGCGCGCAGCCACACGGACTACGTGTCGAGTTGTATTGCAGACTTTTAAAACGTGAACCCGTGTAACCCCCTTACTTCCCCCTCGCCTCCTCTGGGCTCTGTGAAAATAATCATTTTACTGATTTTGGTGTACGTCCTGCAGCAGCTGCATAGTAGCCTAGTAGCTGTGTTGGAAAGAGAGACAGAGGCTCATAAGAAAGAACTTGAAATTAAACCTAAACAGAGCTGTTGGTGTCAAGTAAACCGGGCCACCATCAACAACACTATGAATTCCTGTTCCACAACGACCTCCATTCTTCAGTGGGAACAGCTGTATAAATGAAAGACACGACTCACATCTCGGAAGTCCTAATATACTCCTACAGTAAGATATTTAGAGACTTTTTGTGACAACAGGGTCACAAAGGCCTACCTTATGTGCTTACAATGAACATTTGTTCCTTTTAGTGCATCTGACAACAGTGCAGCTCGCCTTGGATGTTGCGTAACATGCACATGATGCTTCCTTACTCATTATTGTGGGGACAGTGTCGGCATCTGACATCCTGGAGCTTGTTTTTGGAGCGGGCAATGACCCTGTTGGACTCACTGTCCAGGAATCATCTTCTCTGTTTAGCAAGGCCTCCATGCAAGACTCGAATTCTCTCCTTATCATGCTTCAGAGAATGCGTTGATAGGCATGAAAAATGCGCTTCTGTCAAGCAGATGAAAATCTGGAATGGCCGATTATTTTTTTTCCCCGGATAAAAACGCGACAGCTGCAGCAGGAAAGCCAATAGCCGGGGGAAGGGTGTCAGTGGGGAGCGTTCGGTTCACAGACATTGAGGAAAAGCGGGTGAAAATGTGTGCGGCGGCCTAATTTGCTTGTTCATTAAATATGCTATTAAATGAACGTTGAGCGCTTCAAGCCCACATAAGGGTCTTGTCTTCTCAGGGCAATAATGTGTTGAATTAATGTCAGCGGCACACCTGTTGTTGTTTCAGCATACAGGCTGTCGTGTCAGTTACGGTTGCATGGCAGAGGAAATGAGAAGTGAAAATATTGCAAGGGCAAGAGGGTGGGGGTCTCTATCTAGTCCAATTAAGTAAATATGCTTTGACGCACCAATAGCCCACCAAAAAGGTCTGGTCAGTGAGAACAGCAACCCATTAACAACATGGAATGCATGTGCGATTGATTATACCTGTGCATCATTTATCATTTTTGTTTGGTGTTTAATTTAAGTGCTGAATATAAGGTAGAAAGAGCGGAGTGGGGGTGGTGGGGGCTCCCAGATATTTGTCTTCTGAAATGCAGCTTGATCCCATTATTACTAGACAAAGTCCATGGGGGAGAGCAGTTAGCAATGTACAATACAATATCATATCTGCAAAAACCACCACGGAGAGGTCTCGTAAGTCATCTTAGCTTTTGACCTCCACGCTATGAGAAACTAATGCTGTAATACACAATAGAGGGACCACCGCTGAGGATGGGAAAGAAGGACGTTGGTGAGGGAGTTTGAACATCTGGAGGAACACTACGGAGCTTCGCTCTCACAGGGGTTGGAACCATAAAAAAAGCTTTGTAGAACTAGACTGTCAACGGTGCACCTTTAGTAACCAGATACACATGAAATATACAAGTGTTTCCTTACGTGTGTGTTGTGTGTGTGTGTGCGTGCCACCCTGTTGTTGTTCTATGAATAACACATTTTGCAGACTATAAAAATCCAATTAACTTAGTGTGCAAATGACCTGTAAGGGTGAATGTATGTTTAGGAATATACACTACACTCACCATTGAGCATTAATGTGTACTTAGTTTTTTACAATACTGTAGCTTCAAGAAAGTCCTGATGACTCATGGTCACTGCTCATAAGGGTCCATCGCATCAGTTAGTTCCTGCCATAACGCTGCACCCACTCCCACCATGACCTTCTGGAACTGCAGAGGGGGAAACGTCAGGTTCAGCGCCGGGCGCCAGGAGTGACCCACGGCAGGACAATGGCATTAAATCGATCCCACGTTGTCGGCTGTTGCCATAGTAGTGTTGGTGAATCCTGACGTGGCTGCTGTGGTGGTGGTGGTGGGGTGGGGGTGGTGGGAACCTGTTGAGAACCCCCCCCACACACACACACACCCCTTGTCCCACACACACCCCTTGTCCCTCTCCAAGGCTTGGGGTAAATGTAGGGGACAGGGGTCAGGGGTGAGAGGTTGGCAGTGTGACGTGGAAGACAATGGGGTTGGCTGGCTGGCTGGGGCTGGGAGAGAGATGGAGAAAAAGACCCCAGCAGCTGGGAGAGAAGAAGGAAGGGTGGAGTGAGGGGTAGAGAGGGGGCTTATGGGAAGCCCCCAAGATTAGTCGAGTCTCTGCTGTCTTCATGCCTCTGTGCTTCATTACGTCTCTATTGTGTGTGTGTGTGTGTGTGTGTGTGTGTGTGTGTTTGCGTATCGGCATGTGTTTGCATGTGTGTGCCTGTGTGCCCTGCCTGGCTGCCTGTTTGACAAGTGGGAGAGTGAAACAGATCCATCCCCAACGTAATGCTATTCACCATCGCAGCAGCTGGAGCGTGAGAACCTCTGGGGTGCGAGCGAGTGGTTCTGAAGTCATGAGAAACATCGAGAAGCACATATGGAACCTGGAACATTGACAACCATATAAGAAATGTCACGCACTTGACAACATATCCAAGAAATGCACCGGCTGCGCTGTTATATAGTCTGTCACACTGGGTCTCACGTATACATGCATATGGCATAATGTTCCATTTTCACATGTAAACCGTGTGAAAATGGCAGATTATGCAATATGCGTAATCTGCAACAAACAATAGTGTGTTCTATTGTTTGTCTTCTTAATTTTGCACGGTAACATAGAACACATTTGATTAACATCATTGTTACTAAGATCTTCAACTCATTCATGGCTCTTTAGTGTTCCACAGGAGTAGCTGTCTCTCCTGCAAGGTATTTTTATGCGTTTATTATTATTTTTTTCAGCCTCTATATGGAAATAGAGTAAGTGATCCAACATGACAGGAATCGAACCAGGGACTCTTTGATCAGGGTTATTTTGGAGTGCACACGTGGTACGTGCCCTAGCTGCTATCAGGTGCAGCCGCTAGGCTGCTTTTGTGCATTGTATGTTACTTGACTAGTTGCCGGAAGGCTATTTTGCCACGTGAACTTATTCCAAAGTCTGCCTGCACACTATTTACCCCTGTTAACTCTTGGTGTGATTTTATTTTATACCTCCCATGCTAGTCTCACAAGACATAAAGGCCGCTCAATGAACCGTTGCTCTATCAGCTAAATATAACACAGCTAAGGATGATAGGCAATGTATTTAAAGGATTAATTTTCCTTTGGTGAGATTTATTTCTGCCCCTAATTATGTCCAGCAGCGTTGTTTCAGATACTGTAGTTGGGTGGGGTGGTGTGATGTGCTTTGCTCCCTCGAGAGCTACAACCTGATGATACTTTGTGTTTTTCTTTGATCTGTGAGCTGACGACGCGTTGCGAGTCTTGCAACCGCATAGATTCTCTTTTCAGTAGCACCATTGTACAGTGTCGATGGAGTATAACTTAATGAGTGTGCATGTAGGGGACAGTCTTGACTTGAGACAGATTAGAAGAACAGAGAGAGATTACAGTGTGTAATCATCACAGCATGGGGGAGTGATGACATAGTATGTTTCATGCCTCTACATAAGGGGAGCTTCATGGAAGACAGTGTCGGGTTCTCTGAAATAAGTATGAAAATTACTATTTTGAGAAATACGTGTGGCCAAGAATACATATACGTTGAATGCTGTTGGAGAATTATTGAGGTTTCTACAACCATAGCCTTTCTCATTTTCACTCTAAATGGTTCACATTGCTACAGTATATGATATAGTAGAGTTAGAGTTACTGAGGCCATTCCTGCCAAAAATGGAAAATCCCATCCAAAACTGTTTTTTTCCAGTCAGTTCTTCGATTACAGTGGAATTATTTAAAGACACATTTAGAAATGCATCTAAACTACATATTACAGGCATTATTTATTCTGATATCCATATGCTCTTTGTGCTAATTTAACTTGTTAGTGTTTATTTCCATGAAAACTAGTGTGACAATAACTGATATTTTGTCTGTTGTTGGTGATGGAGGGGTACTTGGTCGACCTATTGGGTTGGTAAAGTCTAATTTGTACTTTGTTATATGGCACTGCAATGTGATCTCATTGATGGTACAACATACTGTACATGTGGCACACCATAATGAGACTGGTACCCCTTTAGAAGAGAGGCAGCATTTCAAGATCCATGTGGCTTGCTCTCCCAAAGAACAATTGAGAAAGAGTATACCTTAGTCTTGCCACAAAATGATGATGTTCATGACATTAGATAAACAACATAGCAAAAAAATACTCCAACAACAATACGAAGTGGAATTGACTGCTTTGCATTATCACTAAGTTTAGTACGCTTCTCTCTTTCTCTCTCATGTTTCTGTTATCCCCAGCCCATACTTGTTGTCATGACTCCAGCATGAGCGTTTTGTTGCAGTGGGTTTTTCCACGCGTGCCAATGTTCCCCAAGTCATGGTGGCAGTTTCCAAAGTAGAGAAGGAAGTCTGAGTAATATGAAGCATCTGTGCCTCGCTGAAGCAAACAATGTGACCCGTCCAAAACCACAGTGGTATAGTGAAGGTGCCAGGCAGCCAGAATCTTCCAAGTAATTTTTTAGAGGAAAAATGGGCCACTAAGCATCTCTTGAGTGTTGCTTCCTTTCCAGACCTAGCACGATAGCACCGAAAACATGCAATTATAGAAGAGCTGAGTCAGACATCCTGGGGATTATTTGGTCTAACACTAGCAATTACTCCGAATAGAGAATTCCAACCAGAGAATAATAGAACGGAAGGTATTTACATCCCAACCCATCTCTATAGCTTGTCTTACAAGTGGTTAAAAGAGAATAATTGTCCTTTTTGATTGATGTATGGTGTATATACTGTATCATGCCCTCACTAGCCCAATTGGCGTAGGTAAAATATATTTTTTGCCCTGCCTGGTTAGTTGCCCCATAGCGACATTGATTCCTTCAAATAAATCTCTGCTTATACTGATACTATACTGAAGTCGCGGTGGATGGTGGATAAAATCAGCACTAACAAACCTATACACACAACCTTTGAAAACCAATCTTATATCATTACAATATGGACCACCCTCAATTATTTTCAATTATTAAAAAAACTAAATAAATACCAGATCTAAAAGCTTGCAGCACATCAGGATGTGACACAACATTGTGAGCTTGTGCTTAAGCTATTTTTGCTATTATGTCCTACACAACAAAGTATATAGGGCTTAAGTGGTTAATGCCCTTCAGTTGAGCTACTAAGCTCCCTGGATGTGTGCATGCTGAACAAATATTGGATGAGTAGGAGTCATGGTGAAATCTAACCGCTTAAGGAATTAAAACAACAGCAACAACACAGCAGCACTATTTTTAGACAGCACTTCTAGAAATCCCTCAAACATTTTTGTTTCTCTGCACTCCTCAGATTAAGTTATTCTTTCCATTGTCTTAAAAATAATGTTTGCGGCAAGGCTTAACAGCAATAGTTAAGGCATGTGACATTTTAAATGCCAGACCCGCCTGGGATGAAAGATGTAAACAAACCACAAAGTTTCAAATGAACCGTTCTTCATGGCAACAATAAATCATCAGGCATTGGATTCAAAGTCTTTGCTGAGCCTCTGCCTTCTGTCTCTCTAACAAACAGGAAGTACAGTATATGGCCTCATTACAAGGATGCCCGTTGCAGTTTCACCTCTTGTTCTCTCGGCGTCTTGCTGTAATGAATGAGGACAGTTACTCTTTAATGGCCAAGCCATCTATCAACAATACATGAAGAGGAATTATCTCTTGGGGGCTTCAGACATTTAGTCATTATAGGGCAGTATTAGCTGGACTCCTGGCTCCTGGGAGGTGCTCAGAGCACAAGGCCTGATCTAGTATTACTCACGTCAGACTTTCATCTTTGCGAAAGCATCCACTTTGCTTGGAAGAGCGTCGGGTGCATTTTCCAAGGACAAGTCTGCATGTGCTGGTTGAAATTAAACATACTGTTTACTGTATATCATGCAGTTAACTGTCCTTGTTCAGACTCCATGGTGTAAATAGGTCATCAAACAAGTGAATGGGCCTGTATAATGGGTTTGTGGACTAGCCTTTTTGTCGACGAATCAATGGCTTGCACCAAACACGAAGTCATAAATATAGAATGCATTGACCTATGAAAGGGGCCTACATACCAAACTAGGTCAGTGATGCTGTTGGTTTCAGGCCAGGGAGGCCCTCAGCTAGTGACAGTACAGTAAGATCAATTCATAACGTGCAAACGTAATACACAGTATTTCTCCGTTTTGTCAAACACTAGGCCTGTACATTGTTTTGTTTAGACATTACATCTAAACATATAATTTAAGTAAAGCCTTACTTTGTATTGGTGGCTGTGCCTCAATGTGCCTCTACCGGGAACGCATCTGTCTGTCTGTCTGTGTGTCTGTGTGTCTGTGTCTGTCTGTCTGTCTGTCTGTCTGAAGTGCTTTCACTTCTCCCCACAAGGTCTTAAGTACTAACCCCTTTTTCACTTACAAACTCAAGGCTGTAATAATTAGTCTCATCGTAGCTTTGCAGCGTTGACAGCCGTGTACCGGTACATTGCATTACACACCACAGTTGGTTGCCTATCCAATCCAATGATGTCCACCGGTCATGGTCATGTGCATGCGTGTGCAGGACACGGGCCTGTGTGTGTGTGTGTGTGTGTGTGTGTGTGTGTGTGTGTGTGTGTGTGTGTGTGTGTGTGACAGAGAGACGTCTGTGAGAGTTCCACGGATTATTAAATCACATTGCCCACACTGTACATGTATAATTTGGTGTTCATATATACAGTACAAACGGGTATTAAAGGCTACTATATTCAATTGCCCAAACCAAGCTAGTATAAGGTGTTGGCATGGCGAGTAGTTTTTGTTTATTGGTGTGTGGTGATGAATGGCGTTGGGCCTGGCTCCATGAGAACTGCTCTCCTCTGTATGGGCCAAGCAGGGCGCAGATGCCTCACGGGTGAGCGAGCACAGAGGAGCATTCAACCCGTGGTCTCTCTCACCGCATACAGACTGACCCACAATGAGCACTATAGGCTTCATCATCATTCAGATTGTGGCCTTGACAATGGGGGTGGCACTGCGGTGTCTTAAGGCAGTGGTTTCCAAATCTTTTTTTAGCCTGTGAACCAAAAAAGAAATTACACATTCCCGGACTCAACTTATTGAAAATAGCAGCTCTACAAGCCCACAACTTTAAGTTATTCAAGAAATGACTTCAAAATCATTTAATTTGGTATTGGATTCATGAAAACTTATACTCATATAAACTTATAAACTTACTTATATAATATAATAATGAAAAACAAAATGTAGGAAACAAAAGGGACCCCTAAATGTGCATGTGACTCACAAATGAGTTCCATCCCAGTGTCTGTGTCTTAATGGACTGTTTGCTTCTGCCACCTGTATGATTATTCTCATGGCCATTCATCCAATCACAGCTGCTTCTCAGCCCTGTGCACATGCACTTTGTTTGCATCAATGGCGTGCTCCTTTTGTTTGTCAAGTATTGGAGTATTCTTACTCCAATTAGAATAGTTTAGAATAGGCCATAGTCGATGTGATGGCAGTGAGTGGCGTGATGTCTGACTGTCGGCTGTCTCATAAGAGGCAGATTTGACTCACTGGCTCACACGTTTCATAAGATAATTAATTAACAGGCTTGACATAATTCCGTAGCTTCTTGGCCAACTCTTTTGCAATTGCAACAGGCCACCCCCCCACTTCACTCTTCTCCAGATAATGTCAACTCTCATGGTGGTTTTTACACGCAGGGCAGACGACAGCGAAGGACGCCGGCAGATTAGAGTGTTGGCGTTTGTTGGGGTGGGATCCCTGCTAAGTTCACTTCCCTGACCCCGGAGGCACTCCTCCCCTGCTGCTTATACGCCTCCTCCCTCCCTCCCTCCCTCCCGCCCCCACTGGCATCCGTGAGAAGACCCCATGCACTGCCACAGTGCTGCGCTGCGCTCCGGCCAGCACTCCCTGGGCCCGCTGAAAGCCCTCTCCCTCATTAGCATGCCTCGGGGGTCTCTTCTGCCTGCGAACACGGCCTCTCCGATGTCTCCCTCCTCCCTCTTGTCTATCTTTCCGCCCTGTCTGTACGGGGCTGTATTTGCTGTTGCTGTTTCTCACCCTCATCCTCGGCTTGCTCTGATTGTTATTTTGGCCTCCTCTCACGTTGTCGCCGTCCCCACGCCCACCCCCACCTTCAGTCACGCTTTCTTTGGCCCTCTTCAGTTCCTTCTCTGCGTCTCTGCCTGCCTGCCCTCACCCGGTTCTCCCTTGTTCTCTGGGCTTTCAGACACCTCTTTCCTCATCTGTTTGCACTAACCACCACCCCCTCCCTCTCTCTCTCTCAGAGAGGTGGTCAGCCTTCTTCCTTTCCTGTGTCCTTTCATGTGAGTTGGTAAAGTCACCAGATGGAGGGAAGACAGCAGTCAGAGGTTTGCTAATGAATGCTGCCAGAGCAGGGGGCATATGGTGCAAATCAGAGGATGAAGGGGGTCAGGCACCGCATCACCCACCACCACCACCACCACAGCCCCTCCGCGCCCCTCGGCTCCCACACCCCCAGGGGCGGATCTAGGCATGGGCATGGGGGGGGGGGGGGGGGGGCAATACCCCCCTAAATGCACTGACTGCCCCACCAAACACGATGGCATTTAAAACAACCCAAGATATTTCAAATTAAAGTGCTTATATTTAAAATGATATGAAACACTACTACTGCTAGTAACTAACTACAGGTGTGGCACCACTAAACCAACAGCATTTCATCAAAACAGAAAACTCTCTGAGTCAGGCTTTTAGCTTTATGCATGCTGCGTGTCTGTTGCAACTTCAACAACAACTGATGTCAGTATTGATGCTTAATTGCCTAATAAAAGTCCTGTAAATGAAAATGGTATGGGTGCGGCTTCATCGATGAAGCCACCCCCCTACCATTTTCTCCTGCCCCCCCAATTGGTAAATGTTATATCCGCCCCTGGCTCCCACACCCCCCCAAATTCATCCCCCTCCGTCCCCTGCGCTGCTGTAGTCAGATGGGAAATAGAGGAAGGTGATTGTGGTCTGACGTGCATTCTGCCCCCTGCACACACGCACAAACTTGTGTGTGTGTGTGTGCGCGCGCGCACACACACACACACACACACACACACACACACACACACACACACACACACACACACACACACACACACACACACACACAGAACAGCACAGAGTAGGGCTTTCATCCACGGAGCAAAAGGGGGGGGGCGACTCTCCCACACACATCCCTTCCTGTGATGTAACAAACCCCATTCTCACTGGGCACGCAGCCCCTGATTGCCATTCATGGTGGCACTCTGAGACTCCGACAGGGACGCCTCAGAAGAGGGAGTGTTGTCAGGGGAGGGGAGTGGGGTGGTATAAGGGTTTGTGTGTGTGTGTGTATGTGTGTTTGTGCATCGGCCTGTGTGTGTGCGTGCGTGCGTAGTGTGTACAATATGAGTCTGTACCCAAACGGAGACCCCGAAATACCCCAGTGTCGAATAGGACAGACAGATTCCCTGTGCAAGTGGATTGCACGTGACGCATGGCCGGTGCCATAGGTTAACGGGCGGCATGCACATACACAGCTCAGCCAAATCCTGTCCATCCGCCCCCGGAAGACCTCTGCCTCTATGATCTATATGTGACATATATGTGACACAGCCAGGGGGTTAGTCAGGCATTCAGGCCAGTGTTGCATACAGGGGAGCCCTGCCTTGAGTCGGTCGTTCAGGACAGCACGGCAGGGAGGACGAGAGAGAGAGAGAGAGAGAGAGTGGTCGGTAAACGTGCAAACGAGGACAAGAGCAAGTGAAGGATAGAGTGTGTGTGGTAGAGAGAGAGAGAGAGAGAGAGAGAGAGAGAGAGAGAGAGAGAGAGAGAGAGAGAGAGAGAGAGAGAGAGCAGGGACAGATATAGGAGGAGAGAATATTGCTGGAAGGCGGCATTTTTGTAAGATTGGATAAAAACAACCATGGAAACTACATCAGAGGAGCAGAGCCTGGACAAAAGAGGTACCAATGAGCACCGACAAAGAGACAGTTTGGGTCTTTTCACTGCTTTGTTTATTGTGGCTTTAACCTACTTGAGCAGGCATGGTTTCACGTCACACAATAGAAGGGTACGGTGAGGGGGTGGGGTGGGGGGGTTGTTGGGGCTCATTCATACTCAGTCATTGTTTCAGAGTATCTCATCTCTTATTTGCCTGTTAGTTATAGCTTCACAGGAGACTGTGGAACTGTTGTTGTTATTTCCCTTGCACCTTGCGCACCACGCAGCGCCGCATGCTTCAAGCGCTTTCTAGTAACTGCTGTCCGTATGCCTGCCTGTGATCTGTTTACTTTCCGCCTCTTTGTAGTTGTCACATCTGCCCATGTCTGCAGGATGAGGAGGGACGTTTGAGGTTCTCGCTGTACTACCACTATTAAGGACAAAACCCGCTGCTGCATCAATAGTAAATCAATGAATTTACCAGTCGTCGGGTTGTGTGGGTCTGTAGGGGGCGGGGGGGGGGGGGGGGGGAGGTTGATGATTAATGAGGTGCATGAGAGGCTGGCAAGGACAAAGACAGACACATTAGGGAGTATAGGCATCCCCGATCCCACACACTGACAGTAATGATGATGATACATAGAAAAGGAGAGAGAGAGAGAGACTGCATGAGAGGTTCCACTATTGGGGAACAAAATGCACTAAGTGGTTACAAACATGCAATCCCCATTGTTGGAATCAACAGGAGTCATTGATTTTTCCTTTGCTCTTTGAGGGGACTACATCCAGGTCAGGTTAATGGTCACACTGCATTCCCAAGTAATGAGAGTGTCAGTTTGTCTGTGACTCTTATTAATGACCATGTTGTTGTGCAGAAGTTCGTCAGTCGTCACATTGGTGTTGTTCACAACATCACATTGGCGTTGTTCAGAATATCACATTGCCTTCATTGTGTTGCATTTTTAGCTGTCTGATGGAGTGCAGAGTTTTGAAATTCCATTTGAAAGGAGTGTTGCTCTGGATTGGCTCCACTATTGGCACGGCTACAGAGGAAAGGAGGAGGTTTATTGCAATTTGTTTAGCATCATGCCTTTGTTTACCACATGCATACACTCATAAAGACAGGCACATGCATGCACACACGTGCACTCCCAGACATGCATACATATACACACATGTGCACATACACACACGCACGCACACACACACACACGCGTGCGCGCGCACGCACACACACACACACACACACACACACACACACACACACACACACACACACACACACACACACACACACACACACACACACACACACACACACACACACAGACAAACTCTCTAACACTCACAGCCTAGCTCACAGTATATTTAGGAGCTATTGTTTTCCTTATTACGCCCCATACAGGTGATGATTATAAGCTCTATCTGTATAGAGCTTAAGTAATCATCTATCCATCTATCTATCTGTAAGACAAAAATAGTAGATCAACAAACTCATGACAAGTGGGAATGTGACATATATTGTGAGCTTGTGGGTCTGCCAATTTATTCTGTTTTTGAAAATGTCAAATACATTTTGGAGGGGAGATATTTTGCCCTAAACAGGGACACCATGCAGGGTAATGTGGTTAAACATAATGTGCATCATTCATGCCACCATCAGCTCTGCATCTGTAATGCAGCCATGGGTGAGTTGCAGTCACAAGCCATTAGCGAACAGAGTATATGTTTCCTTGTAAGACAAGTAAACAGCAGGATCGCTTCAGATGAGCCCCCACCACACACACACACACACACACACACACACACACACACACACACACACACACACACACACACACACACACACACACACACACACACACACACACACACACACACACACACACACACACACACCACACACCCTGAGAATGGCTATAGCCATTAGGGTGTTTTAAGTGGCATTCCTCTGTGGAGTGTATGGAAAATCAGAGTACTTCTCATAAATGGTGTTTTGGCGACTCTCCCCAGCAGAGCAACAAACAACAACACATCACATTAGTGGCGGAAAAAAAGAACACATCTGCAAGTAATGACGCTGGATGTCTGATTTATTTAAGACTTGATGTTGGTATTAGCTGGTCAGAAATCCTTTTTTAATGTACCTGAGAGATGGGTGAAAATAATATGTCACCCCATTCTGTGGGAGGGAGAACTGGAGATCTGAAGAACATCATCAACATGGTGAAACACATTGATGACATCATCAAGTTGTGTTTCACCATATTGATGATTTTTTTTAGATCTACATTTCTAGGAAACACAAAAGGGTGCAGGGGGGGGGGGGGGGGGTTATTTTGATTGTCTTTAGTATCAGGTCTTAAGTCTTAACTCAAAGCTGTTTGGCTGTTTTGAGTAGCCAAACAGCTTTGCCACACCTCCAAGTTTTGACTTAAGACTTAAGACCTGATACTTAAGACAATCAAAATAAGGCCCAACATCTCTATGGTATATTAATGAAACAGTAAAATGGTGCAAATGGGTGTAATTCCCCCTAAGAATCAGTGGGTGAGACAGAAGCAGGAGACATGGGTTGTCATCATAAAGAGAACTGTGTGCTCGAGTGTGTGTGTGTGCGCGCGTGCGTGTTCACGCACACAGGTACTGTAAATAGTGAGACTGTGTGGAATATATTGTAGGCTCTGTTTACTTGCCTTGTCCCAGCTGTTGCAAAGATTGCAGCGGTCTGGCGCTTTGTTTAACGCTGTCAGGCTGCGTTCACGTGAGGGGTTCGGTTGCCGAGGGGATGGAAGGGGTTTTGATTAATCTGGGCCAGCTGTGTGTGTGTGTGTGTGCATGTGTGTGTGTGTGTGTGTGTGTGTGTGTGTGTGTGTGTGTGTGTGTGTGTGTGTGTGTGTGTGTGTGTGTGTGTGTGTGTGTGTGTGTGTGTGTGTGTGTGTGCATGTGTGCGTGTGTGTGAGCACGAGGTGCATGTGTTTTGGGGGAGCTTGTGTGTGTGTGATGGAGTGGTCTGAGCACATGGGAGTCATGGTGATGAGACATATCAGTGTAGTTTTGCTTTTGGGGTCCAAAGCCTCCTCCTCTTGGCCTTTTTGTGTGCCTCTCCACATTTGCCCTCAGACTACACTGTAAAAAAAAGTCCTGGCTGTTCATTTAAAACCCTTTCAGGCCGGGAATCCATATTTGGATTCTGTACGGTATGTACAGTATTCCATAATTAACTTTATTTGATGATGAAATATAAATATTTCAGGTTTTTCAAAAACCTTAGGTCAGGCCTAAATGGGTTAAAGCAAACACACTGTCCAAAGATCTCTGAGTTTAAGCTATACACTGTATAACCATTGTTTAATTGTCAATAGAATGCCATCCAATTCGTATGCTAGGGCATGTTAATAAAATAAAACTTAGGCACTGTCCACCGATTGTCACACTACATTGTGGCTGAGCGTTGGGTCGGTGAGGTCTGCAGCGCTGGTGACTCAGTGTGTGTGTGTGTGTGTGTGTGTGTTGTGTTTGGAGGAGGGGGGGGGGGGTCTTGTCCTCCTGCATGCGGCCCACGCTGGCCGGAAGAGCAGGGCAGTGGATCAACGGTGCTCTGAACGGCCCCTGAGAGACCAATGTGATGAACAGCACTTACCACTTCACACACTGGCTCTTTGTATCACGGCCTTCCTCTCTGGGTGTCCCTGAGGGAGAGTCTGCCCTTCTGCCTGTCCAGTTTATCTCTCTCTTTCTCTGTCTGTCTGTCATAGAGCTGTTCTTTCAGCATCACCCTCCGTCTCCCTTCCACTCTCGGCCGCTTATGATCCGAGGCCACTACCACAACAACTGCAACGGCTTGAGACCGCCATTAAAACCTCCGCCACAGATTGTCCCCGTCTCTTTTTCTTTGTTTTTGCTTCAGCCTTTGTTTGTATCTCTGTTTGTTTCTGTCTGCCCCCTTCTCTCTCTCTCTCTCCCGCCTGCCGCCTTGATTTCATTCATGTGGCGATGATGAGATGTTGAGCTGAGAGAGTCTCGCTGTATAGTAAGGCCCTTAAGGTCCTAAACGCCGGCAAATCAGCCGGGGCCTGGCTGGGAGCATGTGAAAGTCATCAAAGAGGAGGATTCAAAGAAAAAAAAAAGAGCCAATGTGATTCTCATTTGCAGCGCTCCCCGTTCATGTCAGAGCTGGCCGGCTCCCATTCTGTGCGCCTGCGTGCCGCTGTGGCGTGCGTGCATGTGTCATTCAGGGGCGGATAACATTTCCCAATTGGGGGGGGCAGGAGAAAATGGTATGGGGGTTACAGGACTTCAAGTAAACATCATTAATAACACCAGTTGTTGTTGAAGTTGCAACAAGCATGCAGCATGCGTAAAGCTAAAGGTCTGACTCAGAGAGTTTTCTGTTTTCAACTTTAATTTGAAACATCTTGGGTTGTTTTGCTTGCCATCGTGTTTGGTGGGGCAGTCAGGGCATTTAGGGGGGCATTGCCCCCCCATGCCCATGCCTAGATCCGCCCCTGGTGTCTTCCAGTGACTAAACAACTCCCGCTGACCTGATCACCTGCTGCGTGGGAAGGAGTGCCGTATGGGGCTGTAATATCCTGTACACCAGTAAAGCGAAGATGCAGAGGTTCCCCAGGGGAGCGGAAAGTTCTTTCACAGCTTCAGCCAGCTGATTGCTGCTCAAATGGCTTTGATGAGCACACCAAGGGGGGTGTATCCAGGAACAGCAGTTAAGGGTGGCTGACAGGAATACTTCTATGACACACACCTGGAACACGCTGCTGTACTTTCCGATTCCCGGATTGCTGTTGTGACCAACTCCGTTTTGTCCTATTCTAATGATAGTCCTACAGTACAATATCACAATTCTGCAATCCTAAAATTGTGGAAAGACCAGCTTAACTGAGAATCTATTCCAATCCACCAGCTATAGTTCTTGTGCATATTTCTACAGACTTTGTGTCCAGGCAGTCTAGCTTTGATGTTTTTCCTTTTCTTTTTCTTTTCTGCTCCACATTAAGTAACGAATTCCTGTACAGTGGTCCTGTGTGAACAGAGGATCATTCTTAAGATCGCTTAATCGTTAAATCCACATCAGTGGCGCTCTCTCCTTGTGCCAATGTTGGTTCAGTTAGCCAAAACGGTATTATTACCAATGGGCCAAACGTGTCCACTCCAGCTGCGAAAATATACCACCTCAGATTTATAGAGTTATTAAACACAACACCCAGTCAGAGGCACAGGGCTTCTCCATTGAGAGAAAAAGATCTTTGTTCGTGTGTGTGTGTGTGTGTGTGTGTGTGTGTGTGTGTGTGTGTGGGGGGGGGTGTGGGTGTGGGGGTGTGTGTGTGTGTGTCGCTGACATCATGCGCAGTGTTATCATGCGTGTTTAAACTACTACAGGCGTGAAAAGCAGGCCACCGTGGTGGATGGAAATCAAATGGATTGTCCATTGATTGGATCGTTAGCTCTTAGTGACATACTGTACACACGTTCCATCTCTTGCAGGGCTGTGTTGGACACGAATGGCAAACATTGATGCGTTGCTCTGACCTTCTCTGTGACAGAGACCCTGATCCAAACTGGGGCATGGGGTCAAGGTGTTGCTTCATACCAGCACACAAATAAGTCGCTTTGTCCCCAAGGTTGACTGTTTATTCAGTGCTGCAGTTTGTGATGTATTTACGTGTAAGTCCGCAGGTCAAACTGTGACTTGCGGCGACACATTTTCACAGTCAGATCCGTTTGGATTGAGGTTGTCAAACAACCTGACTACCTGTCATGCCAACGTCACAGCAATCCTGGGCCACACTGCAAAGTTATCATGTGTTTCAAGGCAGCGTTGAAAACAAACACTTAATGCGTCAGACAGCCCTTGATGCTTGCTAAATGAAGCTCATCAGAGCTGTCAACAGTTACTCCACTTGAGCCATCAGTGTGACTAGTGGTGTTATTGCCTTTGGCACTGATGAGTCATGGGCCATTTTAATACAGCAGTAATTTGGCTGAGGATAAAGGATTCAAATCTCTTTGAGATACATCCCTCTCAAAGAGATGAAAACCTACAAAAAACACACTACTTCCCACAGTTTATGATGTGCAAATAATTTATAATCCAGCCTAACCCAACCATTGCAAGAACAGTGTTCACCAGACTATTGAATTGTTAGACCAGTGGTTTTCAAAGTGGGGTCCAGGGACCCTCAACGTTGGTTCCAAATGGGCTTCTATGGATCTGTAACTCTAAGCGTTGTGGGGGTCCATGAAATTAAAAACGCTTGAGAAGCACTGGCGTAGATCAGAATCACCTGACACAACCCATAGGCTGCAAGAGGAGAGCGTTTTACCAGACTGTTTTTATTGAATGTATAGCCTCATATCCTGTGGAGCTCTGCTCCTCCTGTCTCCTCACCCTCCCCAACATGTCCACAGGGGGACTGGGGGCCGTGGTAGCAGTTAGCCACTCTGTGGTGGGCAGGGCACACTCATTGGGTTGTAGTTAACCTGCTGCCATGGCAACTCCTATTCACCAAGCGTGGGACAAAAATGTGTTCATCCCTCTCTTGCCACAGAGAGAGCCAAAATGAGCGTCCTGACCAGAAAGCTATATTGCCCTGAGAGCAGTATATCTTTGAATTTACTTTTCCATAGCAAAGGGTACATGCATAGTATGCATACAGTGCTCTTTTAAACAGACCAAGGCTCAAAGGCCCACTATTTATTCAGCATTTGAACCACAGAACACCATTTTAGCCCCTAAAACCCCCAAAACTAAAGATCTCTTTTCTTTTTGTCCACAATACCAAGCTGGATTTGGGAGACAACACGGTCAAACATACAGATCAAATGACCATTAATTTTCTAGTTGTGTAGACTTGGGCTAATTCAGATGATGAATCTTTTAACTCTTGAGGCTGTAAAAATGAAAACAAATGGACGCTGTAAAAATGAAACCAAATGTACTCGCAAGGGTCCATTTGGTTTAATTTTTACACTCTCAGAGTTATACATCTGGTTAACCAACTTTCCATCATTTAGCTGGGGACCACCTAGAACCCTCTGAAGGACCACTGATGATGGTCCCTGGACCACCGGTTGAAAATCCCTGGTATAAGTGGATCTTTTAAAGGTCTCAAATTATCTCATTGTATTGTTGTGCCCTAATTAACTGAATAATAGGGACAGAAAAAGGTTCATAAAAGTCAAGAACACAGTCCCCCATTCCCAGTAGGTATAAGTTGCCAGGGCAGGTCACATTTATTGTGAAAACGTGCAGTCAAGTCGAGGTTGCTTCTCTCTCTTACTGGTGATATCACTGTAATAATATACTACTTTACTATACAAACCTGCTTTCAAAATGCCCCTTGGTTTCCAAAGGTTTAGAAATGTTATATAGCCTAATCTGTGAAGGTTGGTGTGGTTCTTTCAAGTCTAACATATATTATAAGTAGATTAATTTGTATTACACCAATGCCAGACAATGACTCATGGAGACTTGGTGCCGATATGAAGTCTGAGGAACACATATAAGCCTCATCCCCTTTAGCGTGGTGTCTTATACTGTAAATCTTAGCCTCCTGTTATAAAATACAACTTCCTCTTGGACACGCATGTGGGCCTGATTGGAAGCACATTGGGACTGTTTACAGGTGCAGGTACTGTATCCCCCAGTGCACTGTGGTGATTCAGCCTGTATCACAATAAGCATAAAAGCACTGGTCTCAACAGTCGGGTCCGACAATACTTGTACTGTGCTGTACTCTGTAGTGGGTACTGGTGATACACTAAGCAACTCAGCGTCCCATCATGCAACCGTGCACAGTGTGAAGCTCAACATTATCATTAAAAAGGTTGATTATTACTGTAGTCAACTGCCAGATGCCCCCTGAAATCATGGATCGCCATTGATTTCTGTTACAGCTTGGCTGACAGCCATTGCATTGACCTGTTGGCCAGCCATTATGTAGTGACTGTGATGAATTGCTCCTGGCCTGCCTGCCATATAGCAGACTTATAGCAGAGGTGCAGAAATAAGCCTTTTATGTACATGACTATGCCTGTAATATGATCAGCAATGAGGCTGTTGTGTTGTTTTGTTGAATATACAGTTTGATTGCAGCACACCAGCAGCTGGTGTGCTGTAAATTGTAACTAATTCATAACAGATAAGTAATGCTGTCGTTGCACTGAAGCACGATTGACGACTTGCCATATTTTGGGAATGTCCTTAGAGGTTTAGAGGTGAAAATGTCAAAAGATTGTCAATTAAAACCAAAATAGCATATCTACAAGTTCACAACAACTCATCGTTTCACAATGCAACAGTGTGAGGTGTACATATAGGTATGATGAGTGGTAACAGTTATCTGATTGACATTTCTTTCCTATCTGCTTGTTTTTTTTTCATTCAGGTTGCTTTGAATGCTGCATCAAATGTCTAGGGGGGGTTCCGTACGCGTCGCTGGTGGCCACCATCCTGTGCTTCTCCGGTGTGGCCCTGTTCTGTGGCTGTGGCCATGTGGCCCTCACAGGCACACTGACCATCCTGGAAACCCACTTCTCCCAGGTCACCAGTGACCACGCCATGCTGACCGACATGTGAGTGACCACTCCTCTGATAAAACTCATACTGTTGGATTGATTGCTGGAAATATTTATTAACAATTTGCAGCACACTTCAAGCACAAGTCGATTCAAAGACGCCAAGTAGTCACTCACACCAACCACCTTGTGTAACCATGTGGATTCTAACCCAATTCTTTGTTGGTCAAGTTGGTCAAGGCAAGAGCAGGCATACTCTGTAGTATGGATGTTGGGGTGCAATAGTTAGTAAAGCCATTGATTACATTACAAACAAATAATAACTCACAGCACATCACAATGTTGCAAGCTTTTAGATGACTATTTTTGCATATTTATTTATTTTGACAGTGTTGTACCGAATGATGTGCTACTGGTCTAATGGTGTTCAGTTCTACACATGCAGAGGGAAATTTGTCCTGGACAAATTTCCCGCAACATGCAGATACTACTTTTAATTAGGTCGAGTTCATGGGAGTTATTTTTGGATGCTACAACGTCGCACCGCTTCACCTTACCCTTAAGAACAGACCTAATATGGACTTTTGTAAGTAGCAGCCATTAATCTAGACAATGAATCTGGAGACAGGGAGAGAGAGAGAGGAGAAGAGACACGGCCCTGGCTGCATATGGTTTATGTTGGGGTTTAAGAGTACTCTTGGAGTGCACTGTTTAATTTAAGCTGTCTACTGTCTACAGAGGCGTTCCATCTCTCAGACAGATGACTTCACCAGACGTGCATCACCTGTTATCTCTCTCTGTCTCTCTCTCTCTAACTCTATATTTTCTGTTGTTGAGTGAGGGGTTTAGTGTCACTATGCTCTTCTCTTTTGGAATCCGAGCCCGTCTGTTTTGGCCATGGCCATATGCTTACAATTCATCAGCATCAAACTGTTAATGAGTTCAAGATTGATCGTGAAAAAAACAGCAGCGGCATGCAGCACTTTTCCATTCCAAGCTGTGCCGTGTCAAATGCAATAACTCCACCTGACACTTTTACCATGTCTTTCCAGCACTTGCATTGGAGCCATGCAAAATTGTCATCATTGTTTAAACGTTTAAAGAGTGCTGTGGAGAACACCCCCAAAGTTTTCTACATAATGCCAAGCTAGACTACGGTTATGGCCAATGATCATACGATGGTGTTGTTTTGTATGTTGTAGATCAATTGATATTTCTATAGCCCAGTATTTCAGGCCTACTATTATCGGAGCCGAACAAAAATTGACTATACCGTATAGAAAAAACAAAATAATTCAAAGTTTTGAGGAGAAAACAAATAAAATAAGTTAGAACTGGGAAACGTGCCCTTCTGGGCACAGATCTCCACCAGGAGGAGTGAGTTTGTTGTTATGTTTGGCAAAATGCGTAGGAGAAAAATACATTTGGGGCAGAGGTTTGTTGTTGGCATCCTGGGAGTGCGTGTGCAAGGTTTGGCATTGACTGGTTGCATACCGTAATAATTGGATGACATAGGCATTGTCATCTACGGTCTGTTCTTTACAGAGTACAGCTGATGCAGTATGTCATATTCGGTCTGTTCTTTACAGAGTACAGCTGATGCAGTATGTCATCTATGGCATTGCCTCCTTCTTCTTCCTGTATGGTATCATCCTGCTGGCCGAGGGTTTCTACACCACCAGCGCGGTCAAGGAGCTGCACAGTGAGTTCAAGACCACCATCTGTGGACGCTGCATCAGCGGAATGGTACGTTACACCGCCACTCCCTAGGTCTACGACAGCACAGTGGCCTCCAAACCTAAGGGCCCCCAAATGAATATGTACTGCTATAGAAAAAATGTATTATCTCTGCTGTCGGAAACAATCCACAATCATTTTTCAGGAATTTCAAAATATATTGTATGCAGGACATGAAGAAAAATGACTTAATATATTGTTGTCTTGCATGAGAGGGGGAGAGTTGAAGGAGTTAAGAGGTTTTGGCCGAGGCACTGCTGCTTTCCATTGGTTCATTGTTTTCAGACATGATGGGTGTTCAATAGCACTGATTTATGGAGCCTTACCTCATCATTATGCTAATAATGTCTCCTCTCTTTTCTATGGCGGTCAGTTTGTGTTCCTGACGTACATCCTGGGCATTGCATGGCTGGGTGTGTTCGGCTTCTCCGCCGTGCCCGTCTTCCTCTTCTACAACATGTGGTCTACCTGCGCCGCCATGAAGGCGCCCATGGCCAACCTCACCATTAACATAAACACCATCTGTGTTGATGTCCGTCAGTACGGTGAGTGAATGGCACTCTGTGTCCGTCAACAACACATTCCACCATCATTCCTTCTACCCCAACCATTCTTCCACCTTCCATGTTGCATTGTTACATGCTTCTAGTGTTTCAGTGTCTTGTTTTTTTCGGTGAGTCAAGCTCTGGTTGGGTTGAGATGCTGTGGAGTTAAATAAGGAGCGCAGTATAAAAAAAACCTTGTTATTTTTCCCCCTTGCTCAGCACGAACTTGAGCGCCACGAGGCATAGGCCATAATAGCGGCAGTAAACCATAACAGATGAAAATGCTCGTTGTGCCATTTCAATGTTGCTTTGATATGGTTATTGTCATGTGACAGCAAATTAAAACCATCTTTGTGTATATAAATAACAAGACTATATAAAAAGGGACCACATGCTGTTGATTCAGTCGACTTTTGGCCTTAGCGCCTCATTCTGGATTTCACTGTAAGACACAATGCTGAGATTTTGCTCTGTCTAAATATCAAAGTTCAAACCTTTATTTTCCTGGCTGTAGGAATTATCCCATGGAACGCTACACCAGGCAAGGCTTGCGGCGATACGCTAGGTGACATCTGTAACACCAGTGAGGTAAGAGACCCTCTCCCACCCAGAAAAATAAAAGAAAGGGGTCTTGCGCTGGAAGCAGAGAGCGAGAATCCTATCAGCAGTGGACAATTTCTTGTGAGAGGCAATGTCATTCGTGAAATTGAATATAATATAGAAGTTTTCTTGCCTTTTTCCATCCTCTTCAGTTCTACCTGTCCTACCACTTGTACATCGTAGCGTGTGCTGGGGCAGGAGCCACTGTCATTGCTCTGGTAAGCATATCTCAGCCTCTCCACTCGTCCTCTCCTTTTAGCCTATCCTTGCATGGTTGGTTTGTATTGGTAGTTCATGAGTGCAATGCACCCTCTCCTCATCTCTCACACGGTTTATGCAATCACGCTAAGGGAGATTGCACATAGTCTTTCTTTCCACGGCATCAAATTCCATTCACTGTTCACCATCTGCTTGGAAGCCTCCGGTACCCTTTTATTTCAGCTGATTTAAATGTGCTGGTGGATCGTGTCGCGCCACAAAATTTACAGATCTGGGAACTTGCTAATCGACTAAAGGAGTAGTTCAGTCCAAACAATTTCTTATTTTCTATCAATTACAGCCAATCAATCAATTAGACCCCATCAAGGCTGGAAATAATCTTTTTTGTGAACTACTACTTTAAGCCATTTTTCAGATTGCCCTGGATTGGAATCAGAGATCAAGTCAAAATTATTCATGAGTACAAAACACTAGCCCAAAACACAGTCAAAGAGATAAACAGAAACCTAATTCTAAAATCGATATAAATAATAATAATAAAGTACAACAAATGGAAGTTAGCACTGGCACTAGCTGTCAGATATGCTGAAGTATATAAGTTGTACAGTAAATGATATATCATGAGCATAGTCTCTACAGTATGTTTATGGGTCATTTTACAGGCTTTTGGGGGATTAAAAGGTTCAGTGTTTGGATAGACAGGTATAATCAGCGTCACACCTGTGTCATGTCAGGGAATGTTCCATTTTTAATCAATAGACGATATTCACACAACTGCCATATTGCCGGCAAGGTGCCAGGAAAGTGCAATTTAGACAGCCCATTCATTCAACAGAAATGTCCTGTCTAATTGTATTATAAAATGTCCGACAAACATTACAGTTGTAGCTGGAATAATCCTCTTTCTAACTGCAAAATCTTTGGGTTCATGGGTTCATGGGTTACGGGACACCATTGTACAGAAACAGAACCCATATGCTAAGCATTGCATGGTACTGGAGACTAGTTACTGGAGTGTTCTCTTACCCTGCACCTGTATGTGTTCTCTTTCACCAGCTGATCTACATGATGGCTACCACTTATAACTTTGCCGTTTTGAAGTTTAAGAGTCGAGAAGACTGCTGCACTAAATTTTAAATTACTTTAAGAGCCCAGGTTTTTGTTTTGTTTTTGTTTTTGAGGGAGGGGGGGGGGGGGTCGTACTGAGTAGAGTTAGTGGCCAAAACGGCCACTGACAAAAAAAACAAACAATAAAAAAACAAAAAAGTAAAAAAACTAAAAACCTGAGAATAGAAACGCAACATCTCTGCATTAGTATTCACATGAAGTGTAAATTGATGACTGTACAGTATGCATACTTCACAGTCCACAGTAAAATCCTCAGTGTTCATTTAACTTAAAGGCATAGATGAACACGGCAGATTTTACCATGTACCAGATGCCGTGTCGTAGTCAGAATGAGCTGATATGGTATAATCGACTGGATTGTACTACTACTCTCTTGGGGCCTTATTTTAGATAAATATGTTACTAAAATTCACGGAAACTTGCACAGCAGGAAAAACCACATCAGTGTTGTTATTTATAATCTTCGAACCTGACGTCAAAAAGTTGTGTCAGCGCGTGACAGTATTTTGCATACAGTATTCCACGTTACACAGAAAATGAGTTAAAGGCGTTGTATACTTGTAAAATACAGACAGCTTTTGAAGATTTATTTGGTGATAGTTTTTTTTTCTAAATTATGAATCATATGTACAAATAGTTTAAAGAAATTTGTTGAACACAGGAAAAATAGCTCTTAAGAGGAGACAAGCAAAATGATCTCATACAATGACAGTGTTCTCAGGCATTATGTTTTTGATAGTGGAAGTTAGTGTTTTGGGTGAAGGGGAATTTTAGCGAAAATACAATTGTACACTGGCTGAGTGCCTTGTCCTTACATTTCTTTTGTTTCTTCACCAATAACGTAACATTTCCTTTTTTGGTGCCAAACAACAAAAATAACATATTCAGTATTGATTATTGCCTGTCTCAAGCTTCTGAACGGAATGAGAAAATGCACCTACAGAATTACGACGATGTTGACAAGCTGACCAGTTGTGTATAGTAAAGTAACTGCACATATCTAGCAGACCACTATGAAGGGTTAGGCCAGTACCAGGGGTAAACCTCTGCGTGAGGCCATTAGCCTCAGCTCATTTCTTCATATATTTTATAAAAGGACATTTTCCTATTTTAAAAAAGAAGGCTATAAAATGTATTATTATTTTTTTCTTATGAGATCTGATGCTGTTATAGTTTCAGTTATGGAGTTGATGTTTTGTTTCATAGTTTTTTTTTCCTTTATTCATTCAGAAAGTGCCATTAAAGAGCCATTTGGTTATTTTTTAACACTGAGCCTGCATGCTTACAGTTGTTCTTTGATTTGTTTACGATTACTTATACTTCATATTTCATTATATTTAATTCTCTCCTACATTTTTGAAGACTGTAGTTGTTTCCTCTCTTTCTATACAAAATAAACAATCTTTGAATACAAAATATCCCCAAATTGTCATTTCTTATCCCTTTAAGAGACACGAGCGTATAATAAATAAATCACAACATTTACGCCAGTCTACAATAAATAGGCTCAGACTCCACACTTGTGGGATTTAATTAGCTTTCTACTAACCGCCTGCATGTGTCAACATCCAGCACCATCCCTATCCTATTCTAATCGCTTCCCCTTCCAAGTGCTTTTCTCTGTCGCGCTGTCAGTGGCATACTAGTGACAGCACAGTGATCTCAATAATAACCTTAACAGTCGGTCATTTCGTTTGACACGCTTGTGTGTTATGTCCTTTGTCAAGCTTAACTTTTGTTTGTGATGTAGCTCTGACTTCTTCTAGCTCGCTTTGCGTCTTGACATGCTCACACGGGCCATCAACCCCCCTCCCCCACCCTTCTCTTACAGATACACTTCCTCATGATTCTGTCAGCAAACTGGGCCTACCTAAAGGACGCCAGTCACTTGCATGCCTACCAAGACATCAAAATCAAGGAGGAACGGGAGCTGCAGGACATGACATCACGCTCAAAGGAATGCCTCCATTCCTACACATAAGGACACCAGAGTTCCACATGCAGCACACATGCAGACACTCGGGACACTAAAAGGCTTGTTTGCCTTGCATAAACTTAGGCTCCATCGTATGATGGCGTCGCATACTGAAAATAGCAAACTCAAGCTCACAGGGTGTGGTGACTTGTGATCCAGCACGTTGTGAGCCTGTAGATCTTCTATTTTCACTGTGCGAATAGTTGTGCGAAAAAGCATAAGCTGGGCTTCAATGAGTCTTAGAGGTGCTCCTCTCTGGACCAAGAACACCTTTAGCCACAATAACCTGCCAGTTGCACTCACTACGCTGTGCAGTTACTAACCAGGCTCCTAACAAACTAATGCATCACTGTCGCTTTCTGCACTAACTTACCAGGAAGTGTGTTGGAACCTCTGCTATGTGTTGCATATGTACTGTATATATGCAATGATTGCTTTTTTCCTGAAGGAAATAG
Organism: Benthosema pterotum; assembly: GCA_039105355.1. Taxonomy (NCBI): domain Eukaryota; kingdom Metazoa; phylum Chordata; class Actinopteri; order Myctophiformes; family Myctophidae; genus Benthosema; species Benthosema pterotum. The sequence goes on from CM076978.1 coordinate 18,842,121, forward strand.
TAGCCTTGAAATATGATGATTTGTCCTTTTTTATTTCTGTATCCCTCTTCCCCTGTCCACAAGTGCACGCACACACGCATGCACGCACATACACGCACGCACGCACACACACACACACACACACACACACACACACACACACACACACACACACACACACACACACACACACACACACACACACACACACACTGGTGAAGCTTGAAACGTTGCACTATCCTTTTATCCACCATCCAAAATTACATTTTGTGTAGAGTGTTGCAGTATTCTGGTGTTTGGTGAACAGTTTTGAATAAGGGAACACATAACGTTTTGGACATGACACGTTACTTTCCTCCTTTCTCAAATCAGAGATGCAGGCCTGAGTCCTCATTTAATTTCCCAAGACAACATGAAACGCCTTACTTAACAATGAAGAATCAATTGTACGTAAAACACGTCAGACATTTAGGATACACATTAGTTACAATCCAAGGCCTACACATTGGGTGCAGCATTCCATTGTAACACAGTGCCTAGATGTTACTGTTGCTTTCCGTAAGCTGTTGTTGTTCTATTAGTTAGTATTAGGATCAAGCAAGCAATACAGTTACAGTATTTCAGTGCTAGGGATATTTAGGTGAATTACCTTACCTACAGCAGTACATCATTTAAATCTTTACATTAACGCAAAACATTCATGGCCTAAATAATACTGATATCCGATTATTATTCTGATTATTTGCAGATATCTTTTAACACTACCTCAGGTATAATAGATCCTGTAATACACATTGCAAACGACAACTACTTTTGAACAGTTTGAATGTTACCCATAAGCCTAATTTGCGTATGGTGGTGTGGCTCACCCATAACAACTGATTTTGGCTGATCAACACTGTCTTACGGCAGAGTATGAGTCAGGTTGGCGCTTCAAGGAAAGTACTGCACACTCAGGCCTTTACTGCATGGCAGTTTGATTGTGGCTGTGACACTGCAAGTTCTGCGAAAGTCATTACAGAATATCAAGCATGAGAATAATTCCTTTGTCCTTTTGTAAGTGTGGATGCTGCCAATCTTGGGATAAAATGAGCTTTTTGGGTCTCTTTGTATTAATTTACACACACACACACACACACACACACACACACACACACACACACACACACACACACACACACACACACACACACACACACACACACACACACACACACACACACACACACACACACACACACACACACAAGGCTGGTTGTTTGGGCAAGGGGGAGCATATGTGACTACTCACTCCACAAACTCAACAGCCAGCTTTCCTCAAAGCATAACCACTTTGCAATCATCTGCTAGTACATTTATATATTATGCTTAATTTATAGCCTACATTGTTGGACAGTGTTCTGTGCTATATACTCAATCTACAAGTTCATAACATGCTGCATTGTGAACTTGTAGATCGTCAATTTGCAGAACGGGATATTGTTGCACGAGAAACTATAAATCAGGCTCTATGGTGCTTTAACGTTTAAAGTATCCTTACAATATGCAAGTGAAATAGCTGCATAGAAAAATACACACAATGCTTGCTAATAGTTCTATTCTTCTGATTACATGATTACAATGGTGTTATGTAACAATGTTGAAATTGTACTTGTTTTTACCATGGCAAATGTTTAGAGACTGTTTGTATTTACTATTTAGAACGTTGAATATTAAGTCCACATCTGGAAGACCTACAAAACTGTTTAGATTTGAGGTGGTACAAATCAGGAATTGTAGTGTGATATATAGGCAACAGTTATATCTATTTTTTTCTTCTTTTGTTATTATTGGAGATAAATACCACTCAAAAAAGATATACCTTTTTTTAAACATTGGTATTGCATGTGTTTTTGATGTGCAATTGTTATAATACTGACATAATTACTTATGTAATCTTGATTCTGTTAGATAGGATAATTACAGGGATATCTTTCTTTTCTATATTTGATAAGGAAAACCTTGTTCCAGTGATATAAATGATGTACCATCATTTATACTTACTTAAATAGTAGGCAGTGTTTGCCTGTTTTCTCTCTTTTGTTTTCTTTCCCTCTCCCTAACCAAATACAAATTAATCTACTGTACTGTATGTCTTAAGCATAATTAATTATAGATATTCTGTAGTTAAAGGTATATGCATCTACTATGTTGTTATGTAGTATACTCATGTTTTCTGAGTGTCAAGGGCTTCTTTGTGAATTAATTTAAGGTAGACCATTGTGATCCTTTTTGGCCAACACGGCAAATGCTCAGCATTACTTGTGGACCCTTACAATTGTAACCAACACGTGTAAGCTCAGAGTTTAAGGACTTTACTGTGGTAGTTGTAAGAAAATATTGAGCTGTTAAGTAACAAGCCTGTGATAAGGAGACTAGTTGCAGGTATAACGTGATGCCTGATTTATACTGTAATTTAATTTGCACGTTGTGTTTTAACCTAAAACAGCCAATCACAGGTACACAGCAGCAACATGACAGAAGCACGTACACCAATGCTACCGTATGTATGTTTGTACATAGTCTTGTGTTGCCAGACTGTTGCCTCTTGCAATTTTCAAATGATTCTATGCTGTAGCATTCAGAGATTGTGGAATAGTTGTCTGGCTATGTGAGACTAGTTTGTAGATAACATATTGCCTCATGCTGTTTCCTGTGTAATGAACCAAAAACAATAGAATGAAGGCTACCTATCAATCACTAGGACAACGACGTAGTGTCTGACTGGAACACCCTCTATCTGTATGAAGATGTCACTCCACCAGTCTGTCAACCATTTTTAAGAAAAAAGGCAAATAAAATATGAATGCCACTCTGTAGTGTTATGTTGTTGTTGTTGTTGTTGTTGTTGTTGTTGTTGTTGTTTTTTTTAAATATGGGCTACTGTATCACAGTAGAGAAAATATTCCAATGATTTCCTTTATTATTGTCCCTCATGAGGATAAGGCATGTGGACTAAATGTGGATGTCATATTGAAGCTACTAAACAAAACCACCGGAATTTATTTGTGAAATTAATTTGATAAGAAAAACAACCCTTAAACAGATTGTGATGATTCTCCTTTTGCTTCCAAAATCCCTTCCAAGTCTGTATCTGGCTCTAATCTTTAACTGAAGAGCGTGTATAACTAAGTGTGAACTGTGGTGGTAAAGTAGTAATTATTGTACTAGTAGATCTATCTAAATCTACAAGCTGACAACATGTGTTGTGATTTCATAGTTCTCTAAATTGTATATATTTAGTTGTCACAGAAGGATTTAATTGGGTGCAGGAGATGACTCACTATTTCATGAACTCTATGCTGGCTCATATCATGCTTTGGGAACATTTTCACTCTAGATCATTCTAGATAGTATCACAGTCTATTAAATTATACATGTATAACATGATATACCTGTTTTCATTAACCAATTACTGTATGTTTCATCATACAGACCCTCCAACTTCTCTCGGACGCACGCACGCACGCACGCACGCACGCACGCACGCACGCACACACACACACACACACACACACACACTTTTTGGTGAAGCTTACTTTTCCTTTTACATGGTCAAAATTACAATTTGTTTTACAGTGTTGATGGCAATATATTCTGGTGTTTGGTGGCTGTTTTGAAGAAGCGAATGCAGAACATTTTGGACATGACACGCTAATTTTCCCCTTTTCAAATCAGAGACATAGTCCTCATTTAATTTCCCAGCAAAACCTGAAATGCCTTACTTAACAATGAAGAATCAATTTCACATAAAACATGTCAGACATTTTGGATAGACATTACCTGCAATCCAAGGCCCACACATTGGGTACAGCATTCCATTCTAACACAGTGCCTAGATGTAGTAGCCATATAGATTATTTGAGTCTGCGAGAGTCTAAGCGGACTCACCCCATGGTCCTGAGGCTGGAATCCCCTGCCCCTGAATAGCTCTCTGAACATGTACCGTATTATCCCGAATATAAGACGACTCGTTTATAAGACGACCCTCATTTTTCAAGACCCATTTACAGAAAAAAGAACATTGAATGTCAAATAGTATAGCCCCTGAATATAAGACGACTCGATGTTTTGGGATATTTCCATTGATAAAAAAAAACATAGTCTTATATTCAGGCCAATAGGGTACTTTGTACAAATGCAAAATCTCAGGTGCTGTCCCTGCTGCTCCACTGTTGTATATCGCCTATTATACTTCTAATTTTTCAGTTAATAACTGTTCAGATACTGTATGCTGCCGTAGAATAGATATAGGCCGATTTGACAGTGCCAGGTGCACCATTGCATGAACATAATTACCAATAATAACAATAGACTTAACGGCTGTCCATGAGCACCAGCTGGAGTCTGGACGCACGTACGCATTATGGGCATCATGGGCACAAGTTTGTGGCCATGGATTTCTTCCAAATGTCAGTTGTATGTACAGTATAGGCATGATGCATTAGTCTGTGGTGAGTATGTGTTGCATTTATGGTTGTGTATTGCATACTGTGGTGTGAATGTATATGTACATGGAAATTGATGGCCGTGCTTGTGAAGGGTCAACTAAAGAGATGTTAAAGGTAGGGGAAGTGATTTGAAATTCATGGTGTAGTACCAGCCTGGTGCACTAGGGGCCCCCAAAAGTAGCTACACTATGTGAACCTGCTGCTCTCTCCTGATTGGAGGAGAATTGTGGTGACCTGGGGAACTTTTATTAGCTCCTCTGCTAACGTGGGGGAGGGGGAAACTCCATATGTGGTTTCCACACCTTATAATAGAGCATTTTAACAGAAAAAAAATATTTTTTGGGTGATATCTGACAAAAGTGAAATCACTTCCCCTACCTTTAAGTGACTCATACCTCCTTGGTGAGGATCTGGGTGTCCTGGAGGTCCTGTGGAGCCTGCGGAGGGGCGACAGCGGGGCCATCGGGGGGCTCCTCTGAGAGAGGGATGGCCGTGTCCAGGAGCGGCTCTGGAATGTGGCTGGGCTCTGGAGGGAGACAAACACAATGAGATCTTTTATGCTCCACCATAATGCAGCTTGGCCAAGAGGACCAGCACAGAATACATAATCAGCTGCCCTTCATCTCCACCATTGTGCAGGGGCCACTGAGAGGACACTTTGGAGGCCAGTCACACATTCATTAAAAAAAGCAAAAAAAGAAGAAGAAAAAAAAGAAACAGCCGTATTGAAATCCAAAACCACCATTACAAGTTGATAGTTAATAATGAATTTAGAAATGAGGGAATATGGGGAAATTAGCAGAATTTTGGTGTTAGACTAAGTGTCTAAGCAAGTTTGTGTGTTTGGTTGTTAGTCTAGGGCAAAATATTCATCATCTGAATTAGCCCTTGTCTACACAACTAGAAGATTAAGTGGTCAGTTTGATCTGCCTGTTTTGTTTTTCAAATCTAGCCTGGTATTGTGGACAAAAGCAAAATCACTCTCTAGTTTTGGGGTCCGTGGGGCTAAAGTGTCCTCAAATGTTGGTCGTGGCTCAAATTCTGAATAAATAGTGGGCCCTGGTATGAAAAAGGTTGAAAACCCCTGGTTTAGGGCTTTCATAGGTTCCTTGTGTACCTACAGTATAGCTCTCATTCATTGAGCTATTGTAGAGTATAGGTTATAGAGTATAGGTTTCCATATGATCTGCATACAGACTAGTCTTGGTCCCATGCAGGCTTACTCATCAGTCTGATCATCCCAGACTGTGATCACAGCTTCATGGATTCAGACAGAACAGGAAACCTGCAGGCGGTGCAGCATGGAGCACAGCAGGATGGAGACCTTAATCATCAACTCTGTCCCACATCCAACGAAACATAATTAGCAGTGCAGCTACTTTTTTAGGACTGCCGATTAAACACCCTCAGTCACAATTCTGCTCAATGCAATTTATACGTTGTACAATGTGAGTGAATTTGTAGAAATGTTCTTAAAATATCAGCAATGAGAGAAAATAACTAAGGCTACATAGCCTACGACTGTGCAGTAGGCATATAATCCAACAGCAGTGTGGGCTACCTGGAAGGGCCTCTGTGAGAGGCTTAGCTTCCCTGATAGGACTGAACCTGTGCTGGACGAGGCACAAGCAAGGTATAGAGCAGGGGTGGCCAACCGATCACAGACTAAGAGCCACGTTTTTCACTGTGTTACTGCAAAGAGCCACATCAAATGGTCACAACGGTTAGTAAACCGCCGCGACGGCCGTCACGGTCGCAAATAGATTCCCCCTCTCCTGCCATAAGACATGTGCATTTGTGTGCAGGTGCGCAATGCAAAGACACACTATTAAAACATATAGACATGTATTTTGAAACGGGGTTTACAATCCAAAAAAGTACTCTCAAAAGTTAAAATATGCATCATGTGAATTAGCCCAAGTCTACACTACTAGAGAATGTGGAAGATTAATGGTCATTTTGATCTGTATGTTTGATTGCTTTGTTTTCTCTGAAATTCAGCCTGGAATTGTTGACACAAGTAAACAAAATCTTTAGCTTTGGGGTCTATGGAGCTAAAATGGTGGTCTGTGGCTCAAATTCTGAATAAATGGTGGGCCCTGGTAGAAAAAAGGTTGAAAACCACTGGTATAGGGAATGAATGACTGCGCCATGAGGCCAAGCGTTTTTGACGGCTTCATGTGGAAGCCCCTTAAGAGCCGCATTTAACCAGCTGAAGAGCCGCATGCGGCTCGCGAGCCACAGGTTGGCCACCCCTGGTATAGAGTATACTAATACTGTCCTGTCCTCATTAAAACCATGCCAGTCGTGCCATCTCAGGTGTTAGTTGGGGGGGTGGAGAGGATGTATCTGTGGCCAGTGGTTCCCATAGTGGGGGGATCCCAGATGTGCTTGAGGGAGTTCCAGGAGGTAGCCAGCTATATTATAGTTGGAACTATAGTTTGGAGTTAAATTAATGTTGATTTTACAATACAAATTGGGGTCGCAGACTACCCGGGGGATAGAAACGCCTAATTCAGGTCAAACAGGTGGCCCTTGAAGTAGAAAATGGGGTGGGAGCGTGGGGTTTGTTTCTACAAACAGAATTCAAACACCTGACATGGGACTTGGGTTAACTGTGTCAAAAGTGTAAAATGTTCTCAAGCTACATCAAATGCAGACGGGCACCATTGTTGACAGAGTCAAACACATTCACAGTTTTAAAGTGGATTTGTCATATTTATTTGCTTTGAGTGATTTATTTGACAGGATGAAAAAAAAAACACTCGAATGCTTTGTATGAGTCCCCTTTGAAGCTGCTTAGTGGAAAGCAAGTGCGGGGTGGATGACAGGCACTGCTGCGAGGAGCTGTCCTCGCTGGCTTCTGTCAACAGATGATGGCACGGTCTCAGATCTGCTGCTGGGCCTGAGCTGCTCTGCCGAGAAGGTTGCTTTCTGCTGGAGGGGCTGGTCAGGAGGTTACAGCGGGCAGGTGTTCAGCTGCCATGGGGAGACCCGAGGTTTCTGGAGGGCGTGATGGTAGAGAATGGTCGTGGGGATGCGCTTGCTGTGAGTCTTATGGAGCACACTGCCCTCTGCTGGTAGTTCCTACACCTCCAGTCAGCTCCTGCTGCTGCTGTGGAGTGTGGACACACACCATCACCACCACCTCAACAGCTGAGCATCATCCATCATCATTCATCATCCTGAGTGGGGACGACCCACACTGCCCTTTGTAGAGTTCTGTCCACAATATGTACTTTAGATGTGAGGGGTAAGAAGTCAGCACTAAACTGATACACTGTACGCTGTAAGAAATGAAACTTAGAACTTGACTGGTTAATTTTGGACAACCGGTTACATTTTGTTTGATTAGAGCATGGGATAAATGTGGCACTATGAACAGTAACCGTCAAATGGTTACCAGGTTTGAAAATTCATAAATTATAAAAGTGTGCTCAAAACTAAAAACTTAGTTTGGAGTTAGTTGCGGACGTGGTAAAGGTCCTTCCTTGTCTTAGGCAGGTAGTTTGGGCAAAGTTTACATAGGTTGGTCCAGCCATGTCCAACAAACAGACAATCAGACAGATACATTCAGGCATAGTGGAAAAATAAGCTCTGCTTTGCAGAGAATAGTGGAGCCGGAGCGTATTGTTTCCCACACTCTATGGGTGTCACTGACCTCACTCTTTTTTTTCTGGAGCTGTGCTTGCAGGCAGCACCTGTTGTTAAACTCCTCCTTGTCCAGCAACAGAGCATTCTGCAGCCCTCGGGTCTCTAACACCAGCTGCTGTACAGACAGCCTGCCCAAATCTGAGAGGGATAATTCGAGAATGAGACAGAATGTCATGGTAGGCTACTTCTATTGCAAACAACAAAATTTTTGAATTAATGGGTCAATATGGTAGGATACAGAAAACAGTTCTGGCTGTATGTATTTGATTAACATTGTCTGCCAGCATTCTGATGTGTGGTCAAAATCAGAGCAAATGGCACAGAGTTATTATTAGGCCTACAGAAATCAGGCCCAATGATCCCCATGCTCCATCCTGAACAGGAGGAAGATTGCACGCCTCAGCGAGAGCGAGTTAAAAACATTGGTACTTGCCAGGGGTGGGGGGCTCTCCATCCTCCTTACTGTGCTCCTTTCTCTCTGCCATGCTATTCCTCACCCCAACCCCCCTGCTTTCTCTTCAGAGAGCTGTTTGCAAAGCTACAAACAGCATGGAGCTGCCTCATTGACAGGCGGGTCACATCTAAAGAGAGTCAACTACTGAGCCAGAAGCACTTGGATGGAGAACAAGATTTACGTTCACATTAGTTGTGCATCTCCAGTCCAGATAGTTTACTGTCTCAGTCAGCACATATACCCACTGAAGGTATCAAAGGAAACTGAAGTTCCTTTGATATTATATATGAGAAAAGCTTTCAAATGCCATCTCATCTCAATTGCAAGCTGGCATGTCTTTATAATTGTACAAAAGTTGTTATGAGTTCTCTACAAGAGAGCGTCAATTCCACTTCCTTGTGTCACAGCTTCTCATTCCCACCTCAATCACTGGTCTGCTATATATACACTACCTGAGTGGTTGTGCCTTCAGTTATGTTTATCAGCAACAGCAATCCATCCTCCTGAAGCCTCAGGTCCTTGTTGTGTCAATGAAGTGAGTTGAGTTCATGCTTTGCATGAATTTATTGGTTATTGTGATTAAATCTCAACTGTTGATTTGGCACTGTAGATTTGTATGTATTCTTGCGACTGCACATGATAAATATCATGTGAACAAGTCTTAAACCTACAAGAACTTATCTATTAAATAAGCAATAAATGGCACCTTGACCTAAACTCAAGGCTGGTGTGGCCCAAAATATTCTTGAAGTATCATGATGGATGTCCAGTATAATGGATGTCATTATACTGGATCAGCACTACCGGCTAACTCAAGATAAATGTGTAACTCATTGTGTTAAGAGGACTTGAACAGCAATCTTAAACCATGGTCCACTACCAACACCACAGTGACATCTTCTGGTTACTATGACATCTGTTACATTGTGTGTACTTGTATATTAGGGCTGGGACTTTAACTTATTAATTACAGAAACAATGCAATAAAATTCATTTAATTGCACAGATTTTTTTGCATGGCGAGTTGGCGTCATCTACTCTAATGTGCTTTGCTTTCGTGGCCTGACATGTGCTGATTGAACGTGGCCCTCATTACAATGACCTGTTGGGTTTGGGTCGTGTTTTTGTTTTAACAAAGCTCTCTTTTCAGATCACTAAAAGTCTCAACAAAATATAAAAAAGGAATAAGAACTTAACAGAACCCCCAAGAAACATGTAGACCTTTCATACAATGTAACCAAACACTAGATTACATACTTTTATGGACTAATATGCAAGGATGCCCGAAATAAAAATGTTTGACCCACTTTAAATTTCACAAGTAGCTTTTGTAGGAGAACAAACCTGCAATGATAGTTGTCAGCTAATGTAGGGCAGGCTACAGTTAATCTCTGTAAGGGAGATGATGCTGTGAATAAATTGTCTTGCAAATTATGGAAATGAATGCATAAAAGAAAATTTCAATCCACTTCAAAGGTGAACATTTCAAATATTTAGGTCCATTCATGACTTTAATTTGCTGGAGATTTAGCCATGGAGTGCTTTAGGCCTGGACCCCCTAGAAACGGTTTCAACAGTACAGAGTGCCTCAGGATGCCCCCACACCCCTTGAAATCCATGTAAACACAAACCTTTCCTACACATTTTAATTTCCACTGCCACTGCTGTTGTCTTAACAGATTAGCAACACAGTAATGCAAAAAATATGTATTGCTTGTCAAAGAAATGAACCAAAAGTTTAAATTATCTATTCAAATTTGTTTGTCACTCACACAGTTAAGTCAAAAATGTTGGTGACATGACATTTGCAATTCCTGGTAGGACACCATAGGAAAACATGCGTGCAAACACAAACAAAATCAGTTCAAATTAAACTCCTGCTACTGTCAATGTCAAAGCTTTATCTGTGAAAGTGCCCTTTAAGTCAGAAATATTCTTCATTGCTAAACTGGTCTGTGTAAAGATGAATATAAACATGGAAACTGACTGTCAAAATTAATTCATAGATCTTAGCCAGATAACATGACACAATCTGCCAGCTCTAATTTTTATTTCATTCACTGAGTTTGTGTAGTGGCACCACCCTGGAGCTGTTCTACACTGTACATATTCAACAATTCATTCTCTTGTCACACACAGCACAGAGGTGTGTGTTCCTGTGAATGTCACAGGAATGTATTTGTAAATTTCATACAAAGGAATGTATAAGTAAATTTCATACAAACTAATAAAACTCTTAAAATCTCTCAACTTACAACTATATACAGTACATGTAAGGTCAACTCATTGTGTTCAGCTCATTATGTATCTTGAGTGGTACTTCTTAAGCAGTTCACCAGAAGTCATCATCCACAGCTTCTTGCGAGTAGACTGCAATGCTGGGGAAACACAGGACAGTTGATTAGTTCAAGCCTACTGCATATGGCCAAAATTAGCTCCTGCTATATCTAGAATTCTGAATTCATTACTGGGCTATATCTGGAAAAGAGAAAAGTTGGATCAAAGTTGACATTATTATTATTAAAAAATAATGTAAGTGTAATTTCATTTGTATGTATTGAAATGAATACACAGTACACATCACTATCATCAATATGCTACAAATAGCCAGATCACACAGAGGGTATTCTCAAATGCAGCTGTTTTCTTGTCATTCAAAGGCAAAACAATTTACAGTAATTACCTGTCATCTTTCTCCTCAGACAAACTTTTCAAATCCGGGCTGATTTGTTGTGGCGGCACCTCTTTTCCGGGGCTCTGACGCACACACATACACACACTTTTAATATACAGAGGATGCGGGTCAAAGCCCCAAGTTTAAGTGTGGACCCCAGGAAGATTAGCTGCTGCTACGCACCAGCTAATGGGGATCCTAATAAAAATCTTAAGCCCTTTTCACACCAAAGGGTCGCCCTGCAACTCCTTGGTACTCCAAACGGTCTCTTTGGTGTGGTATGGTCCATTAACTTACATGAAATGCTTGAGACAACATGCGCCAATGCCAGACAATGTGTGTCAACGTGCAACAAAGGTATCACACCGCAGGGACATGTGTCAAGACCGTCTTGAACCTTTGGTGTGAAAAGAGCTTTACGGGTGTAAATGACTCACCTGCTTCTCTCTGGCCTCCAGGACCAGCTTCATGTACTTCTCCAGAGGATCCCCCTCTGAGGACTTCTGCCCGCCGGTCTCCTCCTCTTTCTTCTCCTCTTCACGGCCTTCTCTGTCTTTTGGTTCCTCTTCCCCTCCCAGTCCATACTGCACCACTTCTTCAAAAGCCTGGTCAGATGTACATGGTGTTAATGCTCAATGCACATGGATAAGAGGTGGATGGTTTTGGAGAAACTGTTTAGAATCATTACCGTCTCTTTCTCCAGTCTCTCCAGTTCTCTTAGTTCCCACTCCTTAGCCTCCTCCAGCTCCCTCTGCCGACGGGCCTGGCGTTCCCGTCTCTCCCTCTCCCATCTCAGCTCTTCATCTTCCTCATCTTCAGGAGCAGAAGGTTCACCTGGAGGTTGTTGGCCTTTCACAACACACAGCATCTTTGGTTAAGTTCAATTACAGCAGTGGGTACTCTGCATTATATGGTGTGAAATGTATTCCATGAGAGACCGGTGTCTGTGCGTACGGATGTATAACAGTACATGACAGCGGTGTAGTATGTGGATGTAATGCATGAGGGATAATACCAGGTTATTACATGTAAATTATTGTGAAGGTTCAACTAAAGAGTACTTAAGGAGAATTCCACCACAGAAGACTTTATGCCCTTTATTTGTAGTCGATTTATTTCCAAAAGGTGGTCCAGCTGTTATTTTGTGGGGGGAAAAATACACCCCTTATTGGCTCTTTCCCCTACTATAAGAAGGGTACCCTTAATTGTGGTATTGGAAGTTGTTCAAATTCACCAATTTTAATCACTCGAAGAAGAGGAAACAGCCATTAAGTTTTTTCGTCCACAAAATAACTGGAACACTTTTTGGGGAATAAATCAACTGACTCACCTCCTCTGTGTGTCTGCGTGAGGATCTGGGTGTCCTGGAGGTCCTGTGGAGCCTGCGGAGGGGCGACAGCGGGGCCATCGGGGGGCTCCTCTGAGAGAGGGATGGCCGTGTCCAGGAGCGGCTCTGGAATGTGGCTGGGCTCTGGAGGGAGACAAACACAATGAGATCTTTTTATGCTCCACCATAATGCAGCTTGGCCAAGAGGACCAGCACAGAATACATAATCAGCTGCCCTTCATCTCCACCATTGTGCAGGGGCCACTGAGTGGACACTTTGGAGGCCAGTCACACATTAAAAAAGAAACCCAACTATTACAGATTTGGGAATTTCTATTGGCATAATCCTTAACTGAGGGAAACCTTGGAAATTCAACAGCATTTCTAAATGTTCTGTAAAATGTCCAGGCAGGCACGGACTGGCCATAGGGCATAGCGGGCATTTGCCCGGTGGCCTGCAAGGCTTTCTGGCCTGCTGGCCACGACGTGAAATATAATAATTATAATTTACACAACATTGTAGTAGGCGAATGATGGTATATAAGCGGCTTATATAAGCCTAATGTGTTAGTATAGTCTGTTGTAGATGCTAAAATGCTGCTATCTATGCGTTTTTGACCCACCAAAAGCCCAAAAATTTTCCAGCCGCCCGGCAAAGCTGGGAGGTGGCCTGGTCTAAGTACAAAATGCCCGGCCTGAAAAAATGTCCCAGTCCAGCCCTGTGTCCAGGTATAGAGGCAGTCCTCCAGCATGTTTGGACCCCTTTGCAGACCCGTGGTCTAGCATTTGAGCAAGCCTACTGTACATAGTACATCACACATTCTAATCCAATATTGATGTGGGCTACCTGGGAGGGTCTCTGTGAGATCTTGGAGGCTTATCTTCTCAGGCTGTGGCGAGGACTCTGTGCTGGAGAAGACACACTGAACCTGTTCTGGGCTGAAACGGACAAGGATGGAGAGAGATAAGGCTATTTAGCATATAGTCTGTCCCTCGGTAGTTTCCAATACCGTCTTGTCTGCATGTCAGGTGTTACCTGCGCTGCTCTCGTGCTGTGCTCTTGAGCTGGGGGCTGCGAGGTGGGCTGAGGTCAGCAGAGGAGTCCCCTGAGGATACCACCCCCCCACGGGGGGGAGGAGAGGGCCGTCTCTTGGGTGACAAGTCGGGGAATGGCACAGGAGAAACGGTAACTAATGAGGGCAAGAGGCAATTTTATTTAATACGCACCGCACCTATAAAATAAACAAGATTCAAACAACTGAAGTGTTAGGATATGGCTTTTACTGCGTCAAATTGAGAGTGGGGGACCAGTAACGCCAAAACACTTTTATAGTTCTATTCCCTACAAACGGGACATCACACTGACAGGATGAAATAAATCCGCCCCTGCAGTACCTTCAGTGAGTGCCGGTTGAAGCTGCTTACTGGAGAGCGAGCGTGGGGTGGAAGACAGCCTGCGGGAAGGAGAGGAGCCGTCCTCACCAGGGCATCGGTCCACTCTGGACAGCTGGGCCTGCTCTGCATCCGAGAAGGTTTCTTTCTGCCGGTGGGCTGGGCAGGAGGTCACAGTGGGGAGGTGTTGGGGGGAGAGTGGCCTTTGAGAGACCTGAGGTCTCTGTGGCGAGCGAGGACGGGTGCGATGGGAGAATAGAGCCGGATGCGCCTGCTGTGGGGAGTGGGGCCTTGCGGAATGCAGTGCCCTCTGCTGGTAATTCCTATACACCTGCTCAAGGTTATCCGATTCCCTCTCCAGCTCGCGAATCCGGGATTTGGCTCCGGCCAGCCACTCCGAGTCAGAGTCCGGAGAGTCGGTCCGGGCCGGATGGCTCCGGTGCCATCTCATGGGCCCACCTGTTGCTTCACACACACCATCGTCAACATCACGGCCCCCCCTGCCCTTCAGTAGAGCCCTGTCCACATAGATGTCAGGGGGGAGCAATTTGTCTGCACTAAGCTCCAGTATAGAACGATCCACAAGAGAGGGCTTTGGGTTACGCAGCACTTCACGCTCAAGAGCTGCAGTCATCACATGATGAGACGACACACCAAAGATGGAGGAAAGAGAAAAGGAAATGGAAAGAAGAAAAGGATACTATGAGGGTCTAATACAAAACGACCAACCACCATGGAAGTGCAAGAATAAGAAAAACAGGGAATTTGTGCAAGTCAAGACTTCCTCTTCTTGTTTGATAGATGTTGTACCTGATGTACATTTAATATGAAGGATATATATCAAGGAGAGGAAGCCAGTTTAAAAAAAGATGATGATTATTGTGTAGGTAAATAAAGAATTATTTCTATAATAATTCTTGAACCAGCAGGGTTCAACTATGGAAACTATGGAAAAATGTGGAGCATGCATGTACACTCTGTACCTTGTTGAGTCTGGGAAAGCTGCATTTTAATTTCCTGTGCATGTGTATTCATCCACTGGGCTCTCTCCTCACACTCAATGAGCTGGGCCTTCAACTGGGCACAATGTTCTACCTACAGTAGGTAAGACACAAGGCAAGACAGCATTACAACTAGTCTGAACACACAGTTTTGCTCTCTGGAAATCCATATGCAAGCATGCAGGGCCACGGTAAAATTTAAAAAGCAGTTCTCTCCAGGACAAGATGGAGCTCTTTGGGAAAGTGGAACGTACCACAATAACCCTACCCTGTAAAAATGCAGTGGTGCTGGTGTCACTGACCTCACTCTGGAGCTGTGCTTGCAGCACCTGTCTCTGGTTGTCAAACTCCTCCTTGTCCAGCAATCGAGCATTCTGAAGCCGACGGTGTTCTGCCTGTAAGGCCAGTTGCTCGACAGACGGCTTGCCCAAATCTGTTAGGCATAATGCGAAGCTTCAAAAGTGAGAAAGATTTGACCAAGTGGACCAGCGGACATTCTGAAGTGTAGTGTTGACTTGAGAAGAGAGAAAACGGCACACCGTTATTACAGAAAAGAGACGCACTGATTGCCATGATCTATATTTTTACAGGAAGAAGAACATTGTGCGCTTCAGTGGGAGCAGGAAAGCAAGTTGAAATATGTGTACCCTGCCTATGATAGAGAAATCCATCTGTTCCCCTCTCTCTCTATTCCCTCCATTTATAACCCCAATTCTTCCACCATTCATCATCATATACCTGAATAGCAGGTACTGTATATGAACCATTCGACCGTTCGACCACCACTGTGCCAAAGCTCTTCACTACAGTGAACTTGAAGTAGACTTCATACTAAAGAGTGGAACTTGGTTCCACTCTTTTGGAGTGAAACCAAGTTTTCTTACAATGTTAGCTTTGATCTGAATGTGGAGGGGCGTCTCCTCACCTGCACGGAGGAGTCGATTCTCCCCTTGTACCTCTTCCAGTTGCTTTTTCAACAACCGCAGCTGCCCCTGCAATTCTACCTTCTCTCTCTTCAGGCTGGGGTAGTCCTTCATGGTCTCCAGTCTATCTCTCAGAAGCTCCTTCTGCTGACTAAGAAGAGAAGCCTGCTGCTGTGATGTGTCCAACTCAATCTAAAGAGAGCCAACACAAAGACAAGTATGGATTACTCTCTCAATGTGTATGTTATTACTAGTACTGCGATCTGTTCATCAACAATCCCAGTGGACCCGGATTGGCTAGTGTAGGTGA
Source organism: Benthosema pterotum (assembly GCA_039105355.1). NCBI lineage: Eukaryota > Metazoa > Chordata > Actinopteri > Myctophiformes > Myctophidae > Benthosema > Benthosema pterotum. Next base: position 18,858,325 of record CM076978.1, read on the forward strand.
TGACGTGATGGTCACTGTAGTATCGCCTAGAGGTGTTTCGCAGTACTTTCTCTCTGGTTGCACGCTATGCTCACAATGGCCTTCTTGTGCAGTTGAGTGCAGTTCTTGTATTTACCTGCAGCCTTTGTAACTCTGTGCATGCTTTGTTGTGCTCCTCCATTTTAGCATTAACTGCGGCTGACTCCTTTTGTATTCGAGCAGTTTCCACTGAAACAGAAATGACATTTAAATATTGCATTGGCACCATAACGGTGTAGTCATTATTTAGATTTTTTAACAGTAACATACACCACACACTATTGTACAGACATACCATTGTTTATAGCCTCGTTTTCAACAAGCTTTTGTGTCCTCTTGGCAAATGACTCATCCAACTCACGCTGATACCTGATGAATAGAGAAAAATACAGCAAAAGGCAGATGCTTGAAGACCTAGAATTGTCTATATTGTCAGCACTGACACAGTTTTCTTGAAATTAAACATGTTCTGGCACTGAATTAACCATTAACCACAGTATAAACAGGTTCTCTTTTTTTCCTTTTTTAAAAGTTTTTTTTGTTTTTTTTATGCCTTTATTGATATAGTGAAGACAGACAGAAAGGAGGGACATAGAGATGCAGCATGCAGGTCATGGTGAACAGAACTAGAACATGCAATGTGCTGTCAAGTCAGAGGCTATATGTGGAATGTGCCTGGATCACTAGGCCAGCACGTGCCCCAACTATAAGGTTTCTTAACTGAATTAGTGATTCTATTCATGACCAAATAAAGAACAATGATGACATGACCTCACTCCAAAAGCGATAAGCAAAGCTGCTTTAGGTACTAAACATTCGAGTACGTATCATCACTGGATCTTGTTTATCAGCACTAAACCTGAACCCAACACCTGCTCTAAGGAGCAGATTACATATTCAGATATGTAATCTTAATTCATTTATGTTAATACTGCAAGCCTTGAACAATACTTTTACATCCCATGGTTCAACTCCACAGTGACATCTTCTGGTTAGTAAGAGGACAGTCTTGATGGAAGCTGCATGACAGTGGGACATGCAAATATTCTTAAATTAAAATACCTTGAAAGTTCATTCTTTAGATTTTGGTCGTAGGTGTCCTCCAAAGTCTTTACAGCCAGTTCTCTTCTCCGAAGTAATTCTTCTGTGGTCTTAATCTTCTCCTCGTGAATTTGGCATGTCCTGTCATCATACACTATGTGAGAAACACACTCTACTTCCTAGCTTAGTTAATGTGGAACACATTAGTATTTTTGTTTAGTTAAAAGTCAAAGGTATGAAATTACTCTTACTTTTCAAAAGCTTCCATCCTCAGTTTCAGCTCATTTTCTCTGTTTCGCACCGTTTCAATTTCTTTCAATACCTCTTGTCTTTGCATATAGATTCCCTTTTCTTCAATCTGTTACAGAGAGAAATACAACAGTGATTCCATAAGTGGAATTGTGATGATGTTAGAAAAAACGCTGATGTAGGATAGTTGATGGAAGAGAAATTTCTGGTGTAAAATTCTACCTCTTGTTGTTTTTGTAAACGCTCAATGGCATTTTTCTCCCTTTTGATCAATGCCTCTGCTTTCATCTCGTACGTCCTCTCCGTGTCTCGTCTCAGATTTTCAAATTCTTTTTGCAATTGAGCCTTTTCTTCCATCTTCAGCTTAGCTATTTCAACATCTTTAAAGTGTTGCATCTTGGGAACGAACCAGAGACAATGTAAAATAAACCATAAATAACTCAAGCAAGAATATGGTAGGCAATATGGATTGCGGATTTTGAATAGATATACCTTTGTTTTTATTTCTGCATGCATCTGCGCTTCAATATCTTTCCTATATGCAGCAAGTTTAGATTCATATGAGACCAATCTGTCTCCCTTGGAATGCAGACTGTCATATTCCTGGTCAATCATTTTCATCTTCTCCACTGTGAACAGAAAAATGCCATTATGCATTACTGCATCTTGCGATATTATGGCCAACATTCAAGTACATTAAGACATGGTAGGTCCCAAATGCATATGCATGATAGGTGTGAAGACTGAAGTGGAAGTGTTTTATCATACCAAGAGACCCTCTGTAGGTTGGCGAGGTGGTAGTCTGCGTGTCAGCATCACGGCACACCCCATGGGAGTAATATTCTATTAGTTCTGTTAGAAGGTGTAATAGAAAACCTGTAGTATAAGGGGAATATCATAGAGGTCAGTTATCTGTGTGTAGCCTTAAAAAAGTATATAGTAAGCCCTAATACGCACGCACGTGCGCGCGCACACACACACACACACACACACACACACACACACACACACACACACACACACACACACACACACACACACACACACACACAAACTTATAATGAATAAAGAGGAAACAATACTGTAGTATACCTTTTCTATCTCTTTGTTTGTTCAAAGTCTGTGAAAGCAACACAAAAAATGGAATTATTCAAATGAAAACAATAATAATAAAAACAAAAACACATATGCTGAATTATTTTACTACCAATTACCAGCGATCTGTAGAGTGATGATTCTTGACTTATTTTCAGAAGCTGGAGAAGGTCAGGTGTTGTGAAAACCTGCCAAGCAAAAGTGTTTTCATTTGAAGGTTGTTAGTCAATAACTTCATTATAAGGTATTAGGTATATTACTATACTATTAACTGAATCCTGGAAGTCTAAATACCAGTATGCTCAATTAGACAGCTGTTTGAAATAAATTATACTTGTTTTGCTGCTCAGTCCTTGCTCACCTTGTCCTTGCTAAGGCCACTTTCAGGGTAGAATACAGACAGGGTGTACTCATACCCAGATGTTCGTAGATGGTCAGCCACAAGACTGTTACAGGCGGAGACCACCAGGCAGTCTGATTTCAAAGACACCAGTCTGGGAACCGTCTCTTCTCGACTCACAAGTGGATGCTTTAACTCTTGGATCAGCTGATTACGAAGCTGTGTCTAAATTGGAGCAAAATCACAATAAGGAAGAGATACTTATCTTAAAGGGGAATTTCACCCATTTCTAATATATATTCCAATATGTCATAAATATACCTTAGAGGTGCTGGGCGGACATGATAAAAACGTTCCCCCATTTTCCTAGAAATGGAGGCCTGAAGAAAAATCATTAACATGGTGAAACGCATCTTGATGAGATCATCAAGATGCATTTCACCATGTTAATGGATTTCTTTAGAGCGTACAAACTGAACCAAATGAACCTGTTAGGGTTAATTTGGTTGCATTTGTACACTCATTTGTACACAATTCCAAAATGGGTGGAATTCCCCATTAAGTAGTACATTGTTATGATCATTTACAACAACAGCATTATTTTCCCACTATAGCTTAAGCTTACTTACTTTTAGTGTATCAAGCACCCCTCTATTCTTGAATGTTTGGTAAAGTCTCTTCCGCAGCTCATCTGGGGATAATGCCTCTTCCTTGGCAGCAGACATGATAGTCAAGTTCTATTCTGTGTTGTTGATAGTTGGTTCCAAAATAGCAGTGATTAGAGTTTAGAGATCACTTAGGTTTTCATCGTAAAGTAAGAGGCCGTGTTTTCCCGATTTACAGGGATACTACTCTAGTATGTATGATATAAAACACACCCGTAAGAGAAATTAGACAGTTTGTTTGAGTCTAGTCTGCCCAGCATAGCAACCAGCAGCGTCCTTTCTGTTTTTAAATCCAACTGACACAATCTCACATCTCACATCCGCGCAAGCCGCACTCTTATGACGTTTTTAGAAACTCCTGCCCTTTAAAATGTAAAATAATAATAATAAAAATAAAAAAACTCGCCATACTTATTCTCGTGTATGTCAATATATTTGTAAATATATAATGATACTTAAAACGGGAAAATTACTAAACGCGTTTTGTTTGTCTCTCTGACTCGACTCTGGCCAGAGCCTTGGAAATACAGAGTTACGCCAACTCCGTTCACTTCATGGGGCCAGTGCAATGGCGGCTCCTCTACATAGACTTCTATGGGATAGTGACAACAAATAGTGACAGCCGGAAGTTACCGAATGCATTGGAGCCTATGGGCTCGCGCGAGTATTAGAACCACGTGACCAGGCTATTTTCTGCCCCTCAATGTCGCAACTCTGTCTATTTCTAAGGCTCTGACTCTGGCTACGCCTACGTCACGTGCAACTCAGGGTGCAACCAGGACCGCGACGTTGAGGGGTCAAAAGCTGAGAGCTGGTATTACAGCCCGAACAAACTCGATTTGGAAATGCATTGTTTTCAAAGAGGTTGGCGCAAATTTAGGCATGTGTGCAATACGACAGATTGCACACACACTAACAACTAAGTCCCCTCGGGTTTGTTGCACTATTACTGCAACACTTACTAAAATAAAGGGATTTAAAATTCATTAAAGCTGTTGCCTGAGTCCAATGAATTTCTGCCTATTTCCCGTCCAGGATATGTCCACATTCTCATTAGAATCGTAGGTAGAAGAGCCGCGGACTACTGGCCCCATGAAGTGAACGGAGTTTGCGTAACTGTCTATACTCTTCTCTGGATGCAACACGCTTTCGTCATCTACTTGCGACTTCTCCTCCATTCCGCGGAAAGGGAATTGACACAAGTGACAGGTAAACAAATATCTGTTTTATTTAAATTAAAGACGACTGGCGTTGATTGTGTTCAGTTTTCTTATAGACCGCAATGATATTATAGTTATGCAATGTTATCATGGTTTCGTTTTGTTTTTATACTCGTTGGAAACATAGGTATGGTACGACGATAGTCCATTAGCTTGAAATCCTTACACGGTTGGTGTTAGCTATTTGGGTTCTTTATAATGATCAACTCCGTATTTAAACAGGAAACATTTATTTATGATCAGGTAGTCAGCATGTTTACTGAGTCAGCATTATGGCATGAGTGAATGAATGGGCGCGCAGCGTCCCCTGGCTATGACGTAACCGGTCAAGTGCATCACGGTACATGACATCCCCCCCTTACCAAGGAGAATTCAAAAAGGAGTTGTCGCGAAGGCACCCACGGGGGAGTCCACATTGGTTCATGGGAGGAAACAGACATGCTCAGTACATTCCAGGAAGTTTGACGCTTGCAAACCATGCATGCCATTGGTCTCTTGGATGGTTTGACTTCCTGATCTGTACTGAGCATGTCTGTTTCCTCCCATGAACCAATGTGGACTCCCCCGTGGGTGCCTTCGCGACAACTCCTTTTTCAATTCTCCTTGCCCCTTACTAGGAAATAAACTCCAATGTACATCAGCATAATAACCAATCACTGTCATATTCAGAACATCCTCAAAATTGAACTTTTTTTCTTTTCAACTCTTTTCTTTTCAAGTCACCCAAGTCACACAAAATAAACAAAAATGAAATCCACCTTGTGAACAATATGTAAACGTAAACCTCAATCAATTACATTACAATGAAAACATATCTGGCCCTTCTTTTTTTTTTTTTTTTTTTTGGACCAGACAGGCACATTTACTTAACAACAAAATCTGTCAACCTTTGTGGCAGTTTGGTCTGCCTGCGTGGTCTCTCATACCGAGGTGTTGCTGGTTTGGGTGTGGACACCCCAGTGTGAGTTTCCGTGTTGGACCCTGTGTCCAGTGTGGTTTGTTTTTCCTCGTCCTCTGTCCATGTTATTTGTGTCTTGCTGGATGACTGTGGAGTCGGATCCTCAGTGTAGTATTTCTTGACGAACGTAGTGTTCCTTGAGTAGGTCGCTCCACTTGGTGACTGGACAACCACATTGTTTCCATCTTTGCTGATTATCTTGTGTGGTGTCTTGTTAAAGGTCGTAGTGAACTTGTCAGTTTTGTCTTGTTTCAGTAGGACCTGGTCGCCCACTAGCACATCCGATGGTTTTGCTCTGTTTTTGTTGTCAGTGTAGAGCTTTGACTTTCCTTTTCGTTCAGCATCAGTGTCTCTGACCTCCAGGTCTCTCTGTGGTGTCATGATGTCTGGGAGCTTTCCTCTGATCTTTCTCTTGAACAGGAGCTCTGCGGGACTCTTACCCGTGGTGGAATGATCAATGGACCGGTAGATGGTGACATACTTGCGTAGTTCCTTTTTCCAGTCCAGCCCCTCAGACTGTGCAATTCGAATCCTCTTCATCAGTGAGGCGTTTTGTCTCTCCACCTCACCATTGGCTTGTGCCCACTTCGGTGTGGTTTTCACATGTTCGATTCCGTTCTCCTGGCAGAATGCTTGAAATTGTGCCGACATGTATTGGGGACCACAATCCGAACGAATTGTAAGTGGCAGGCCATGTCTGCTGAAGATATTCTCCAGGCTGTCGATTACCTTTTCCGCAGTGGTAGACTGCATGATCTCGTACTCGTAGTACCTGCTGTAGTAGTCTATTACAACCAGAATTGAATGACCTGTGGGTAGAGGTCCCAGTAGGTCTGTGGCTAGATCCTGCCACGGCCCATCTGGAAGTGATGTTGGTCTCAGAGGTTCAGGAACATCCGGCCTTGACACTATTTGGCACCCGTGACATGACCTGACATACTTCTCTGCTGCTTTATCGATCCCAGGCCACCACACCTTGCTCCTCAGGTGCTGCTTGGTCCCCACAATGCCCAAATGTCCCTCGTGAGCCAACTCCAGGGCCCTGTCTCTGAGTGCATGTGGCAGTACAATACGAGTCCCCCTTAACACCAACTGTCCGATCACACACAGCTCAGATGCGATATGCGCGTAGACTTGGCATTTGTCGAAGCATCCACTTTGTATTGCACTTCTCAGGTCACTGAGCTCCAGATCTGTTGCCGAGGCTTCCTCCACCTCCCTGGTGGTGAGAGCTCGTGGAGTAGCGTGCGTGGCAACAAAGCGCACATATTCCTCCGCTCCGTGCTGGTGATTCCCTGCTGTCACGCCCTCTCCCAGTAGTCGTGACAGAGGATCCGCAATATTGTCTTTTCCAGGTACATGAACAACTCTGAAGTCGTACGGCTGGAGCCGCAGAACCCAGCGCTCAATGCGTGCACAAGGCTTTGAGCTCGGGCTGTAGATGGCCTCCAGAGCCTTGTGATCTGTTACCAGGTCGAACTTCTTGCCGTAGACGTATGGGTGCAGCCTCTCACATGCCCACACTAAGGCGAGAGCCTCTCGTTCTGTCTGCGAATACCTCCGTTCACAGTCAGTTAGACTCCGACTGACGTAACATATGGGCACCATATTCTGCTGCTGTTGCTGCACTAAGACAGCTCCTATGCCCACCGGTCCCGCGTCCGCGATGATTTTGGTGGGGGCATCTTTGTCGAAGTAAGCCAAAGTCCCAGCCTCAGCCAACTTTTCTTTTAGCACTCGGAATGCCTGTCGTTGCTCCGGTCCGAAAACGAACTGAACGTCCTTTTTGGTCAGTCTCCGCAGCGGCTCTGAGATACTGGCGAATTGGGGTATGAACCTGCTGCTGTATCCGGCTAGACCTAGAAAACTGCGGGTCTCAGAGGCGTTTTCCGGCTCCCTTGCCTCCGCAATTGCTCTCACTCTCTCCGTGGTCGGGCCGATGCCCTTCTGGGAAAGCAACATTCCCATGAAGATTAATTTGTCCATATTAAACTGACACTTCTCCTTGTTCAGAGTCAGTCCACAGTCCTCAAGTCTTTTCAGAACTGCATGGAGCCGTTTGTCATGGGTCTCCTGGTCAGGGGCATGAACAATTATGTCATCTGAAATATTTTCTACCCCCTCAATGCCAGCTGTAGCTGTTGCAATCTCGTGTTGGTACTGTTCACTAGCAGATGAAACACCAAATATGAGTCTTTTGTACCTGTAAGTACCTGTGTGTACTGCAAATGTAGTGATACCTCTGGACTCTGGTGTGAGTTCTAGCTGGTGGTAACCCCATTTCAAGTCTAATTTACTGAAAATGACAGACCCGTTCATTCCCTGTAAAAGCTCATCCACTGTGGGAATAGGATACCTCCCCCTGACAATAGCTTTGTTAGCCATTCTCATGTCTAGACACATTCTTATGTCATCTTCATTTGCTTTTGGTGCGACAACAACAGGGTTCACCCACGGTGTGGGCCCCTCCACCTTTTCAATAATGTCCATATCTAGCAGTTGATTGACCTTTTTCTCTACTGCTTCTCTCAAGTGAAATGGCACCCGCCTTAGGGGTTGTGCCACTGGTGTCACACTCTCATCAATATGCAGGGTTATTTGCTTTGTGTTTAGTTTACCAACACCTTTAAACAGTTTGGGGTATTGCCCTTGTATTTCAGACTTAACATCTGTCACTGCTGCAATGTTGGTGCCCACCCTCAGTACACCCAACTCAATAGCAGTTTTCCTCCCCAGCAGTGGCTCCCCACGACCCTGTATAACAGTAAACTCTGCTTCAGTGTTACATTTTCCCACTTTGATCTGGCACTTGAACACACCCATTACTGGAAGTGGTACTTTAGAGGAATATGGATACAAGGGTTTGCTACCTGCTTTAGTAGACACACATTTTATATTTTTGCTTTTTAGCATTTCCCATGTGTTTTCATCCACAATATTACTTGAGGCACCTGAATCAATCAACATTAGCAAGTCAACTCCCCCAACATCAAATGTGACCCTCTCAGTGTTTGAATCATCATCAACAACAAATGCATAATGTCTGTCCCCAGTGTCTTGGTCATCAGTTTCAACACATTTCACATGCTGTCTGTCTTTACCTTTGGATTTGCACATTTTTGCGTAATGATCCTTTCCATTGCATTTTCTGCACGTCTGTCCCTTTGCAGGACATGCAGAATCCTTGGCCAGATGATCTCCGTGCCCACATCTGTAGCACACTTTGCTTTTCTCTTTCCCTTCTCCCCGATCTCCACGGGGCTGTGGTTTCCACTTCTGGGATTTCCCCTCCTTCTTGAAAACACGATTCACTGTCTCTCTCCCGTCCGCGTTGTCCCCGTCGCTCATCTTCATTGCCGCCATTTGTGTCTCCACCCGCTCACATTGCGCGGCTATCTCCAAAGCGCGCGGCAACGTCAGCTGCGGCTCCTCCAGCAGCTTTCTCCTCACGTAGTCTGATGTGCATTTGCTCAACACAGCATCCCTTATTTGATTGCCCATGTCCGCATCAAACGCACAGTCTCTCGCAGCCTGACGAAGCCTCGTCACAAACTGCTGCACAGTTTCACCCGGTTTCTGTGACACTTGGTAGAAAGCTTGGCGAGCGAACGCAGTGTTTACCTGCGGCACAAAGTAGTCATTCAGCGCCTTGACCGCTTTGTCGTAGTCCGCCGGTCCTCCCGTGTCGTTCAGCGTGGAGAAGACATCTTGCACGTCCGTGCCTGCATGATGTAGGAGTAGAGCCCTCCGTCTCTGTTTCACCGAGGCCTCCACGTCGTCTGACAGAATCAAACCTTTCCCGTCCGCATACAGCTCAAACGCCGTCAGCCACCTTGTCCACCTCGGACCCAGCGTAGCAGGCTCATTGTAGCACTCGAACTTCGGTAGATGATCCATCTTGTCTCAACAACGTGGTCGAACTCGATTTAACTTAACTGATTCAACTTTAAACTGTCCTCATCCTCGTCGCCATTGTTAGCTATTTGGGTTCTTTATAATGATCAACTCCGTATTTAAACAGGAAACATTTATTTAGCTTCTCAGGTAGTCAGCATGTTTACTGAGTCAGCATCATGGCATGAATGAATGAATGGGCGCGCAGCGTCCCCTGGCTATGACGTAACCGGTCAAGTGCATCACGGTACATGACGGTTGGGTCTTTTCTTGAACTTCATTTCAGGACCTCGACTCATTTCTGGAAGGAAAATGTCTGGAAGTTTTTACTTTGTAATGGTTGGTCATCATGACAATCCTGTCTTTGAAATGGAGTTCTTGCCACCGGGAAAGGCTGAATCAAAGGTATGTTGTACTAGTACAGACAGACGCAATGCAACTCTAGATTCTTTTATAATTGCGCTGAATCTAGAGTTGCAATTCGGTCCATTGACTCCCTCATAACAAGAATTTTCATCTGTGATTTGCTTGTTTTAAACAACGTTAACTTAAACTCATCAACATTGCTGTATGGAATGGTTGAATTATCCTATTTCTATCTGCAAAACATTTGTTTGATTAAATAATAATAATCACTTTCAGAGAAGTATATCACACTTTTACACTGAAATGTTCCTGCTCTCATTATTTTATTACTTTTCTACATAACATATTAATAATTAGGCTACTTAACTATTAATTTCCAACTCTTTCTGGAGCAGTCCAGTTTTCATTTTTCTCATCTCAGTTATCTTTAGATAAACAGATTATCATACCGACTATCATACTGATCTGAGACTATGAGTGACACAAGTCAGGTTAGTTACGGTCTCTAGTTTTGGCCATGTAAAAAAAAGAAAGAAAAAGAAAAAAAAAATACTTCTGACCATGTACAAAAATCCGGGACATTCAAGTGTCCAGGATTTATTTTATTTTTTCCTGGACAGACCATGAAAATCCGGGACAATCAGGAAAATCTGGGACGTGTGGCAACACTATATGTCACATGTCTATGGTGGATGGTAGATTATTTTATAATTAGTCTTTAATTTAATTAGGCTGAATCTAGCGTTGCATTGCGGCTAAGTCAGACAGTAAGTAGAGCTCAGGCAAACAATTGGTTCAAAATGTCTTTGAAACAGTTTGTATTTATTTGTGAACAGGATGACCATCGTCACCTGAACCAGTTCATTGCACACGCAGCCCTGGATTTGGTGGATGAAAACATGTGGTTATCCAACAACATGTACTTGAAAACTGTGGACAAGTTCAACGAGTGGTTTGTTTCTGCCTTTGTCACTGCTGGACATATCCTTTCAATATTCCCTTTGCTGTCTTTTATGGAATGCAGACGTTATACATTATGTTAGTGCCAATTGACATGATAACTTCACATACAGAGCCATACTTAACTCTTGTAGGAATATTGTGCAATTGACACCTACGTGGGAAATAATGTGGTCATTAATGGTGCTCACCCATTAAATTATTCCAAAGATATGGAGTGCCTCTAGATCATATCCAAGTGAAAGTTGTGGCATAAAAAACCAAACATCTATTTACTCAGTATCTCCACTTTTTCACAAGTTACACGCGGACATCTTTTCCCTTGGGCAAAGGAGCTCTTAATGACAGCTGCACTTTTTTTCTAACTTCCTCTCATATCGCACATCATGTCTTTAGAATTATTTAATTGGTGAGTACACACGGAATAATGACCACATTACCACAATATTTCTACGAGAGTAAACTATGGCTCCGTATGTGAAGTACAAAACAAAGGAGACATTCTAGGGCTAGTGCAAGGTCACCTTTTATATTGATTGATTGATTTTTTTTTTTATTCAGCTGTACATTAGGTCAACCTAACCAATTTCATTGAGCTAAGAGAGAGAAGCCATAAAGGATACAGGATAAACGACTGAAATAGGAAGTGATGAAACAGAAATAAAATGAACATGCAAAATAAGAACTGAATCACTATAAAAATGGAGTTCTTCTGAGAGGATGGCCTGCAACATATTTTGTTGATTAAAGATATTATAGACAACTTTCCAGCCAAGAATCAAAATATCGACACAATATAGCTATATTGTTTTGCCTTTTCCCCCTCTACGCCACTTCTACTTTGGTGCTGCAGTATCATGGATCTTGACGTTGTGTCATGTTTTTTCCCTTAACTATATGTTCTACATATGAGACTCATTATGCTGCATGATGTACGGCAGGAAGATGGAATTAAAAACTTCTTTAATGATGTGTATGATTTATACATAAAGGTAAGGTGGCCATCTTTGTTCCCAAAATATATTTTCCAAACAGTTTGGGTGAGATTCAAGTATATACATGTAAAATATCTCCTTTCCCCCCCAGTTTGCCATGAATCCATTCTACGAAATCAATGCTCCAATACGTTCAACAGCATTTGATAGAAAGGTCCAGTTTCTGGGCAAGAAGCATCTCCTGAGTTGATCAGTGACTTAAAATGATTCATACTCAATTCTACTATTGTCTATTGTGTACTGTACATTCTGTCTGCAATGTTAGTAGGCCTATCATTTGTTTTTTTACTCTAAGACTTTCTAGATGATGGAAAATATACATAGATGGGTTATCTAATCTGCTTTGTCTCTTATTTGTATATAGCCAAATGCACTAAAATCTTTAGAATCTATTTCCTTTTGAGTTCTTTATTGCTGAATATTTAATTGCAACTGTCCAGTTGTGATATGCATTACTAGACAAATACCCTGTAAATTTAAACCTATGGATATGATTCATTTCATCTCAGATGTCTAATGAATAGTACTACAACTAAATGGTGCGTTCAAAACACATCAGAATTCGCTCAATGAACACTGATTCAAGGTCTAAATTGTGCAGGTATTGTGTTGCGAATCACTGGATTTTTATTTGTTTTTACATAACATACATTGATTACAAATTAAGCCTAGGTGGACAAACAGGAAATTGAAATGTACAAAAACTACAATGTGGAGAAATAACTGGAGTTATTAGTATCAGGTGTTTGAGAAGTTCAGATATTAGCAGAAATCAAGCTTTACTCAATCAACAGCATTCCGATACTATGCCTGTCTCCAAAGTAATTTAAATATCAAAGTAAAAACAATACAAAAGTTTTCAAAAATGTAATTACTGTACACAAACACCATGCATGTTATTTGCTTTAATGTGTATTGTTGGGATCTTATCCCTCAGTGCTTCCAGCACAAAGCCACAACCCATTCAAGGCCAATAATCATGGAAACCCTTCATCTGTTACATACAGTAGTAACTCAACTACTTTATAGATAGATCTCATAAAGTAATTTGATTATACATTATTTTCACTTGTGCACTTAGGTTATATCTATGGATCCATTACAGTCTGAAAACAAATCTGACACTTGCACTTCAGGGTAGTACATCTACATTGATCCTAGTAAATCAGACCATATAAAATGCCTTTTTAAAAACAAAGAAAATGAACATCTTACAATGTAATGAATGAAGTGAGACTTGGCAAACAAGTTTGTTGGCAATGGCATCTTGTATACTAGCATTTTATTTTACAGTATAAGTACTGTGGCTCCCTTGTGAAATTGAGTACAGTGAGACACAATGATTCTTTAATCAGGAACTATATCACAATCCTGACCTTCAAACATTAAAGTAGACATTTCTGTACTGTATTTGGGTTATGATTACTAGTGTTTTTTTTTATTTTATCTTTTCTTATCTTTTCTTGTCTCCTGTGCCAGTGGACAATTTCAACTACTACCTTGACAAATCTCTGAGAGTACAACAAACCATAAAACCAGTAGAATAATTAGATTAAATATGTTTGTTTTTTTTATTTTAGCATTCGCAGTTAGGCCTACTGCCTGCTCACACACGCATAAGAACAACTTGGCGTGAATGTCCAGCCACTGATGTTACGAACAGCAGGTGCCTGTGGTGCGAGGCTTTCTGTGTAGATTGACAGTGTCTGTAGGGATGAGGTGGTCCGTCCTGTCTTCCATTGCCAACACCCTCCTCACTGCTTCCTCAAATGCAACTGCCACATTTGTGGCATCCTTGGCACTGGTCTCGTAATATGGGTGGTTGCCGTTCTCCTGACACCACTGCCGAGCGTCCTCAGCAGTCACCTGCCTTTCCGTCACGTCCAGCTTGTTCCCCAGTACCACAAAAGGAAACGTCTCTGGCTCCTTGACGTCCGCATAATAGATGAACTCCTTCTTCCAGTTGATCAGGTTGAGAAAGCTCTGGTTGTCATCAACACTGAAGGTGAGCAAGCAGCAGTCGGAGCCACGGTAGAAGGGAGTCCTCAGGCTGCGGAAGCGCTCCTGGCCAGCTGTGTCCCAGATTTGTAGGGTGACCATGTGGCCGTCCACTTCCAGGTCTTTGTTGAGGAACTCCACGCCGATTGTGTGGAAAAGGTGTGTGTCAAACTTGTTGGTGACGTAGCGGTTCATGAGCGAGCTCTTCCCCACACCACCATCACCCAGGAGAATTACTTTCAGCAAGGATGTCTTTGTTGCCATGATCAATGATGTTTGCAAAACTCACTTTGACCTGATAGGAAGATGGAACATGTATGTCTGTGATGATGACCATTGAAGCAATTCTGGCATTGTACAGGAGAATGTGCAGTAATCTAGCAATATTGAATAAGGAGAATGTGCAGTCGTAATGAAAACTGTGGACCACTCTCTAGTAATACTGAATAAACGAGCATGAGCACCAACTTTACCATCATAAGAGGATAAACGCTGACTGGTGACCAACCAAGCTGTGTGACTCACCCGTGCCTGGTTTCAGTCTCTCCCTCCACTCCGTCCGGGTCATGTGCTGTAAAAACTGGGCCTTGGTCACATGAGCCGCTAGTTCATATTGGTCGGGACATTGTATGTAATGTATAACGATCAGCTGGAAAAAAAGAAAAGAAACACGTTTCATTCATGAGTTAAACTAGTAGACACAGCTATATTGACTATTGTTGGCCTCCCGTCGTCCTAACGTTATAGCGCTCGTTTGTGACAACTCTTTCAATCACAGTGCATTATTTCATCTGATCGGGAGTCCCGTGGTTCGAGGTGAAACACACGCATACCAAAAAGCACTACTCGCTGCACCATCAGTTGGCCGTACGTTTCCGCCATAGCCTTATTATGTAAAATTAACACAAATACACCGATCTAGTGTGCTGTAGCCTATGTTAGCCAGCCAGGCTGCCGTGGTTTACTTACCAGAAAGGTGTCGTAATGTCGTACCTGGCGCGGTGTATGCGTTGCAGTTCAACTGCCGCGTCTCCCAACAATTCAATTACAAGGAGATGTAATCAGGGAGGTAAAATAATCGAATTGTGTTTGACAATCGCCGTGAGTTGCCGTTTAGTTGCACTAAACGGAGGGTAGGTCGCTCGTTGAACTTTAAAAAACCGTACCTGCTAACGTAACTAGCTGCTGCTAGCTAGTGTTGCTATCCGCTATCCACACAGTTTCTAATATGGGTCATGTGATCGGCTACAGCTGCTGGGCAAACACAAACATACAGTAGACAGAACCATAGAGCATACACAGAGTTGCGATATTGAGGGGGCAGAAAACCAGCCTGGTTCATGTACTCGCGCGACTCCATAGACGTCAATGAATTCTGTAACTTCCGGTTGTCCCCATTCAATAGAAGTCTATTGTAGAAGAACACCATTGGACGGGCCAAATGAAGTGAACGGAGTTTGCGCAAGTCTGTCTATAGTATACGTTATGGCTCTGGTACAACGGTAACATCTCATACTTTCAAAACAAGAGAGACTACAGAAACGTCCTCAAAATGCACTAATGCTATAAAATGCTATAATGTCACCGGGTGCGTATATTTGCGACAATTTGATACCAAGTCAAATACAATTAGGCAGGTTTCATGCCATGCATTAAGTAGTAAGAGAATTTTGACATGTAGATGGTGGCGGGGTCACAGGTCACAACATGCAAAAATGTCATCATGCTTTCTGTAACATAATAGAGCTTTTTGGTGATTTAGAATCAATTCCAAGCATTAGTTTTGCTCATAAAACATTCCTTGTGCTAAAAACACCTATCATCACATGCGGATCTAGAAATGATGGGCCCCTGTGCCGCTGCCACACAGGGCCACCCGGCCCCACTGGAGTTTTTTTTCTTCCTAATGCGGTAAGCTACATACAGTAGTAGTGTCTGCACACGTAACAATTATGACCAATAAGCATGAGCGTTTTTTCAAGTTCACGCTTTGCAAGTGTGCCAACACTGGCAGTTAGCACGTTTGCGCAAGATAGCTATAGCGTTTTGTTTGTTTTTTCAAAAATAATGCTTGGAATGGATTCAGTCATGAAAACCACCCACTTGGACATGCCACGTAAAGCGTGATGTAGGCAGAGCCTTGGAAATACAGAGTTACGACAACTCCGTTCACTTCATGGGGCAAGTGCAATGGCGGCTCCCCTACAAAGACTTCAATGGGATAGTGACAACGAATAGTGACAGCCGGAAGTTACTGAATGCATAGGAGCCTATGGGCTCGCGCGACATACATGAACCACGTGACCAGGCTGTTTTCAATGTCGCAATGTCGCAACTCTTCTACTAGATGGCTCTGGATGTAGGCAGCATGTGATATGTCTAACTAGGTGCATGGAAGTTGAGTTTCAATCTTTTAGCACATGTTTCGACGCCATTAGAAACACAATATTGTGAAGAAATTTCTTCGTAATGATTTAATTCCCAGATTTTCACAACTCATAACTTTTCTTAGTAATGAATAGATAAACGGTAGCCTTGTAGTCTCCTATTGTACAGTGTGATATGGCATGCTGTGGCATGGTTCATGGTTGATTTCAATTATTTGTCACATTTTCAGCCTGAGTCTGCCAGATGAACTAAAAATGGTGGATGGACACACCATTATTATAAACAATGCTTTATTATAGGTGTCGTTCACAGTTGTATTTTGTTGTTGTGCTTGATATGTTGGCTACTGTAATTCTGCATACTGTCAATAAATAAATAGGCCTACTTAAATGACAATGTCAATCAAAAAAACCTGGAAATGTTTCCACATTTCACTCACTACACATCTTCTTCCACTAGATGGCAATATTGTACAACAACTCCTACCTGGGGGACCATCTGGAACCTGCCCTGGTCCAGTCTTGCTGTAAGCACTGGACCAACCAGGGCTACTATGGAGACCAAAACCACTGACCTAAGGCACCTACCCTTGCTGGCCCATATGAGACTTGGCAGTGCTACTACTCATCTGTGCTATTGAATGGCACATCCAGAGATCAGGCACATTGTCGTTCCCAGATGTAATCGGATGAATACAATCAGTTAGTTTCTGACTGTGTGTAAGGTAAGTGTTGCATTAAAGGATGTATTGAATCTGTATTTATTGATTGGAGTAAAAAGTGAGATTGATATCACAGTTCATAGTTATTTTGGAGTTTGGTGGAGGGTGTGTAGAGCCCAGGATCACATTAGGAATTGGCACTGGGTGAAAAAATGGGTTGCAAAATCGTGGGATAAAAATTATTGCTTGAAAATGAACAAATATATTTTGATAATGTCATTGTTAGGTGGCCTAACTTAGGCCTAGTTATGAAGTGGATAACACTTTGCCATTTGATATCAATGCAACCCTTACATTGTCACAATATAAATAATCTACATACAACTTTTAAGAATTCAGTTGCTAAAATGTGAAGCTCAGCAATGCATTGGAAGGAGTTCTAACGCTATGCACCAGAGCTACAGCTCTTCCCTCTTATACTGAACTTTGGTGTGTTTGTTCTTGCCTATAACCATACCTCTGGCCCATAGCTCTACTGCTTTACTGTTTCTATGATTGTAATCATCATAGAAGCAGTTTGGACCAGAGCTAACTAACATAGGAACCATCAAGCAATAAATAAGTAAAATAATACACTTTTTCCTTCCACTCTGTAAATACCTGCATAGTTGAGGTTAATTTGTGCCATAAGGATACAAGAAAAGAAATTAATTTGGAAGGCTAACTTAGAAAAAACAAACATTTAAATGTAATTATACAATATAAAAGCATACTTTACAGCAGTTATGCAGTGATACATTTGAGCATTCAAATTAACCAACCTTCAAAGAGAAATTTAAGTCACTTTCATTAATTCACATTACATGTCTTAGATTGGTTTTCAGTTAACTTCAGCAATGTAATTTAAGATAAACAACATAACTAGCCACAATACTGTTACTTTAGTCATAGCTGACAGAAAAGACTGGCATTTCCACATAGACCTGAGAACTTAAACTGTGTCATATAAGAGCACTGAGTATATTTACTGAAACTATTACAGCATGTCTTTTTAAATTCAAGAATGTATGAGATAGCAGCATGGGGTGAGCTTGTGAAGCATTCTTGTTTGAGAACCAATTTCTTTCCCAGAACTGTATCCGTTGTATTTTACTTTGATGAACTCGGTCCAAACCATCAGAGAAGATGTATGCATGCTTTACAAAAAAGAAAAGAAACACAGTTATGGTCATTTTAGACTTTCTACATGTAAAGATCGTTGTTTGGTCTGAAAGTCCACAGTAGGAGTTGAACACTGGGAACTGAGAAACATGTCAGACACAGGAAGTTTCAATTGTGTTGAAAGAAGGCTGTAGCAAATTCTTAAAAGATCCTTTCATCTTCTTGACAGGAACCTGAGGTCAGCACCACATTGTCCAGCCCAATTTCTCCCCCAATGCCGCTCCCACGTTCAGCCTCAAAGATAATCTGTAAGACATTAGACAATTTTACTGAGTGAAGAGAACTGTTTTTACAAATACAACCCGCCTTCATTTCCATGCTAGCTTGACTTAGCAATTTCTAAAAGTTTACTAGTCATAATAGAGTACCCTTCTAAGGACCAACTTGTATGCCACTATGTTTTAATTGTGAGCTGCAGCACATACTGTACATGATAGTTAACAATAATAACTAATGCTGCATTCACATGGAAACAGGCAAGTGCCTACGAGCTAAACCTGCTGAACGGCAATAATAATAATAATAAGTAGAAGGTTTAAACGTTTTAACATAGATTCCGTCTGCCATTACCATCCCTGGTTCTGGCTGCCGTGCTGTCTTGTTCCCATCCACTAAAATGGGTGCCGTTTGCAGTCTACTGATTGCCTGATCCCATGTGAATTCAGCATAAGATACCGGGCAACATTGAGTTCCTTTAAAAATAAGATGATTGCCTCGCATGCTATAGGTACAGTATACAGCTTCAGGTCACAGTATACAATGTACAGGAATGTTTGAGCTATTGAACAGTTCCATCTGTAAGTAGAATAAGTCAGTGATGGGAAGCAGTCAGTGTTCTTGTGGACAAAAATGTGCATAACCGCTCCATCATCATTCATTTAATTGTGTTGAAGAACTGAACTCACAGATTGAGGTGCCTCCTCCTTCCATGCCACAGTGAGGAGCTCTGTCTCCCAGCCCTGGGCTCTGCTGTGGCTCTGCTCCCACACGGGGTAGACATTGTTATCCAGCAGCACCCTGAGAGCTCCTACATTCTTTCCCACCACGCGGTAGTCAAAAGTCAGGCAAAAGCTACCCTGTTGGGTCCGGTCACTGAGAAGCAGCTTCAGTTTGGCAACATCTCTTTGCTCCCCCAGAAGTCCATTCATGGCCATGTAGTATTCACCAGCTGAAAAGAATGTACAGAGAGTTCAGGGAACAAGCAAACCAGATTGAATTTAACCACATGGGCCCTAGCATTCCTATTCTAGGGTGAACAGCTCATAGTTTGACACTGTGAAGACATTTTCTATTAAACTGGTTAAATTAACTAGAATAGAATTCCCTTTATTCTTCAGGGTTGTTTGGATCACACAAATGTAGAGAGTTATACCAGCATATGATATAACTTGGTATGTGATGTGTTTATTACCATTATCATGGTAGGCTACACTCCAGTCCATGTCATCAGTCTTTTCCTGCACCCATTCGCATGCTCCTTGATCAAAGTTGCAGTCCATGAGGAATTCTAGATTAAAAGTAAAGAAATGATAAATCTGCTAAATAAACCTTTTTGCATTTTGGACAGAAATAACAGAATGTTTGGTGGTTGATGATTACCCTCTTGAACTGGTTTAATCTGGATCTCCTTCACTTCTGTTGCAGGTCCAAATACAGACTCAAAATCCTCTGCTGCTGTTTTACAAGAGATGGGAACAGAGTTCATAGTGTCAACCACAGAATCATGAAGGTTAGTCTGATGATCTATAGTCAAACATTGAAACAGACATGAGCTATAATTGATATTAAGTTATGTCTCATATGGAAAAGTAATTCTTTATAGTTGCCTGATCAAAATATCAACAGCATTCCAACATACACATTACTCCGAAAATAGGTGGTTGTAAGTGATCATTCCAAAAATAATGTAGCAGGTGAGATTTTCCCTAATAAAACAAAAGTCAATAGTGGGGCTTTAACTTGCAGGTGTAGACCTGTCCTGATGTCATTCATCTCTCCAGAGGGCACATTTCAACCTTAAGATATAGTAACCCAACCATTTTAAAGCTCCTGCAATATCCACCCTGTGGTGAATGGCCCAGATGTACAATGGCAGTTCTTCTTGAACCTGCTTAGCCAGAGTGGGCAGGTGTCAAGAGAGGTCTAGATGGCTGATGACAGACTTTCCCTCCGAGAGTCGAGTCTGTTTGCACAACAGCTGTTCTAAGGAGGAGTATAATAAAAGGCTTGGAGTCTTTTAGTACCCTCTCCCTCCCTCCTTCCTTTGCCGTCTTCCCAGGGGACGGGGTTTGCGATTGCGAGCTCAGGATGAGCTGTGTCCCTGGGCTCTCACATGCCGACAGAGTAAAATTCCACCCTGGAGGTGATGGATGTCTTGGGGCCTGTCTCCTCTTGCTACCTGAATTCTAACAGACTCAGTTGGCAGTCAAGAGTGGTTGTTTCCATAAAGATCAAGACTAGCGGTGAAAGGCATTCTCATTTACTGTTTGTCTCACTCTCAGGTTCATTCCATTGCATGACGGCACTGCCTGCTCTTATCTAGATATTCATCTGAGGATACATTCTGGAGACACATTGAGCAGGGTCTGTGTGCATAAGCAATATAAGGTTAAACAAATAGATCAAGATCATTGCTATTGTTTGAACCTGAGCTATTTATAGTGAATTATGAATGTCTTAGCTTTTTGCGTGTCTTGCCTATTATTTTAAAAATGTCATTGATGTTTAGTGGACTGCATGACAGTTCTCTCACTCCTTTCCAAAGCCCTCTTGTCAGTTCTCCCTGTGTGGGATACCCACAAGGTTAGCATTTGCTTTTCACAGTTGTTTTTTAATGTCATGTCAAGTCATATGTATGGCTTTTATGCTTGGTGGTCAAATGAAACTTCCCATTCAGCGTTGTAGAACGCATGGAGCTCATGTTGTGCATTTGAAGAGCACATGGAGAACATGAAACAACATATCCCTGGGCTTTTTGGTTGGGGGCTTAACATTGACCTATCTTAGTGGAATGGTAATCCTCAAAGTAATACTGTTTGACAGGCCAGCGCTTTTGTGAAACTTTAGGACCTCCGATACATTTAACTGTGAAGAAAGGAAGTTTTCCAGAATTACTTTTGGCTGACCCGGCGACCACAGTATTAGTTTTTACATGCTTCTTGCATGCAAGACGCTAGATCAGCAGTTCTATGTTGAGAAAAGCCACTTTGGTAATGACATTGAATTATTGAAATTAAAGATCGTACTTCGAGGACTCCTAATCTAGACTAGACCTCCAACATGCACAGCCCAGAAATCTGCAGCCAGAGAAGTGCACAGGTTTTATGCCTGTAATTATGGCAGGGCTTAGGTATCATAAATTGTCTTTAGCAGACAGGAGACATCTGTAACAGGTGACCATCCAGGATGTAAACGCACCGTTTATGTAATGACTGCTAGAAAGATAGAGTAAACAGACAGACAGCTGGGTCATTAGGTCAGTATGGGAATGGCCACAGGCTCTGTAGTTACTTCATTCATTATTGTCAAAGTCTTGCATAAACAGCAAACAATCTACAAGCTTGATGGGCTTAAGTGATTAATCAATGCAATTTTAGGACCACATACAGTGCAGGTAAAAAGCGAAGACGAAGGAGGCTTACTGAAAACATCTCCCCTCCGATTGAGCTGGTCATCTCCCCTATGATTGAGCTGGCCATCTCCCCTCTGATTGAGCTGGCCATCTCCCCTCTGATTGAGCTGGTCATCTCCCCTCCGACTGAGCTGGTTGTCTTCTTCCTCTTGTTCTTCAAGGAGCTTTTCCGTGGGGAACGGGGCATTGTCATCATCCACACCAGGGTTTCCCACGTAGACAGAGGTTCCGTTGATATCTTCATAGTCATAAGGCTGCTGTCTGGCAGGCTTAGGGATTTTGCTTGGTGGTCTGGGATCAGAGTCTGGGATCGCTACAGGTAGGAAAAGGAAGTGGGTCAGACCTCTGGAACTACAATCACAAGTGGGAACTACATTACCAGGGTCGGAATGTGTACGACTTGTCCGGCAGTCGTTTGGAATTTACACACTGCGCAGAAGAGAACAGTGATTCGCATACAATTTAATTCAAGGACACCCACAATGATATTAATTTGGCAACAAACACCACCTGAAAACACTTGGTGTCATGGACAGAAGAGATGATGTTTGGTTTAGAAGATGTTAAATAAAATAAAATCTAAAACAGCAGGTCTACATGCTCACAACGCATCAGACATGACACGTTGTAAGCTTGTTGATCTTGTAGATACTGTATAAGTGGATACTGTAACTGATTGTGATGCTATATTTACAAATTTAGCTTTATACATTTTACAGCTACCTCAGTTACTTACCACATAATGAAAGAATTAAATTACGGATATCACAAGAAAAATGATTTGCAAATACACAAAGAGGGCAAGTGGACAGGCAGGAGAGTATCATGGTCCATGCACATAAAGCATGACAGCTATTGATTCTGTATTCAGTATTTTTTGCCATCCTGAATGCAAAAGCGTTGTATGGCTTCATGCTGAGATATCAAGCACTAATGCATATGCAGCATTGCCAGCCTTGAGCAAGGGAGAGATGGGGTGGGGTGGAGGCAGGGGGTGGGATGGGGTTGGGGTTGCCTGGCTAGGAGTCAGTAGAGGAAACCGAGACTCTTGCATTCCGCACGATCTCACCATTGAGGGAATCATCTGCACTTCCTCTGTCTCCGTCCCACGGGCTCTGATAAAATGGCTTGACTACAAGACATAAAGTTATCTTCATTTGTTGCGTATGGTGCACACAGTGTTTTATGTATTGGGCTTTTTGCTGTTGAGTTTATATACTTAACAGTAGTACGTTGTACATTGTACGGTAATGTGTCAGGTCCTGTCGTATGGTCTCCTTGAAGATTGTGATTATGTGCTCCTAAAAAACCCTGTAGCCTTTTCCCTCTACAAGCCAGATCAATTATATATATATGTTCTTGGCCACTTCGCTACATCAGGCATCTCCTGTTATTATCTGGTACCTGGTTCAAGGAGTACACTGAGACATGCCGTTCCCCTGTCCTTCAGATGGCTGGTTGTGGTACACTACAGTACCAGATATTTACACAGGTGTGATTTCAATCTAAGTCTCCCCTAGATCCCTATAGTTAACATCTGTTAAGAGCAGAAGGGTCTGAAAACAGGAAGCTGCTCTTGGCAGGACTGATGTTTGTCTGATTTAAAGATTTAAAGAGCCCGAGTTAAATTTGTGACTGCAAGACAGTGAAATATCACTCTGATAAAGCCAATTTCTCCCCGAGCTGTCTCATTAGTCAGAACTGATATATTGAAACAAAATGTAAATGTTCATATGGGTAATTATTCGTAGTATATGGCTCGTCTCACCTGAGCACTCAAAGCCATTGCCTCTGAAGCCAGTCTTACACCTGCACTTGTAGGATCCTTGAGTGTTCAGACAGGCAGCATGGTGGCTGCATTTGTGGGTGCCGGTCACACACTCATCAAGGTCTAACATTGGGAGAAAGCTTATGAGTTCATCTACAACATACAATAGCAGGAAAGTTAAAAGCATTTTTCCTTGTTTGATTTTATACCTTACCTACACAGTCATATTTGCCGTCAACATATTTGAGGTCATAGCCATTCTGACATTTGCAGTAGTAGCTACCAAATGTGTTGACACATTGCCTGTTGTATGGGCAGAGATTCTTTCCAGTGACACATTCGTCAATGTCTGAGGGAAAACAAGCAATGCATGAATGTTAGCCTTGGATTCAATTGTTAGATCTGTAAACAGCCCTTATTCCACCAATTCTATTGTTTGACTTTCCCATGTTACTAAAATTGGAAATTGGCTCTGTCTCTGCTCAAACAGTTTTGTGGGTAGAACACAAAATTCCACTTTATCCATTTGACCGGCAGAGACCGTTTACCAACCAGGAAGCAACAACCCACATAATGGAGTATTTTCAGATCTTTGTCTGACAGCTGACCACATGTACTGCATGAACTAGTAGCTGCTAATCTGTGAGACAGAGCCATGTGGTTCAGAATATATACATGTCAGTATGCTACCTAATCAACCTTATGGTATGTATGCGATTTTTGCAGTATATCTCGTTGTACGACCGCATCACTCACCTACACAGGTCCTCTCATCTGGCCCCAGTTGCAGTCCTGCCGATGGACAGAGACAACGGATCTCGCCCTGAACCTCCTCGCAGCCATACTGACAGTGGGCGAGAGAACATGTCCTGGAGTCTACACACGCGATCCGTGTGCGTGTGCACGCACACACACACACACACACACACACACACACACACACACACACACACACACACACACACACACACACACACACACACACACACACACACACACACATACATTGGACAGGAAAGAGGGATAGATAGAAGGCAAGAGACATTCATCAAAGACCCATGAACGGGACTCGAACATGCAACATGCAGTCAGGCCAGAGACTATATGTGGCCTGCCTATACCACTAGGTCAGCGGTTGCCCCTTAGGAGACACTCTATTTATTCATGTAATGGTTTATTAGTCAATAATGTGAAACAGCAGCAGAGTACACTCAAACTAGAATGGCATTGGCAGGTGGGCATCAATCTTAGCATCTGTCTGTATCAGGCTTATTATACTTGAATGAAACTAAATAACTTTACTAAATATTTTAGTTTACTGTCTTAGTATTCATACATAAATAAACTCTGGGTCTGTTCTCTTCATAATAGAAGGCAGGCACTCACTGGCACAGGATCCGTCAGGCATCAGGGTGTATCCGTTGAGGCAGTAACACATGTAGCTGCCATGTGTGTTCATGCAGCGATGCTCGCATGGGCGGGGCTTCAGTCCGCATTCGTTCAGATCTATGAACGAGGCCCACAGTTAGTGTGGCCACGAATTGTTCGATTACCACTTACTGGTAATCGAACAATTCAATTTCATTGATTCGAAAAACTGTACACCAGCCATTTTCACAAATATCCAAGCCATTTCGGGAAGAATGATGTCTAAGGAAACAAGAGCTATCACTATCTGTCCCCACCCCCAACCCCCACCCTAGTAGAGTGATTTGTAGTAAAGCCAGGAGGGAACCTTTTGGCTTTTGTTTTTTACTGTGTCGAGATGAAACTCAAACAATATGGAATTGTTTAACAATAAAATGCGAGTGAAAGTGGCTAGTAAAGTGGGCTATAAACTGGAAATGTGATCTTCTTGAAACTTGGTTGAACCTTTTTGTTGACCCCAATCACTGACCTTGATTGCATGTCTTTCCGGTGTATCCTGGGAAGCATTTGCATTTACTGGGGCCGACACACTCTCCATGCTTGCAGCCGTGCTCACACTGAGCTGGTAAAACATTTAGAATACCACCAGCAGCAAGAGTGGTTGGAGAAAGATGGGTTACAGTCAAACCACACATTTTTAATGTACAGTCCAGCTTTTTTTTCCAGAAATGTAATTTAGTCCACGTTTTCTGGCAGAGAAGGGAAATATTCCCCAAAGGAAAACAAATTTGAGAACACTTTTGAGGGTCATTTAGATTCTTTGGGTTTGACTTTTTTTTTTCTTTATATCAAAGTGCTGTGTGGTATTGAACATTAATATACCTCCATTCTATGAAAGGTCTTTGTTACTGGAACACGACTATTTCAGTATAATATTATACATAGATCTATTGAGTTTTTGGACCTTCTTACCCTCACATTGTCCTTTATTGTTTTTCTTCCAGCCATAGCAGCACTCCAGTCTCCTGCCGTAGCGACACACACCTGGTTGGTGGTTTCCAGTAGGAACTTGTCTGTAGTGCCTTTGTAGGAAGAAGAGGGAAAGGCAGCGGATAGTGTCTGTGTTATTACAGCGACAGGCTTGCTGGAACCTTAGCATCCCTGGGGTGGGAGAAACATTTCCCAAAAATAGCAGATCTACAAGCTCAGCAAATGTCAGTATAGAGATTTGGATAGCTTTGATAGATTTGGAAGATTACAGACCCAACTCAAGCTGTGGTAACTTGTTTAAGGGGCTCCACCATGGATTTGACATTTTTCATTTTTTTTATTTGAAATATATTTTTACACACCCATAAAAGACCTTCATAGAGAAATCTGTGGTTCTCTGTGTGTGTTGAACAGGCACTCTCAGATTTTTCTCTTTAGCGATGTCACTAAAGAGACCATAGTCCAATAGCCCTACACCCTTTAAGTTTGTCTCCCCCCTTAAGTCATTGGTATGCATGGATCATCCCAGTCCCCACCTCCTCCCTTGGTGATTCAATGCCCCTTTGCCCTTCCACCAAGACCGAGGCGGGAGAGCGTAAGTGGTTGGGAGGACAGGTGCCCCATTTAATGAAATAGTTCTGTTCGGGCCTGAAACATCATGCTGGTTAAAGCAACTCATACCTCAAATATGCTTCCTAACGGACCTAATGGTCCGCCCCAGTAATAATATGTGAGCGTGCACAACTTCTACAGTGGGGGGAAGTGCACCCGCCCAACAGCATGTGCATCAAGGCACACCCCCACTCGATCATGAGTGGAGTAAGGCCCCCCCATCCTGATTGGATGAGGCTTTCCCACCTGCCACCAAAACCGAAACTAGGGCTTTGGAAGTAATATTTGAATCAAGGACACTTTGAAAATATACACAGTATATGTTAATGATCTAGATTTAGATGTTTTAAAACACTGTATTTGGGCTCTGTGTGTAATATTTGGACTACATATTGTCTCAGCCCTCCCTCTATCCACAAGGAGGAGCAGTGCATAAAAGCATTATGGGAATGGTTGTCCAAAAAGGAAGTGAGTCCAGTGTGCCTGACATTATAGACAATGAGAAAGAATAAACAAAGTCTGCCCAGCAGCAACTGCTATTATATTTATTATTTTGTTTAAACACTGACATAGTAGTCCACGACGTTTCGGCCATAGTTCATCATATTCACTTAGTCCAGGACCAGCGCAAAACTGGATTGTGCAGCGGCTTTGGTCTTTAAACTAATTATAAACACTGGGCTGACTGCTAAAATCTAAATGATCTAAAACCACATTAAATGCATAAACACTTCCAGGAAAGTGTTCTATATTCTAATGTATTCTACCTCATACCTCATCAGCCTACCACATCTCTCTCCTTCCCTTCTTGTCACCTACAACGTATTATAATATATACATGTACTGGAGACTACATGGGTACTTGGTCACATAACACATGTTATGTCATTTAATCATCATTGCTTGAAGAATGTTTTTTATGTTGTTGCTTTCTTGACAGATTCTATCTGTTCATGTTTGGTATCATAGTTACTTTGAAGTACAACATACTAAATGGTTTATTTGCACTTGCACCTGTTGTTTACTGAGCTAAACAAATGCTCAGTGCCCGTGAACTTGACTTGCCCATGTGTGTTTGGGAGTGGCAATTGATCCCGACATTCATAGATAGTCTCACTTAGCTTTTCTAAATACAGCCCTTCAGGCACTCTCGTTTAATTATGGCCCCAGCGGCACACGTGTGGAAAACAAACAGCCTAAAAAAAGTTTCTCCTTTACTAGCACCCCACGGAGCCAAAGCTAGCAGGCAGGATGTTGGTTACAGATGGAGAAACCCTCTAATCAGGTATGTGTTGTGTTGTTGCACACAGAACTACTTCAAGGTTAATCTCACTTCCTGTGCGTGCCACAGTGTTTAGTTACTATACAGTCATTAGCAGTCACCACTCACCATATGCAAGTCAGCAGCAGATTTTAAATAACCTACTGTACAGGTATTGCATTGCGTGTGTAGTTTCCAGCTGTAAATTTGATTATGTTAACGATTTAAGCCCTATACACTTTGTCGTATGACACATTGTGAGCTTGTAGATCTATTTTTGAAAATAGTGAATATTTGTAAAATATTTGTATTTAACTTTTCCCCTATAATGGCGCACCTGCAGGTTCAAAGTGGCTAACGTGACACTTCCCCTTCACTTGTTGGGAGGACCAGAGAACAGTCCGGAAAATCCCTCAGTGGCCGAAATATTGAAGTTCCAGACCTACAGGTAATCTCAGCTGCCATCAGAACTTGTAACCTCTAGCCCAGTGCCAAAGTGTACTCTCCCAGATGTTTAGCATTCTGGCCTCGTCTGTGCAACTTCCTAAAAGCAGCCCAGGCACCAGTGGGACTGGGAGAATCTGAGACTTGATAGAAATCAACCAGAATAGCCTACACCCTACAAGATGCGACTGCAAAGTGGGTGACAGGTGCTCTTTAGTTATTAACAGCGTTGCTGTGCTACATTTAGCTGACGCAGCAACATACCTCCCATAGTACACCTCAAGGCAGAGACGGGTCATATAAGCTGTAGTGCATGCCATCAAAACAAAGGTTTTCCCTTGTAAACACACTTCAAACCAACTCATTCATAGTAAACAAAATGTCTGTTCTTCATGAACATGTATTGTGTTTCCGACAAGAACAAGTATTTTAGTCATGTTGGCAAAAATCCTAAAATGATGGCAAAACTAATACTAAAATGTAATAGATGCTCAAAATCCTTCAAAGAAGAATAAAAAATATGATTTGATCTGGAAGATTTGCTATTTTAATCATTTTTGAAACATGGATAGTACTATAAAATAAGGCTTTAAACATTAAAGTTTAGTTTCTCAAGCAACTGGTTACAAAATACCATGGTTGATGTATAGTTTGTCAGTTGCTGCAATATAGGCATAGGCTCTTGGCATTACTGTGGGATGTCTGGGCTTGGAACTGATCCACAGCAATAAGCACAAAGGCATGCTTTCCACCTGCTGCTGGTGTAGAGGCTCAAGAGTTGCACTACTACAAGAAGATTTAGCCTTCTCGGCAACAAAAGGAGAAGTAATTTTTTGGTTGACTTACCTGTGGCGGTCACCACTGCTCGAGGAGATGCAGAAAAAGAGAAAAAGACCAAATATCCACGTGAATGGCTGCATGTCTCTTAAATGTAAGCAGCAGAAGCACTGTGTCTCTCTCCTGGCTGTCTTTGGCTGCTATGAATTCTTACAAGTCCTCCAGAGGGGCTTCCACGCATTAAGTGCTTAGGCAGTGACCCCACAAACAAGTTTCAATGAGTCTTCTCACAAGACAAGCCAGAATTTGTTTGCTACTCCCACACAAACTCCCACTCTCCTCCAGTGAAGAATCTCTCTCTCTCCCTCTCTCTGTCTCTGTCTGTCTGTCTCTGTCTCTCTCTATCTGTCGCTCTCCCTCTTTCTCTCTCACGCTCTTGAAGGTGGCAGTAGCTATGGTCCTTGTCCCATAATTTGTTTCCTCTCTCTCTCTGAAGCTCCAGGGGTAGGCTGTGTGAATCTCTGTGTGAAATGGCACTGCTGTGCGACTGAGGAGGGTTAAGAGGAGGTAGGATTGGGTTTGCAAGGGGGGTGGGGATTTTGTCAAGGGGTGCGCTATGCTGTAACCCAATACAGGACCACATAAAGCTTTTCCTACAGAACCTAAGCCAGCAGGGTCAAATTGTGCTGTTTTTATTGTCTTTATTTCCAATACAGAACATGGTTTTGCTGCTACTCCAGTCTATTTCTAATTATCATCAGAATTTCTAGATCAATGGTATGTGTGCATTTGTGCATGCATGCGCGTGTGCGTGCATGTGTTTTTTTTTTCTTCCAGGCTCAGATTTTGTCCTTCTGGATAATTAGCCGGATCAACTAATTGTGGAACTCAGACATGCATAGGCCTGTCATTAGCAGCTGCACCCCTCTTTGAAGTCATGCTCACAAGTTGCACATAAAGTCTAGCTCCCCTCACACATGCTAATTCTTCAGTTCAGCCATAAAAGCTCTTAATGAGTTTTCAAACTTTCAAAGTGAGTGTGGACATCTGGTATAGCTCATCTCTGCCCTTGGCAGTGGACAGGTGAAGTTTGTTGTGGGAACGCCACATGGGAACAGAGACAATTGGACTTACCTTTCATTACTGGTGTATATTGACTTGAGTGTTTCTCGTGAACTGACCGGTCACATTCATGCTGGGTTGAGCTCCAGCGTTAAAGTATAGGAGTTGTGGTGCAGTGCCACTTTTTACATGTTCATTCTACACCATCATTCTACACCATGGTGCACCATGCCATGGCATGGTGCACCATGCCATGGGCTCGAACCCTTTGTACAGCACTCCTGTCCGGAAACCACTCCTTCAAAAGAGTTTGCCTCCCTCTGACATGGTGATCTGAGAGCCGCAATGGCAATTGCTTTCAGATGAGAAGAAAGCCTGTATTTAGACACTAGAGTTATTACTTTTCCAGATATTCCATGGGGTTGTTCTTGTTCTTCCATTAGTGTAGGGTGAATGCAAGGAATGGATCCATAGGGGTAAACTAAAAGGACAGCATGGGAGGCAGGCCTGCAAGATCAGAAATTGTTACATTTCAGTCATAAAGTAAACATATGGCATACGTTTGGTTGGACCCATGTGAATGAACGAGCGAGAGAAAATGATCTGTAAAGTCTTAAATGCATAAAGGTGATACTATGTGGGATAGTAATGAATAATGATGTTTGATTGAGGAGTACTGTACAGTCTGTAGTGGATTATATTCCAGCAGCTAATTTATGTCTCTCAATTGTGACCTTTGCCTTCTCTATGAGCAGCCATTCCCAACCAAGTTTTATAGCAATCTGCTTATTCATTACTGTTTTATATAGCTTACAATCAGATTCTGTTGTTGACAAACACAGAAACAGAAAAAATACTGCATTGCTGCAGGCAGAGTAAGCACAACAAGTACTGCATAAGGATCCTCAAACAGGAATGTGTCTAAATACGAACATTCTATGACAAATTTGATGCTTAAAATGCCATGGTATTTTCTCATATTTCCCCACATATTTCCCCATTTCTTATCGTCACAGTGGTTTTCACAGATGAAAATATGATCCACCACCGAGCAGACACTGAGCTTTATTTAGCCAGGTGCTACTCTATTGTCAGTCTTGCAAAATCACACCACACCTGGATTGTTTGGGCTTTCGGGATATGTCACGGAATACGATTTTATGATAATCTACAGATGAAATAATGTCTGGAAGGATCCTTTGGTCTTTTTTTAGAGTTCTCTTTTTATCCACTGAACTGTGTACTCATTCCCTCAACACCTTAACTGACTGAACCACCAATGTGCGTGTAACTGTCACCTATGATAATCTATTAATAATTTACCCAACAAGTACCATACATATGGTCCAGGATAACACACATAAACATTATCACAAAAACGGCTACCTATTTGTGTCCTATTTCAGGGTAAAGCGACCTGGAGAATCAGAGCCAATCCAGGAAACGCATCAGCAAAAAAAGGGGATTTTTATGTACAGTATATGTGTGATAGCAACCAGCTGGACTTGATAAAGCCATTTTTCCCACAACACCCGTTGTATGTCTTGCAGACAGCCTGGGTTTCCCCCTGTTGGACACGATTCTCACCTTTGATCCCACTGTGGTTTAAAATGCTGTGCACATATACCGTATTTTCTGGACTATAAGGTGCAGCTAAAAGCCTTTAATTTTCTCAGAATACGACAGTGTACTTTATCATCTGTAGCGCCTTATATATGGATTGTTTGACTGCAGAAGCTTCTGTCCTATGTTGACTGCAGTAGCTCCTAGTCTTTGCATTTTATAATCCGGTGTGCCTTATATGAAAACAGTCATAAAATAGGCCAATCATTGAAGGTGCACTTATAATCTGGTGCGCCTTATAGTGCAGAAAATATGGTACATACAGTATATCATATTTGGACATCATTACTTTAAACATACCGAGATGTGAGAAGTGAAGTGCTCATTTTGTCTCAGCCTTCCATCTTACTGGCTTATTTTACTTACTTTTAAATTAATAATTCACCAAAAAATCTACATGTACCTTGTCAGCTGCCCCTCACAAGTTGAAATGTCTTCATCCACATATACCACATAGCACAAGCAGCTTTCCCTAAAACACTCAAGCGAAGGTGACCAGTTCTTTAAGATAAAGATAAAGGAAACATAGAAATTGCTGCATAATCCAAATATTCTGTAACCAACGATTGCACTTGAGCGGAAAATACCTATATTTTAGAATTATTTAGTGCAAATCTTCACTACATTACAGATGTTGCTTGTCACAGATTTTTAAACACAGCAAGAGATTTTGCATTCTCGTCATGTACCGTAGACTGTGTTTTGCACTAATGTGCAAATAGCACAGAGTGACATCATTTCATGATGACTTGGTTCATATCTTACAAGCTTTATGGGTGATGAGGTCAGTGTCATGATCTTCATATTTGGAGACGGTCATATATGGAACGTGTCTTGAGAAGACGTAACAGAATAAACACCATATGTGGTGGTGTGGCGTGTCTGACGGGTCAACAGGTGGACATACAGGTTTTGCAGGTTCTCATAGTAATCTGAACTACAGTTGGAATAAAGAAATGTGACCGATAGGCTATGTGTTTTTAAAGGGTGCAAGATCTTATAAATAAGGTCTAAGCAGCTCTTCTCACATCTCATCAACTACGGAGGACTACTGTTGTAATCGTCCGTAGTTGATGAGATGTGAGAAAGGCCAGTCAAATCTAATAAGAGACCTTTTGTAGAACAGAACAAAAAAATGAAGAAAGAAGACAATGCAGTGCATCTATGACCCTGTCATAGATGTACTGCAGTGCTATAGTTCTGCTAAGAACACTATGACTAGCTCAGGAACCTGATGTTAGGTAGGAAAGTGGAGGGCAGCAATCCAGGAATCCCAAGTTGGTGATGGCTAGAAGACTCCTCTTGTAGTGGCTAAAGTAATGAACCTGCAGTTTACTCTGTGCCCACTTGGGGGAGACTCAAGATAGGATGTCATTGTAAAACCCATGAATTGGTTTGTTTACAAACAGAGATTTTGGAGGTCTGTTTCCAGTATTTAATGTGCCATGATTGGACACTGGGGAGAGGCTGTGGCTTAAGGAGTGATAAAGGTTTTCTGTTTTTTTTTTTTTTTTTTTTTTTTTTTTTTTGCTGTTTATGTACTAAATGAAGTCGACATGTACTTGATTCTTAATAATATTTATAATAAATTAATAATAATATTATGTTTGGGTCCAAATTATATAGAAATGTTTGGTCTCTGTAATGCTTACTTCTTAGACTTATTTCTGTTATCTCCATCTCATGGCTCACAAAATAGCTGTTTCCTCATCTACATATGACATAAATTGAATGTTTGTGTAAGATGAAAATCTTTACTATAGCTGAATATAGAAGGGGCTAGCAGCCTAGCACCCTTCTAAAATGTGTTAATTTCAAGATTTATGGTATTTTATGTTAGCTCCCTTGTATGGTTAAATTTGGATATAGGTTCTAATAACAATAATAAATAAATAAATAATAATAAAATATCATGTTTCTAAAACATGTCACTTGGGTGCTGTATAAACCTCTCCCCTTCCCAACTATATGCCAAGAGCCCCAGATTGATGTACAGTGTATGGCAACAGGCACTGTCTAAGTAATGTGATGTGACACATTGTGAGTATGTAGATTGGACATTTGTAGCAACTGAAATAAACTAAAGGCATTATGAGATATTCAAAAACAGATCTACAGTCAAATGACACGCCATGAGCTTGTATAACCCCCACTATGAGAACCATAGGAGTTGAGCCAATCACTCACAATATATATGAAAGACTAATTGCTGGAAAGGTGTAGCGGCAATCTCCCTAAATAGTTCACCTGTCTACTGTCTCCCCTGGCAGATCCTTGGGTTCTGCCTTTTTGTCTCAACCTTATGGTTTCTAGTCCATAGACCCTGCCAAGTACCTCACTTTATTGTATTGTTTTATATTGTGGGGATTAAATGAATTCTAGACCAGCAGAACAACCACAAAAGCAATGGGATGTCTGTGGTCATCTTTTCAGAGGCACAGACCAGTTCAGTATCTTGATCTTGTATTGCCTTTCTTTGGCTGTTTGTCTCTGTTTTGCTTTACCTGATCCCAAAATCGGTTCCTGCACAACTCTAGGTGAAAGAGACATCTTATAGGCCGACACATCACCCCCATCTACAGTTTTCATAGTACCTATGTTTATTACATCCAGTGGTTCTGAAAATGCCTCAAGGACATAGGCTGGAAGTTATATGACTCAGATGCTCAGATGCATTGCAAAACAGCTATAGTCACATAGTACCTAGTACCTACTGTACATCAGACAGAACAATACTATACTATTAATCTAGTAGTGTAGTGTTTTTATGGTGACATAATATGTGGGAGTTCTTTCTGAGTTCAAACCACTGTCTGCCTGAGCATAATGTGTCTGCTGCTTTGGTTTGAAAAACAAACCGTAGTTGTTGCTGAATGGAATTTTACTGGGAAAGTGAATTATTCTGTGCTCTGTCACTAGAGGTCTCTGTTGGCTCAGTTTTAATAGATACATTTGCATATACAGTGTTTTTAACACTTCACATGTAAAACATATGACCTTCTAAACGTAATAATTGGGGAATGTTAAACATTTTGTTAAATCCAAACTATTATACATTTTACCTTCATTCATGGTTTTATTATTATTATTCAAAGTCTGTCGGTTCCTCATGCCATCTCATTCAGAAACTGCAGCACTAATGTATTAATTTGCAAACACTGCAGCACAGGACTCTATAGTTGAGTCATTGCCAACTTTTTCAGGAAGTGATTCTGCCCGCTTCCTGCTTTCACTTTTTAATTTGGGGGCGAGACGCAGCACCATTCATTAATATCACAGCTTGCAGTGAGGTTCCTCTTCCATAATAACAGATGCACCTGTTTCATTCTTCTTACAATCTGGGCTCACCTATTCGCACAGGTGTCCTGCATCATGTCCACAGGCACAGTGAGCAGGGCTTTGACTATAAAAGGAGAGACAGAACTGTAGAGGCATTTTGAAAGTGATGTGTCTTCACCACCACATCCTGCCCTAAGTGGAAGATGACATAGGAGTTATGTGCATTGAAGTGAACGCTCATGGCTGCATCAAAGAGACTTTGCTCAGCAGTGGTGTGTTATTATTGGACACCTCTACTAGTTTTGACCAGTATGAAGGCAACCTCAACGTTGGCCAGACTTTCTGGGGGCTTGTTTGTTGCAGTGCATTGTTTATTGTCTCCACCAGGTCAAAAGCACAGGGAGAGTAGCACAGGAGCGGTCCGTTTAGTACAAAATGCTGCAAATCATCAATGTAGTGTTGGAATGCAGTGTAACTATACAAGGCATATTCCCACTAGGTGGAGCAGAAAATCCCACATGACATTTTTGGCGCTATAATAAGCTGAGTTGCGTCTTTAACTGCACCGATCTGCATAAAACATAGTAAGCACACTCTCTACATCCCGAGGAAAAAATGTCTGTTTTTTTTTTTTTTTAGTTCCGCCAGGATTCCCAATTATGTGCAACACTTTTTCATATTAGTCACTCAGATTTTATCCAAATATCAATCCTGGTGAAGACCCATGCCCTGAGGGGCATGCTTCTAGTTCATTTTTCATGTCACATGGCTCAGATCTTTCTGGCCAGTTAACCTTCCCCAAAGGTCAAAGCTCAAAGCTGGCCTTTTATTCTATACTTCAGTCGAGCAGCTTCTTGTTACTGATATATACACACCACACACGTGTTGTAGATCAGAGACTATGATGTCTTGTGATAGTCTTGAAGTATGAGAAAAATCACCTCACAGCAGGGTTCACTGTTTAAGTGTGTCATGAAGTGGAGTATTTTCCCCCATTCTCATGGCAAAATCAATCTTAGTTCTGGCCATGTACTGTACACAACAGCTTGAATCCTGCATTAGTGTAGGGATTACAGACGCCTTACTTTACATGTAAAATTGCTTCTTGTTGTTATTATGGTGGTTATGAGGAAAGTCTATGAAAATGAGAAGAGCCCAATATCATTTCCTGTTTCTAGTTGGAAAAGATTTTCTGGCTAGTGATGCTGGAAGACAATATATTGAACACAATCTATTTGGATTTCAGTAACTGAAAGACTTGATAGTGATATTTTATATACTAAACTTTGATATACTAACTTATAACTTATAATAAAATAAACTAACTAACTTCAGTCCATACTGTAGTGTGTATGCACACACACACCATCACAAAATGTGAGCTTGACTGTAACACCTAGAGGTTCTTCTTTTCTGGGGCGCACTGCATACAAAGCAAGCAGTGAGCTGTGAGCGAGCAGAGAAAATCCTCTTCATGGTCAGATCTACCAGCAGACATGAGATCTACAAACACATTCTGATGCATTGTGAGCACAGTTTTGAATCTAACTCCACCTCATTATGAAACTGCTGGAGACCGCTGTGCTGTGACTGGCAAAAACGCCGCCTCAACCCACACAGCCCCTCCCCTCAAATACTAGCACCGCCTTGGCATGGGCCTGAGGAAAAGTATTTGTCTGTAGGACAAAGCAAGTGTCTGCAATGCATGCAGCATCAAAGTAGAAGTGACATAGAGGGGGAAAGGCAAAAATATACCGTAGCTATACATGTATTTCGTTTTTTGGCTAAAAAGTTGCCTATAATATCTTTAATGCTTTGTAACAGTGACTACACAGTGTAGAACATCTAAGGTAATGTGCCCTGTGTTTTTTTTACTGTTATCGGCATGAAATGCAGTGCATTGGAGTCAGCAAGTATACAGTACTTGGAGACAAAGCTGTGTCTGGGTAGCTGGTTGGACTGACAGCTAAGCACATTCCTCAGACAGTTTTCATATAGCAGTCTGAACTCTGTGCAGGGCTTAGTATTTGAACAAATCTACCCTGAGAACATAAATATCTCATCATAAATCAGGGCTTTTTGTCTCATGACTAAAGATTTATTGTTTGTTTTCTTTCATTACTCGTTGAGAATGGAAAGTCCAGTTCATAATGGAACCCCCCCAAGATGCCTTTAACTGAGCTGAAGCCACAGTATACTTTGTCGTACAACAGTGTCACAGTTATTTTTGGCAAGCAGCACCGATGTGTGATGGAATATATAGTATATTACAGCTCATCTACAAGCTTACAACACATTGCAACATGCCGCTTTGTGAGCTTGCACATTGGCACATTCTACTATGAGATGACAGACCTGAATTTAAATCTTCCTCTGACTTTCGAAACTCCATAATAAAACAATTGCAGGAACAAAAACAGTGAAGAATGGATGGCCATTCATTTACGTGAGTCATTTTCTCATCGTTGTTCAATATCAAAATGGTGCACGTTTCCTGTTTCGAACGAGCCAGTCTGTGCAGAAGTGAGATTACACCACATCCATGTCAGCCTCATTCTGAACCAGGGGACACTAGATTCAGTGTCTTGTCTCAAGGGGAAGCTCTGGCTCTTTCATTACTCGCAAAGCATAGAAACAACCGTTAGCCTGTAGTAGGCTGTAAACTGCTATCTGATCTAGGCAGTGGACTAGTGGACTGTACTGTGCTCTGCACACCAAGGGCGCGATTTTCCTTCCACCCGTTGTCCCTAACGTTACCCGATACCCGCAGCGAATTCCCTTATTGCTATTTTGGTCACCTTTTCTCTTCCCTTAGCCACTATTCTTTATGCCGACACCGTTATTTGTGGCTGGAGGTGTGGTCATGGGCGTGTTTGTTGCGCAGTCCCTTAAGTTGCTAATTTCGTCAAATAGATTTGAGAACTAGATAACGCCATCTGAGACCACCCCTTAATCCCGATCCCGCATCGAGCAAAATGTAAGTGTCGGTGATTCGGTGGACCGTTTCCACCAAAATCCCGTCACTTACATTTTGCTAGATCCCGCATCGTAGAGAAGACCTACCCACATATACTATACAGCATCTGAGAGAGGAGGCTTTTCCCGTCACGCTGCATTTTGAAATGTAAAAAATGGTCCAGAATTGACTGAGAAATGAATGATCAAAAAAACGTCTTTTTTTGCCGCGAATTGCCGACTTTTTTGCAATTTACTTTATAACATTTCGCAGACTTGGGATAAATGCACGCCACATACAGCAAAAAAACATGGAACATGTTTTTTCAACATAAAATGTTGAATGGTAAGAAATGATTGAGAATTGACCGAGCTATAATTGTTTGAAAATGAGAGCTATGATCTTTGGGAATAGGCTACTCATGCATGTGTCTGTCCTAAGCCCGCAGCCAGGCTGCGTGCTTAGGAGGGTCAGACATAGCAGTAGGGATAAGGGAACTAGATAAGGGATGAATTAAAGCGAATGGCAAGACCAACACGGATTGGATGAAAGCTAAAAACGCCCAAACCACACCTATGCATAATTTAACGGGTATAAGAGGTGTTTAAGGGAGATGGCATGGTTACGAAATTATCAACTTTGGTGTGGGAACGCCTCTTCCCCAATGCTAAGTGCGTTAATTGCGCATAAGGGCTAATGTAACCAAAATCGGGCCCCAAATCTCTTAGCAGAAAATAGCTGAGCTGTGTGTGTGTGTGTGTGTGTGTGTGTGTGTGTGTGTGTGTGTGTGTGTGTGTGTGTGTGTGTGTGTGTGTGTGTGTGTGTGTGTGTGTGTGTGTGTGTGTGTGTGTGTGTGTGTGTGTGTGTGTGTGGCTGAAGACAAAGAATAACAATGAACGGTCTTCAGTGATGTAGTTATGTGCTCACATCACTGTTTGAAGGCATTCTTTGGAAACAAAACACTAGCTGTCAAATTAGAAACAGATTAGTGTGATATGTCAATCGTCTTTACATAAATGCTGTCGATTCCTATTGTGGGGGTGGTCATTCGGCGAAAATAGCACACAACCTCATATGTCACAACCCAACATGCTAAAATTCTGTGCTATAAGCTGACATTTTTGCAATTTTGTGCAGATCACAAACACGGCGTGTACTTGTAAATCAGCTATTTTCGTATTACATAGCATACACTAGGCCAGGGGTGGCCAACTGGTCACAGACTAAGAGCCACGTTTTTCACTGTGTTACTGCAAAGAGCCACATCAAACGGTCACAACTGTTATAAAACCGCCGCGACGGCCGTCACGGTCGCAAATAGATTTCCCCTCTCCTGCCATAAGACATGTGCGTTTGTGTGCAGGTGCGCAATGCAAAGACACACTATTAAAACATATAGACATATATTTAGAAACAGGGTTTACAATCCAAAAAAGTATTTGACAAGTGAAAAAACGTACACCTACACCTCCACGGTGGACTAGGAATCAGTCCTTGGTCGAGTGGCTGGACACCACTGTATAGGGCAGGGGTTTTCAACAGGTGGTTTGGGGACCACCAGTGGTCCCTGAGAGGATTCCAGGTGGTCCCCAGGCTAAATGATGTAAAGTTGGTTAGACAGAAGTCTACACAACTAGAGAATGTAGAAGATTAACGGTAATTTTGATCTGTATGTTTGACTGTTTTGTTTTCTTTGAAATCCAGCCTGGAATTGTTGACAAAAGTAAACAAAATCTTTAGCGCCGCTAAAGAGCCGCATGCAACCAGCTGAAGAGCCGCGTGTGGCTCGCGAGCCACGGGTTGGCCACCCCTGCATTAGGCACTAGTGTAATGGCATACTGCAGCTGCCTGGATAATGACTCATCCCATAATGCATTTAAATTGTGTCTCGATCTTTATGCTCTTTTGCCAGCAAATGTGGCTTTTGCTTAATTTGAGTGTTTCTGCTAGCTACATAGGCAGATAATAGAGATTCAGAGTCAGATTACCCCCACAGTTTAAACAGCTGTGGAGGTAATCTGAACCTCTGCCTATAGTTTTTTGTTATCCATTATTTCATCCACCACACCAGGGACTAAGCAAACTTCTGTCTTTGTATTTACTCCATCATTATCTGGGCAGAAGAGCATAATTATAGACTATCTCATGGTCATATATTGTTGTCAGGGAGTTAAAGATTAATCTACCTAGAAATGATTTGCTATCTTATATAATCTAATGTCAGTATTTTTTGTGTGACACTGATATCATCCATTTCTTCTTTGCATATAAAGAAGGTGAATTTCTGGATGTGTGACAACTGTTGCCGGGTGTTGCCAGAACGGCCAGATACACCCTCAGCTTTTGTGCCCGAGATTCACAACAATAGCAGGGGTTCTTTTTCCCACCATGGATATGATAATGAAGACGAGGATGAAGATGCTGAACTTTCACAGCGTCTACTATTAACGCATCAAAATGACCCCAGCCATTTTGGTGTGAATCATGTAACATGCAGTATTAATTGACTGATGGAATACTTTATTCACAGTTTGCAGAAAAAAACAGGACAGAAACACACAGCTCAAAAAGGTCTGTGAAGATCTATAACAAGAAAGCCTATAGCCTTCTCGGTCCCATTCACAAGTGGTCCCATTCGGTCCCATTCACAAGTGCTGTGTAAAAACATATACAGTAAACGGTTAGGAACTTGAAGGAGAATAGGGATTCATATTCCTTGAGTCAAATCTCTGTTGTGATTGGTGGAGAGATGGCATGGAAGTACTGTAGTTTCACAGTTCCATGGGGGCATTTGTGGTGTAGCGTGTCTTGTAGACGAGGCACATTGCAAGTTACTGTACTCACTTAATCGCCTAAGCCTAATCTATCAAAATGAGCCGGGGTAAGGTGAGTTGTTGGAGTAAGACCAAGCAGTACCCAGAGCTGACCAGTTTTGGTGCCTTGATTGTTTTAAGGGACTTTGTACCGCTATGGTACCACGATGTGCATGTGTGTCACCTTAAGTGACATTAGTAATAAAGAACACAGTCATTTGTGTTGACAAGAGAGAATTGTTTATTGTGTGTGCTGGGAGAAGTCAGATACTTGTTAGCTGACGGGCTGACATCATCACTGCAAATTATACAGTTACAGTAAATGTTTGTTTGTGTACTGTACAGTATGCTTGTGCCTGCATTCACATGTGCGTATCATTGCCCTCAGGACAGATTGTGATTGTGTGGAATTCACTCTCTCCTACTGCATGCTATCATCCATAAGCTGGTTTACGTGTATTTTAGCAGGTCCTTGAAGCCGAAGCACAGTTTTTTTTTAGATTTAGTTGTTGGGCTTTTTATGCCTTTATTGACAGAACAGTATGGAGACAGGAAAGGGGGAGAGATGGGGATTGACACGCAGCAAAGGCCCGGGTGTCAAACCCGCGGCACGCCGTCAAGCTGGCTTAGCAGCCTAGGTGCCCAGACGGTTGAGCTAACCGCCTGGGTGAAGCATGGTTCTTATTTCGTATTTTATTTAGTAGTTTTTAAGTATTGATTACAATCCAACAAGAAATCAGACATAAGTCTACAATGTCACAAAATGCTTACAGTCAGTTGTACAACGTACAGTACATAGCAACAGCAGCAGTTGTTGGCTAATCCCACAAACTGCAAGTGTTTTGTCACATATTATGCCAATTATGAATATTGCTCTACATATGCAAGTTTGGAGAAGAGACAAAGGATGTGAGGTAGGTCTACGTATAGGTGTGTTAAATCAAATGTGGGTCTATGGCCTAAGCAATGAATATCAAACAGGGGGAAAATCACTGCAGTAGGTCAGGAGAGTTTGGCTGTCAGAGTGGTTGTTGGCAGTGTTGCCGTTTGCATATTCAAGTCAGGTTTAAATGCCCAATGACCTTTGACCTCAAGGTCAAATGGGTGTCTGAGACAAAACTAAAGGGCAAAGGCATTGAGATGCTTGGCCTCTTTCCACCAGTGAGCAGCATTCTGATTCCCATATGCAGATTGTGCACGTTTTACTTATTATTTCTTACAAAGCTCCAGAATGTTTTTAATGCTTTAGGTGGCAAACAACAAAAAAGGGAATTAGAATGCCCTCCTACTGAGGGCATTCAAATTATGGCTTGTAGAATGATGCTAAAAAATTGTGAATTATTGCTGTGCCTGTGGGCTGATTATTACTTTGCTCTGCAGGAGATTGGAGACTTCCCTTTTATTTCTTAAAGGTATAGTAAGTGATTTCTCTTAATTCAAATATTGTTAATTTTTTTGCTAAACCTCCCGACTATAGAGTGCGGTGACCAAAGGAGTTCCTCCGTCCCCAGTGAGCCACTGAGGTCAAAACACTGTGGTCAGTTTCACTTTGGGCTTTGGGAGAAAAACCTTCCCGTACCCT
This sequence comes from Benthosema pterotum, assembly GCA_039105355.1. NCBI lineage: Eukaryota > Metazoa > Chordata > Actinopteri > Myctophiformes > Myctophidae > Benthosema > Benthosema pterotum. Next base: position 18,900,560 of record CM076978.1, read on the forward strand.
CATCCCATCAGGATGGGATGGGGGTGCGTGGTGTATGTCCTGTTGGCCTGTTGCACTGAGTGTGGGCATGTGCACATCTTGTTTCCAGGGAGACTGGAGAGTTTTCCAAATCACCCAAATCACTGAATGCTCCTTTAATCTTGTAAATCCATATTGTTGATATTGCCTGGACTCTACACTGTTGTCAGTCATTGATTATATGTAAGTTACAAAAAATGACTGTTTATAGTCTCTCAGCTGCATACTATTGTGCCATGAGTATTATTGTCTTTTGACAATAACAAACCACAATTCCCCACAAATGGTCGAAACGGAAACATAACCTACTAAGTACATAAACAAATGGCGTATTTGACATTCCCACGGTGTGCCTTGTTGCTCTGTTCCCAGACAGCATGACTGCAGGACAGGACTGTTTTACGATTATCATTTGTTAGGGGAATAAACAGGCAACAAATATGATTTACTGCAAATTTGAACATTACCGTGGGTGTCAAGATCTGGCCTTTCATAGTATATATACTAAAATGTATATTGTATGAAGCCCAAGCCTCTAATAATTACAATAACGATTACCGTGTATTTTTTAAGATAATTGTGGTATTTGATCATCGTCAGTTAAATTCATTTTCTAACCAGTCATTGCCAGTTCCCTCCTGGCTCCTGCCTACTGCAGTCCATATTACTGCCAACCCAAGCTGCTGTCCTGGGGAGAGAAGACAACCACGTGACAATCACCAGCCACTTGTTTAGCATCTGACACCAGGAGATTGTAACACCAAATGCTTTTCCTCGGTTCTGCTTCTTGCCAAACCGGTGACACTCCCAAACAACCTGTTGATGTTTCTAGTAAAACAGCACTGCACAGACAGACTGACCTGCTGGTTTCCCTGTTCCCACTCATGAACACTGCAAATTGTGTTATTAGTGTTGTGTTGAGGGACATTAGCCCCTCATATGTCCAGCTTTGTGTGTGTGTTTGTGCCAAATTTGAGATGATTTGAATCATTCAGTTCATGTTGACTTCTTAGCCTCTAGTGTATTTGAAACAATGCAAGCCCTACCTAGTTACAGTATATCTGTATTGTGTATTGTGTACTTAAGGCACTGACTGTGCTTTGTTTTTGATCACTTTAAAGCCCCATATATTTTGCAATGAGAAGAAATAGACAGCTAGTCTACTAGTCTACTTGGAAAATGGTGATGGTGACATTTTTTTGTTATTTATTAGTGTATAAAATAGTATACACTTGCACTTATAGTATAATGACAAAGCCAGTTTCACAGTCATGTTGCCTCCATGTTGTGATACTGTAGTAGGGAAAGGGACTGGTTGAAGAACTGAATTCATGCACAAGAGCTGCAATGTCCATGTGATACAGCAAGCTGTTTTCGAGGACAACATATTTTGCATAATTTTGTCAGAGGAAAATAATTAGCGTGGCTTCAAGCTTGAATCCTTTGTTTTTGTCTTTGCATGAAAAGTTAAAAATATGCCATAGTGAAATAATCTACAGCAAGGACCGGTCATTGGCTTTAATATTCTGAGCAGACACTTTAATAGGCTCACAATGTGCAGAGAGCTAAAAGTACCTGTCTGCTACCATGGAAACAGGCATCTGGACATTCAGATTCTAATGTAGATTCTAATGAAGATCTTGTAACTCCCTCTTGTGTGTAGTAACACCTGTAGGAACTAGGCTTGTATTACACCTGCAGTAACCTGTTTTAAGTACCATATTGTGTTCTTGTAGTCAAGTGTAATGTTACATGACTCAATTTGCTCCGGCTATTAAAGAATGCTTAGTTGAAGATGTTAAGATTTAAGGTCAGCAGTTTCAAGCTCAGCTCAATTTGCACTACAGTTACAGTACCTTTAGTTACAAACAGCACACTTGTGACATTTTCTTGGATTGGCTCCTTAACATCATTGTCTCCACCAGGGAGAAACCTGGGGAGAAAGTATGTTGTGCACTCCGTCAGTGTGTGTCCGTCTTTCTGTCTGTTACCAGCTAATCTCTGGCACTGTTAACCTGGGGAAGCCAAAATGAACCACTGCCCCAATTTTTTTTCCACATTGGCGTAGCGCCACCATGAGGCTGAGTTAGGCAAAACACTTTTATGTAGATTACTCATACTCATTTTATGCAAACATCACACAATTTGCTATACATTATCTTTATAGTCTTGTGATCAACACAAACATGCATATTTCCAATATTCCATCCTGATTTGCTAAGATGGGCTTCCAAAGCTTGCATGAGTGCCCGTTTTGAATAAAATGCCACAAATCAAAAACACAGTGTGAAGTTTCCATAAAATTATACACACACCTTTCCACTACTAGGCCAAGGACAGCATGCCACTCATTTTCTTCAGATCCAGCCTCATGTTGTCGCTACAGAAGGGCAATTACTGTTTTTAACTGTTTTTAGCTGTATTAACGGCATTGTTCTGTGTTGTATGTGCACTCCCTAGAGGACATGGAAATGTTTTTCCTACATCCCCCCCACATTTGCCAGTTATAATGCCACTATAAGGCCAATTTCAACAAAAACATTGTTTTTATTCGTCACACAGATTTCATCCAAATATCACACAAATGTGTACATGTGATTGCTGTAGTCATGTGATCACAATGAGTCTGCTTGATTTACTCCTAAATACTTTGCTAAACATCACACACACTAGTAAGACCTGTGCACTTTTTGTAGTTAACCATAACTCTGTCATGTTCTGTATTTTGGCTATGAAGTATATAGCTCAGGTCAGTGGTTCTCAAAGTTGGCTCCAATATAGCCTCAAGGTATAATAAAGGATTTGCTTCCACGTGGATGGATCTCAGGTGTTATGGATGCACAGTATTATTAACACTGAGATGTCATACCATTGTGACGAGGCATGGAGACTTGCAGACACAGACAGACAATTGACCGATTCCACACCGTTGAACTGATTGACACTGTGTCCGTAGATACTAGATACAGAGGTTCTTCTTACCACACAGCAGGTCCAGAGGGTACCCGTCACAACACTGGCATATGGCCTCCCAGTGCCATGGACCAAACTCACCACTACAATCACCCCTCAGTGCGCCTGTCATTTGTCTCTCACTGAGCTGTGTGTGTGTGTGTGTGTGTGTTGAACAAGCCTGGTGCTGGAATTGCAGATGTATTTAATGACCTCAGTCATTGTCCACATAATGACTGAGGCAGTGGCCTGCCGGCCTGGAAATTACATAACCTCTCTCTCTCATGTCTGCAGCAGGAAGGGGGAGTGTAGGTCTTCATACAGTATTTGGCCTCTAAAATAGTCTCATGATGGCTAAAATATTGACTGAATGAGTCTTCTCAGCCCAGTGACCCTAGGTACTAATGAGACCACTGTGAGCTAGAGTGAATCTTTTATACCAAACACATACAATTAACCCCCCCCCCCAACTTCAACATTTTTGAGCAGCCTGCTTTCAGTGATGTAAGCCTATTCGGCCCTCTCGTCAATTCAGGGCCATCCATCACTGAAGCCATCTCACCATATCTTTTAGCTCAGAATTAAATTTCTCATGTACAACTAACATTTGTACACCATTAAGTTAAATCACTCGGAGCATGTGTATTGCCTGAGGACTGCTTGACACATTCAGGTTCTGCCAGTCACCATACATTGTCCCCTCAGACATTTTGTAAACAGCCTTGTTTTCTGTACTGTAAAATCCTGAGTGCTTATTTTACAAGGTGAAAGTTTAGATGTATACACGTTTCCCCACAAACATCCTCTGCCTACACTGCTTAGTTTGTACTACATGTAAAAGTTAATTAGCCCCACGTGAAATAGTTGCAGGCACAGCTTAACTCAGGATAGTGCGACTGAGGGAAGCCTTACTGTACACAATTCTCATGTTTTAAGTGGCATGTGAGGACAAGATTTTACTACACAAGTGTTGAACATGCAACCTTGTGCGCAACTATAGTCTCAAAAATGTTACCCAAAGCCAGTTCAGCATCACACAACATATATTGCAAAAAGCAGTGCACTGACTGCAGGGAGAAATTAGTCATTTAAAATGTATTGCAGTTTTGCCAACTGTGTTCAAATACCAATTACACCCTAACCAGACAGCATATGCTGTAGTACCATCAAGTAGATGACACACAAGTCATATTCAACTTTTTTTATTTGCATATAAAACATGTGCATTCAGGATGAATACAAAACTGCAACACATAACACAAGCCGCTCTCCAATTATAATACTGCCCTCCCAACACCCCTTCTGCAGCAGATGAGAGCCCCATGTTGACATCAGAACAAGTGACACGTCACATTTCACTTGATGGTAAAAGGAGATGCAGGGCAGTAGATGGAAAGTCTGTACAAGTCTTGTTCAATGATACACAGGTGGCAAAGACTACAAGGCTTGTGGACTGTACAGTGCGTAGCAGACGTCATCATCATAGCGCCTCCTTTTTCTCTTGTTCAATGACTGTAGAGGATGGGGCAAGAGAAATATGCATTAGGGAAACAAAGCATGAATGTGGCACAAAGATACGTTTGCTGAACAGTTTAATCAAACCTTCTTTGGTGGGCAATGTGTTCTTCTCTTGCGTCTCAGTCTTCTTCAGTTTGGTCTTGTCAAAGGTAGCGACCTCTTCAAAGTCTGGTTTGTCAGACATATTTGCAAGTGGTTCTATATTGAGACAAGACCATGTAGAACATTATAGGCCAACATCAGGTGTAAAAATGAATTCCAGTTCAAATTAAACTGGTTGTCAAATTTTATAGTGCAAAAAGAAATAGTTTGCACACCGTACAGTAGCTCCTAGGCAACTTTATTGTAGGAGAGAAAACGTTTCGACCCTACATGGGTCTTCGAAACGTTGCCTCTCCTTCAATAAAGTTTCCTGGGAGCTACCATAGAGTTATAAAACTCTATGGGAGCTACTATACGGTGTGCGAACCATTTTTTTTCTGCACGGTCGACTTTTAGTTCAGCCAATAAATAGGCCCCTGGCATTAGTTTGTGACTGGATTGGAGAAAGCATCCTGCATGCACCACCATATATATATATATATATATATATATATATATATAAAACCACTACATGACGTCTGCGTCTAGGCCCGTTTGTTAACTCCCATTTTGAAGATAATGAGCGAGATCATGTAGGCCAGGAAGAGATGTCTGTGCGTGAATCACATGCCATATTTGGGAAAGTTTGACCCACATATTATGGAAAACCCCATAATGGCGCAGGATGCGCAACTTTTCTATAGCCAGCGTATTAAGTGACAAATGTGGCCATTGTGCACCAACTAAAAGCCTCTAACCTTAAAGTTTTAGAGCTGCTAGCGTGTAGCGCAGTGAAAGTGCATGTTATAGCCAACACACGCGTAGGCCTACAACAGTAGTTTTCAACCAGTGGTCCGGATACCACTAGTGGTCCCTGAGAGTTCCGGGTGGTCCACAGCTAAACTGGTGGAAGTCAGTCAGCCAGGCGTAACTTTGAGAGCGTAATGAACCCAAATGCACCGGCAAGGGTCCATTTTAAACTCAAGAGTTAAAATCATCATCTGAATTATCCCAAGTCTATACAACTAGAGAATGTAGGAGATAAGTCATTTTGATTTGTATTTGACAGTTTAGGTTCATAAATCTAGCCTGGAATTGTGGACAAAAGCACAATACATCTTTAGTTTTGGGGGCTGTGGGGCCAAAATGTCAACAAATGGTGGTTCATGGCTCAAATTCTGAATGAATAGTGGGCCCGGTATCAAAACGGTTGAAAACCACTGGCCTAGAACCTTGGCAATTGTTCTGTCCGGTGTTCAATGCCCATAACATTAGTGTACGTACAAAAACAAGCAGCTGCGAGCAGCAGTGCAGAAAGTTTAACGACTCGATATAGAAAACAAAACAATTAGTGTGTGTTTTTACGCTTATAAAAAATATCTAAACAAAATAAGGTAAAAGCAGAACAAACGCAACAGCAAAACGCATACTCACACGAGTCGGTGGTGGGTAAAGCCCTGGTGAGGTTGCTGATGCACACGATGAGTTTCACACGAGTGTAGTAGACTCACTGAGCTTTCAATCAAACCTTAAATACCCCGCAGTATGCAAATATAAAGTGACGTCATGCCAACGGCATATCAGATTTACGAGTCCACAACGCGTCGCGATCTGGCGTGTTGTGGGCCTGTAGATCACTGCTCTTCACCCCGCAGCAATCGGACACCACCATGTCCGAGCTGCAGCTACTTTATTTAATAATTAGTAAGGCCTATGGACCATAGCTACTGGTGCAGTAAAACAAAATGTACAGATATGTGACTGGGGACACCTTTCTTTAAAATACTGATATTAAGTACAAAGGCAATCAATTTATCCCAGTTGCAGTGATGACACCTTGTGGACGTATTTAGTAACACAATATGAGCTGAGCTGCTGGCCTGAGTCCCACCTGGTATATCGTCATTATGGTGAGTTGCTTGCCCTATAGTTGTATTGCTAATTTAGTGCTGCCTGGTGCTGAGAGGTCCAAGATATAAATGGATATAATTTACTTTGAATACACAAGACCTCCGTGGAAACGGGTCTTTTGAGCAGCTGTCCTCAATCTCAGGTGAAAGCAATAATCACTGGGTGTTTCATTTAGGTGTTTGAAGTCTCTTAGCCCTGGCATGGCCCTGTTGTTTACTACGTCCAAGTGAACTTGCACAATATCATAGCCATGGATCAGTCCCCTTGGGGTATGATTTGTTTGACACCTGCACGCTGATCAAAGTGGTTACATTACTCTGTGTGTATTCACCCATTAAATAATCCCAAAGACTTGGAGTGGAGGGCTAGAAGTTTCTGTGCCCCAGTCTTCCAGTCTGTGCTGAAACACATGGTTACAGGACAACTCACATATTTTCCATAGTGTGCGTTGTCTAGTCTACTCCTTTCTGCAGACGACACACACATTACTGTTATTATTAAACAACTCATACATTTTTGTTATTATTATTACATGATTATTTATTCATGTTGTATTTGGCTGTGATTTGTTTGCAATACAACACAAGACACAGGCACATAAAATTGTATTCTAGCAGTAGCAACATCCCTCACCCATCACCCTCTATCGTGGTTCTGTTATCTTCTCCTTTCTCAAGACACAAACTAGGCCAGTGTACTTCTAAGCTTTGTTTACCGATGAAAATGTTTTTCATATTGAAAGCAGAGAGTAGGCCTACAATTTCATTATTATTGAAATATCTAAGACTAATAGGAAGGCTTGTAGCAGCTAGTAGCAATTGAGATACAGTCAATAAAAGTGCTAGAGCAGTTTTATTGAGTTTATTGAGTAAAATGGGATTTGGGTGGAATGTACAATTTAGGCAATTTGCAGATGCTCTTAATCTGGAAGAACGTCTCAAGTAACTCTTACAGTGTGAAATGAATTATAGCAAGCAAACTGAAAACACCATTGTCCACTGCCAGATTTAATTGTCCTTGAAGTACTTAATGTAGCTCTTGTTGTACAGTATCTGGTTGTCCGCATTGACAACATTCCGCAGGTTCTGCCAGAACCACGGCTCTGCAGCCATCGTCTTTGGCCACTCTAGAACACTTTTCCCGCATAGTCGCATCCTCAAACGCAGGAAGTGCGAGTGCTGCAGCACGGGTTCCATCATCAGTAGCACAATCACATCCATATTCTCATCCAGCAGCCTTTGGTGAGCCAGATACATTGCCAGTTTGAAGGCCCCAGTTCTAATGTAGGCTTTGGTCAAGACAAAGAGGGTCTTTCGACTGTTTTGGATGCTCTGAGTGAGGTTGTCTATCAAGGGGACTCCCGGCATCCAGTCCCTCTCTTCCAGACACAGAGGCAGGAGTCTCTCTCCCTCTTCCTCCAGCTGAACCCGTAGATGCCCCGTAACCCACTCTGAGACTTGCGGATCTTTAGTATCATAAGCTACAAAGACTTCATAAATGCTGCCTGGTGAATTCAAGGCATGGTAGCCCTTAAATTTAGCTTTCAGGTAGTGCAGGACATATGAGGCATCCCAGTAAAACAAATGAGCTAGTGTTGCCATAAACATAGAGACTATAGTGATTATACTTGACAGAACGCTTAATGTAAATGCCAGTGTGTCATTTACACACTGATTGATGTCAAAGTCTATGATTGGATGGTATGTTTGGCCTCCTGTCTTTATTCGCATTGAGCAGTTCACTTCAGTGGTTAGTCTTGGAATCTTTATTTTACTGTTTTCTATCCAGATTATAAAATCTAATATGTCACATGTACATTGGAATGGGTTATGGTGTAAGAACAAAGTCCTGAGATTATTATCGGGCTCTGATAAAATGTGGATTGTGGATTGATTGATAATAGCCAGGTGGTTGTTGTTAAGAAGCAGAGACTTAAGGCTACTAATCCCCTTTAAAAACCCATCTGATAGTTGTGAAATTTTATTATTGCTCAAGTCTAATAAACTGAGAGTTTGTGGGAAGTTTACCACTTGTGATTGTACATTTGATAGCTTATTGAAGCTTAAGTCTAGAATTTTGAGTTGACTAAAATGTTGAAGTTGATCCCATTCAAATTCAGGAAGTTTATTATTATTTATCCGAAGTATTGTGAGGGTTTGTGGTAAATTAGCAAAAACCTTAGCAAAAATAGTTTTTTCAATTTTATATAGGTGGTTATATGATATGTCAAGAACTGTCAAATTAGTAAGGTTCATGAAAAGTTGGTCATACTTATCGGGATCTCTCCAAAGATACCCAAGATTATTGTCTTGAAATTGAAGCTCACTTAATGATTTGCTGCTCATCTGTTTTGTAGTTAATGTGTAAATTTTATTATGACTCATATTGAGTACTCTCAAAACAGGTAGATTCATTAAAAAGTTCAAATTATGATTTATTCCGTGACATAAGAAATAATGAGAATTGTAACTAAGATCAAGTACTTCTAGTTTGTTTAATTCCTTGAGAGCATCGTCATAAGCCAGGTCAATCTTATTGTAAGACAGGTCCAAATATGTCAGATTGGGTAGTGATTTAAACTCTGTTCCATTTAGTGCTGCTGAAAATCCATTTCTTGATAGATTGAGACATGCAATGTCTCCATAGCCATTAAATTGCTCAGGAGTAATGAAAAAGATATTATTTTTACTGAGGATTAGCACACGACCAGCGTTAAAGCACTCTGGCTGAATAAGAAAAGTAGATATCTCATATGAAAAGTCATCTGTATGTGGTGTTGCTCCCAGAGGTGAAATGGAGATGCCTGATTTCAAATTATGTCCCTGGACTGCATTTGGAGGATTATTCACTGAAATCGGATATAGTCTGTTCTCTGCTAAATATATCATTTTCAGATTAGTGAAATTACTGAATATGGCAGGGTTAGAGTGAACAATGAAATTAGTCCCCAAGTTCAGTGCAGACAAATTCTTGAGCTCATGAAGAGGACCTAATGTGTCTGATCCAATTTCCATGAAAACTAAAGCCTCTAGATGCAATGTTTTAAGTGACACAAGTTTAGAAAAATGTTCAGAGAGTTTCAACGTCTTAGGATAGAATAGGTCTGCAAAGTTGAATGAAAGATCAAGTTTTTCTAGTTTTGTAAGATTATCAAAAAACTTCATCTCATCACCTATTGCTCTACTTAGATTATTCCATGAAAGATACAGACATTTAAGGCTGTTCAAGCTCTCAAACCAATCGTTCCTAAGTGTCTTTAAGGAGTTGCCCCCTAAGTGCAAAGTATGAAGATTTGTGAGATTGGCAAATGCACTTGGGTGGATTTCCAGGGAGATATTCGGGCATGGAACACAGGGATACGAAGCGGTTTGGCATCTTGGGCAATTCCCTTGTACGAAAAGGGTTCTCATTTGAGTCAGATCATGAAAGTCATGCTCAGAAATAACTTGTATTGTATTAGAATTTAGGTATAAGTTTTCTATTGATTTTGGCAGGTTTTTTGGAACATGCGTTAGATTGTTATAGGACAAATTGAGAAGCTTTAGGTTAATCAAAGCTGAAAAACTGTAATCGCTAATGGTTAAGGGTTTTCCGCACTGATTCTCGTAATAGCAGTTTTTTGCAATGGAGAGCATAGTCATGTTTGTAAGGCCATTAAGGCTTGTGTTATCTAATAACAAAATTTTGTTTTCATTTAACGTAAGATTCCTCAGGCTGGAAGGGAGATCTCTGGGAACAGCTTCCAGATTATTTCCACTCAGTTCCAGGATTTGAAGTTTTGTCAGATGTTTGAAAGCACCCACAGAAATGTACACACTGTCAAAATAGTGGTTTATATAATTAAGTCTTAGTACAGTTAGGTTCTTCAGATGATAAAATGCATCCATCGTTATGTTACAAATACGGTTTTCGGACAAATCCAGCTCAGTTGCATTACTGGTTATTCCTTCAGGTACTTTGGTGAGTCGTCGACTGCTACAGTCAAATATGATGACAGAGGTATTATCAGTTTTGACATCACATGGAAACTGTGGCATCATCCATAGGGGCAAACATGTAGCAGGATGGATCCCATAGCAATAACACAGAGAGAACAGCAACAACTGCATCCAGCAGGTGGCCGCTGTAGTCTGTTGATGAACAGAATTATGACATTATGTAACTACAATATAATAAACAAAAATAAAATAGTTTGTCGTTATTAAATATTAACGTGCACTGCACACATTTTCCCAATTAAATAAAATTTTGTTTCAGACTAAGCAGTACAGAATACAAAACAGTTGTTCCTTAGAGTCAACATTACCATACAGTAGGTTGAGTATTTCTATTACCTAAAAATAAACTTGAGTTGAGATCATTTCTTAATAAACTCACCATTGTGTGGATCGGTAGCCTATTATCATGTGATCCTTGTCTTCCTTAAAAGCAAGTTCAGTTCTTTAGAACTTTACTGTCAATATAAAACTGCATTTACTGTTATTTTCATGCATTTTATTTTATTTATCTCCCGTGTGCTTACCAGAGCAATCCTAATATACTGTGCCTGTAATCCAGGTTAAGCTGATATAATGAAAGTGGTTCCTTGGTGAGACCCTTTATGTTGCTCTGCAATTGGAGAAGTGCTCCAATTTCACTTCCCTATTTCCATCCTTTCCTTAGCTTTATTTATTGGCTTTAGAATCACAGAAGCATTTATGTCAGGTTGTCTCAGTCAATCAGCTTTGTTTGTTCAGACTCCAAGTCCAATAAAAACAGACAATATAAAATACACTATGCAGAACATACACTCCTATCCCATAAAAGAAAAAAGAAAAATCCCCAGTGCTTCCAAAAAGCAGGTGGTTACCTCTGAGGCTGGGGTTACCACAAACAAAAGATCAAAAATATAAAAAATAAAAAATAAAATATAAATATATATATATATATATATATATATATATATATATATATATATATATATATATATATATATATATATATATATATATATATATATATATATATATATATATATAGTAGATCATTCTGGCATGTGGAAGAACTAGGCTTTGTGGGTCACCAGTGAGAATGAAAAGGGGAAGTGGGAGATTTCCAATTGGTCAGAATTAGTATCCTAAGTGTCATTAAAAAAAAATCATTCTCTGGAGAACGATGGCACTGAGGAGAAAACTCCCACTTCCATATTTCTGATTTATTTAAATATTGTGCTTCTTTTTGATTCCTCATATGATAAACTACTAGCTTAAAAATGCAGATGTTGTGGTTTGTATATATTGTTATACAGTATATATTATTAGGCCTATATAACAGTGTTTACATTGTGGGCAATTGAAAACATACCACAGAACTGACGTGCCAGCAGTCATTCACTCACAAGTCTTTTAAAGTGTCTCCTTGAAGAGATTACGGTTTGTGACTCTCAGTTACAAGAACACTTCTCAAACTACACCAAAAGTATCGCTGGGCGGATTTGTTGGCCACTGCAGACCGCTTATATAGTCTCTTCCTCAGCTTTAGGTACCTTGAGTGACAGGCTGCTTTCTCTAAGAATATCAGCACTATAACATCGTCTCATCCATCAGCCTCTGGTTAACCATGTAAAATGCAGTCTTGAAGTTCCCACTCTTTACATAGTCGTTTGTGAGAATGAACTTTGTCCTCTTGCTCTGGTGGATGCTCTGGGAGAGATTGTCAATCAGGGGACAGTGAACACCCAGGGATCCAGGCCCATTCCTCCAGACAGAGGCCGAATCCCAAACCACCCCCTTGTTGACTCAATGAGGCCTCACTGACTTAGCTGCGTGTTCATGTGAAGTCCGTGAGGGACTGAGGGGTGTCCCAATTGAAATCATTACATTGGTAAGGGCTCAGCCTTTATGCTCCCCTTCAGAAAGTCAGCATCGATGCTGACTTTGGCAAAAAAAGTACCCACAGTTCATAGCGTTACCAGGGGAATGAGAGGGATCCTCCAAATGGCAAACATTTAAGTATGCAAATTAATTATGAATTGCGGTTAGGATGTTAACAAACAATAGTGCATTTTCACTGTTCTCACAGGGAGACAAAATTGAAGGATACTCTGATACTATATTGACTAATAAGGGAAACATGATGAGAAATTACTAATGAGCAGTAAGTAAAATAATATGAAAATGCAATTTATAATAATTCATATTACAACTGCACATATGACAGGAACGTATTTTAAAACTAATAATAAAACAATCAGTTTAAATGCTAAATTAGACATAATAGATGCCAGAGAGGCCAAGCAGAGATGGATGATATGAAAACTTGTAGGTCTCAAATCATCTTCCAAAGCCTTAGCAATAAATTAACATTAGGTTATGTATAGCATTTAAGCTGCCCTGGGAGCAGCATTCAAAAGCTGCTCCTTGAGAGTAGCATTCAATAGTCGGTGTAAAGCCCCTTATGTTGCAGATGCAGACACCATTGTTGAATTGCACACCATATGCGAGCTGTATCTATTTTATTTAATTATTTCTTTGAGGTGTCCTTAAGGCCATGGATCAGAGCTACTTGTACAGTGAAACACAATATATGGATATGTGACTAGTGACACTACTGCATTCCTATGTGCATATACTGATAGTAATGCAAAAAATATTTATCAGTGGCAGTGATGACACCTTGTGGGTATGTTTAGTATTACACAATATGAACCGAACCACTGAAATCATTATGGTAAGACGCCCTACTATAACTTTGCAGTTGTAATGCTAATTTGCTGCTGCCTGTTACTGAAATGTCCAAGATAAATTAATTTACATTGAATACACAGGACTTTGACCAGTTGTTCCACAATCTCAGGTGAAAGCAATAACCACTGGGTGTTTCATTTAGGTGTTTCTGTGACCCAGTTGTCCAGTGTCTACTGACAACGCACACACAAAACTCAGGACAATCTGAGTTGTCTGCACTTTATATTTGAGCTGTTTTCTCTTTTCTTGAGACAACACACACATTATTGAACAACTCACACATTTTTGTTATTATTGCATGAGTATTTCTCTATGTTGTATTTGCTAGTCACCAATTGAGTTATAAGACATACAGTAGGCTATAGCACTTTTATTGAGTGAAAAGGCATTTGCATGGAACTTAGTTGGAAATCTCTTGCTCAAATAACAATGTCTAAGACTTAAGATGTGAATATATTTTAACTGAAGAGTTTATTTGTACAATAACAGGCTACAGTAACCATGACAACAAGTGAAACATTTTCCTAAAAAAAATCACTGGAATCCCTCAAGTAACTCTTTTACGCTTTAAAATGAATTCTATAATTCATTTTTCGTTTTCTTCTATAGAAAACTAAAAACATCATTGCCCAATGCCAGATTTAATTGTCCTTGAAGTATTTTATGTAGCTCTTGTTGTACAGTATCTGGTTGTCCGCGTTGACAACATTCCGCAGGTTCTGCCAGAACCACGGCTCTGCAGCCATCGTCTTTGGCCACTCTAGAACACTTTTCCCGCATAGTCGCATCCTCAAACGCAGGAAGTGCGAGTGCTGCAGCACGGGTTCCATCATCAGTAGCACAATCACATCCATATTCTCATCCAGCAGCCTTTGGTGAGCCAGATACATTGCCAGTTTGAAGGCCCCAGTTCTAATGTAGGCTTTGGTCAAGACAAAGAGGGTCTTTCGACTGTTTTGGATGCTCTGAGTGAGGTTGTCTATCAAGGGGACTCCCGGCATCCAGTCCCTCTCTTCCAGACACAGAGGCAGGAGTCTCTCTCCCTCTTCCTCCAGCTGAACCCGTAGATGCCCCGTAACCCACTCTGAGACTTGTCGGTCTTTGGTATCATAAGCTACAAAGACTTCATAAATGCTGCCTGGTGAATTCAAGGCATGGTAGCCCTTAAATTTAGCTTTTAGGTAGTGCAGGACATATGAGGCATCCCAGTAAAACAAATGAGCTAGTGTTGCCATAAACATAGAGAGTATAATGATTATACTTGACAAAATGCTTAATGTGAATGCCAGTGTATCATTTACACACTGATTAATGTCAAAGTCTATGATCGCATGGCCTCTTGTCTTCATTGGCATTGCACAATTCACTTCAGTGGTTAGTCTTGGAATCTTTATTTTACTGTTTTCTATCCAGATTATGAAATCTAATATGTCACATGTACATTGGAATGGGTTATGGTGTAAGAACAAAGTCTTGAGTTCATTATCAGGCTCTGATAAAATGTGGATTGTGGATTGATTGATAATAGCCAGGTAGTTGTTGTTAAGAAGAAGAGACTCAAGGCTTTTAATTCCCTTCAAAAACCCATCTGATAGTTGTGAAATTTGATTATGGCTCAAATCTAATGAAGTGAGAGTTTGGGGGAAGTTTGACACCTGTGATTGTACATTTGATAGCCTATTGAAGCTTAAGTCTAGAATTTTCAGTTGAGTAAAATTTTGAAGTTGATCCCATTCAAAATGGGCAAGTGAATTATGATTTATCTGCAGTATTGTGAGTGTTTGTGGTAAATTAGCAAAAACCTTAGCAAAATTCATTTTTTCAACTTTATAAAGGTGGTTGTCTGATATGTCAAGAATTGTCAAATTAGTAAGATTTGTGAAAAGTTGGTCATACTGGTTTTCGTTCTCTTTTTTCCAAAGTTCCCCAAGATTATTGTCTTGAAATTGCAGCTCACTTAATGATTTGCTGCTCATCTTCTTTGTTACTAATGTGTAAATTTTATTATGACTCATATTGAGCACTCTCAAAACAGGTAGATTGATCAAAAAGTTCAAATTATGATTTATTCCAAAACGTAAGAAGTAATGAGCATTGTAACCTAGATCAAGTACTTCTAGTTTGTTTAATTCCTTGAGAGCATCATCATAAGCCAGGTCAATCTTATTGTAAGAGAGGTCCAAATATGTCAGATTGGGTAGTGATGAAAACTCTGTTCCATTCAGTGCTGCTGAAAATCCATTTCTTGATAGATTGAGACATGCAATGTCTCCATAGCCTTTAAATTGCTCAGGAGAAATGAAAAAGATATTATTTGAACTGAGGATTAGCACACGACCAGCGTTAAAGCACTCTGGCTGGATAAGAAGGGTAGATATCTCATATGAAAAGTCATCTGTATGTGGTGTTGCTATCAGAGGTGAAATGGAGACGTGAGATTTCAGATTATATCCCTGGTCAGCATTTGGAAGATTATTCACTGAAATCGGATATAGTCTGTTCTCTGCCAGATATATCATTTTCAGATTAGTGAAATGACTGAATACGGTGGAGTTAGATTGAACAATGAAATTAGTCCCCAAGTTTAGTGCAGACAAATTCTTGAGCTTATAAAGAGAACCTAATGTGTCTGATCCAATTTCCATGAAAACTAAAGCCTCTAGATGCAATGTTCTCAGGGACACAAGTTTCGAAAAATGTTCAGAGAGTTTCAACGTCTTAGGATAGGCCTTCACCCCAAAGTTGAATGAAAGATCCATTTTTTCTAAGTTTGGAAGATATTTAAAAAATCCCATCTCACCAACTATTGCATCATTTAGAAAATTCCATGAAAGATACAGACATTTAAGGCTGTTCAAGCTCTTAAACCAAGCATCATTAACTGTCATTAAGGAGTTGCCCCCTAAGTGCAAGCTATAAAGATTTTTGAGATTGGTAAATGCTCTTTGGTGGATTCCCAGAGAGATATTAGGACATGGAACACAGGGATATGAAGCAGTTAGGCACCTTGGGCAATTCCCTTCTAACCAAAGGGTTTCCATTTGAGTCAGATTATTAAAGTCACCCTCAAAGATAAATTGTATTCTATTAGAACCTAGGTATAAGTTTTCTATTGATTTTGGCAGGTCTTTTGGAACATGTGTTAGATTGTTATAGGACAAATTGAGCAGCTTTAGGTTAATTAAAGCTGAAAAACTGTAATTTCTAATGGTTAAGGCTTTTCCGCAAGGATTCCCATAATAGCAGTTTTTTCCAATGGAGAGCGTAGTCATGTTTATAAGGCCATTAAAGCTTTTGTTATCTAACGACAAAATGTTGTTTTCATTTAATGTAAGAGTCCTCAGGCTGAAAGGGAGATCTCTGGGAACATCTTTCAGATGATTTCCATTGAGTTCCAGGACTTGAAGTTTTGTCAGATGTTTGAAAGCACCCGCAGAAATGTACGCATTGTCACAATAGTGGTTTATAGAATTAAGTCTTAGTACAGTTAGGTTCTTCAGATGATAAAATGCATCAATCGTTATGTTACAAATACGGTTTTCGGACAAATCCAGCTCAGTTGCATTACTGGTTATTCCTTCAGGTACTTCGGTGAGTCGTCGACTGCTACAGTCAAATATGATGTCAGAGTTATTATCAGTTTTGACATCACATGGAAACTGTGGCATCATCCATAGGGGCAAACATGTAGCAGGATGGATCCCATAGCAATAACACAGAGAGAACAGCAACAACTGCATCCAGCAGGTGGCTGTAGTCTGTTGATGAACAGAATAAAAAAAAAACTCAGTTTTCTTTCTCCTTCTTTCTTTTCCTCTTATTACATGATAACACATTATTAAACTACAGTAGTGTTTATATTATGTAGTAGTATATTATGCAAGGCATGAACAATTATTTGAACACTATAGATAATATTAATAATTAATTACCTTCATAATAAATAAATAAATATGAAGGCGCACACATGTTTTTCCCAGGAGGAGTGAAATCATTTCGACCAACGGTCGCAGCTGGGAAACAGTCGCAACTGATTCATGGTATTTTCCAACTGCCGTGAGAATTGGCCAAATGACAACAGTCGCAGCAGTTTTATTTTTTATTTTATTTTATGATATTTGCCAACAGTTCTAAAGCGGTTTTGGTCACGGTCGAGAAGTGATTTCACTTTGTTTTAGACCAGGGGTTTTCAACCTTTTTCATCTCAGGGCCCACCATTTATTCAGGATTTGAGCCACGGACCATTTGAGGATATTTTAGCCCCGGAGACCCCAAATCTAGAGATTTATTTTGCTTTTGTCCACAATACCAGGGTGGATTTGGGAAACAAAACAAGCAAAACATACATTCCAAAATGGCTAATTCAGATGAATATTTTAACTCTTGAGAGTGTAAAAATGAAACCAAATGGACCCGCAAGGGTCCATTTGGTTTCATTTTTACGTTCTCAAGAGTTACATCTGGTTAAAAAACTTAGCTGGGGACCACCTGGAACCCTCTCAGGGACCACAGGTGGTTTGAAAACCCCTGTTTTAGACTAAATGCTATAGTACGGCGTACAGAATAGCTATGTTATTTAGAATAAACATTGCAATGCAATAGGCTGACTATTTGTTTTATCTAAAAATAAACTATATTCACATAATTTCTTAATAAACTCACCATTTTGTGGATCAGTAGCCTAGTATCTTAGGATCCCTTTCTCCCTTTAAAAACAAAGTTCAGTTCTGAAGAAATGTATTTCTAAAAAACTGCATTCACTATTGTGTCCATGCATGTAATGTCAGTAAGTATTTACAAGGTAGATCATATTATTTTATTTTCTACCCTGTCTTTAACAGAACAATCCTAATATACTGATTCTATAATTAATTGTGAGGATAAGCTGTAATGAAGTGGCACGTTGGTGAGACCCTTTATGTTGCTGCTCAATTGGAGAAGTGCACAATTTCACTTCCCTATTCCCTCTTTTCATTTTCTTTTTATGTTTTTTTTATTTATTCATTGTTTTTTCACAGAAGCAGTTCAGGTTTTCTCAGTCAATCAGCTTTATTTGTTCAGACTCCGGGTCCAATAAAACAGACAAGGTAAAATCCACTATACATACAGAAGAAATACCCCTATGCCATACGTTTTTCCAGTGCTTCAAAACGCAGAACAGCACTGTGACAAGTGCCAACTGTTTGACAACAGACCACCGTGGACCACAAACCAATACCAATGTACTTGCTATGCTTGCTCAAGTAATAATAATTTAGAATAAAAAGCAGACAGATAGTCTGATATCAGTCAGACGCTCCTTAGTGATCCAAAGTCATCAGGGTTTCGGCTCTCGCACCATAGTTCCCCCTCACTCAGGTGACCCAACCGGTATGATCAAGTCCCAATTTACGTCCCAGTAGCCACCCTTGATCAGTCCCATTTGGGAAAGACCAGGGCCATACAATTAATTGCTCAGGAACTACTCTGCTGGGACTGGGAGGTAGATCAATCAATCTGGTGTGTAGAAGGACTAGGCTCTGTAGGTCACATATTATCCTGAATCAGAGATTTATGGAGAAATTGAAAGAATGGATCCAATGTCCTCCAAACTTTATGGGAGGGAACCGTTTAGTGAGATTGTAATATTTTCTAATTTTAAACAATACAAGATGTCTCTTATCTAGTGAGTGAGAGAAGAGGAAGTGGGTGATTTCCAATTGGTCAGATTAGTCTCCTAGCGTGATAAAAAACAATACAGTGTTCTCTGGATTTGAGAATGGGGGCTCTGAGGGGAAGTGCCACTTCCCTGTTTGTGATTCATTTAAATATTTTGCTTCCCTTTTCCCCTCACATGATCTTCTACTAGGTTAAAAAATGCAGATGCTCTGATTTTTATAATATTTATATAACAGTGTTTTCATTGTGGGCAATTGAAAACGTACTGTAAAACTGAGGTGTCAGCAGAACATTCAGTCTTTATTCTTGAGTCTTTTAAAGGGTATACGGTCATCTCGCCAACAATCCCACTTTACGGGGTTTAATGCATTTTTGTTTTACTTCTAAAACACCTTAAACACCTCCGTTAATTTTAATTGCATTGAATTGAGTTGAGCATATATTTCTTTAGAGTTTACACTAGATGAAGTATACATGGTATATCAAGAGAGTAAATGCCTCAATTATTACATTTTACTTTACTAAAATATAATCATTACTCACTTTTTTATCGGTTAATTACCATACCATTTACTTGCACAAAATAATTTGCTCCATTTCAAAATGAACTATTACATATAGGGGTTTGACAAGCAACACAGATTATCTTTTATGTAATACATGCATTACAGTTTGTTTCGCTCAACCTTTTTGCGAGAAGAGTTGGATTATCTGAGATTTTCTCGGGGATGACCAGTGTCCTTTTTAAAGGGTCTCCTTGAAGAGATTACTGTACTCTTTGTGACTCTCAGTTACAAGAACACTTCTCAAACTAAACCAAAAGTATCGCTGGGCCAGAGGATTCGTTGGCCACTGCAGTACAGACCGCTTATATAGTCTCTTCCTCAGCTTCAGGTACCTTGAGTGACAGGGTGCTTTCTCTAAAAATACTAGCACTATAACATCGTCTTTCTCATCCATAAGCCTCTGGTTAGCCATGTAAAATGCAGTCTTGAAGTTCCCACTCTTTATATAGTCGTTTGTGAGAATGAACATGGTCCTCTTGCTCTGGTGGATGCTCTGGGAGAGATTGTCGATCAGGGGGCACCCAGGGATCCAGTCCCGTTCCTCCAGACATAGCGTCAGACGCCTCTCTCCGGCCTCCTCCAGGTGAACGCGCAGCTCCTTCATCACCCATTCGGACACCGCCGGGTCGCTCTTGTCGTAGACCACGAAGGCATCGTAAACAGTGCTCTGGGATGACAGGAGGACATAGCCTTTCAGTTTGGCCAGGCAGAAGTGGTAGATGTACCAGACGTCCCACAGGAAAAGGTGGCTGGAGATGGGGAGGGCGAGGAATGTCAGCGTGAAGGATGTAAGCAGTATATAGAGGACGATCAACCAGTAGTTGTACTGGCAGGCCAACACGTCCACATTGATGACTGCGCGACCTCTCTGTGCTCCTGGGGCATCACAGGTCACTTCCGTGGCCAGTCTTGGGATGAATACTGTTGTCATGTTGAGCCACTTTATGAACCATGTGGCATTGCAAGTGCATACAAATTTGTTGTTGTCGAGGAGTAGCATGTCCATTCCACTAATTACATTATCTGGCACACTAGATTTGTCAATGTATTGAATAAGATTGTAACTGAGATCTAGATATTTTAAGTTGTTCGCCTGATTCAGAAAGTCCGGGGAGAGTTTACTAATTTGGTTGTCATGTAAGATGAGCTTCTTCAGAGATTTAGTGCAGTCAATGAGAACAATGTCGATGCTTGTTAGTTTGTTGCCACTGATGTCTAACACTTCCAAAGCGTTTAGAATCTTAAGCTTCTCCCATGCAAATAACTTGAGTTTGTTTCCCCTGATATAGAGTTCAGCTAGTGTGGTCGGAAGGCCATCGAAGACTCCCAAGGGAATGAAGTTGAGGTTATTATTGGAAATGTCCAGAATGCTCAGATTTACCAGATTCTTGAAGTAGTTTATATATCTTGTATCACCATCTCTCCACAGCATGTCTAAACGGTTGTTTGTGAATTCTAATCTCTCCAGTGAAAGGCTCTCTAGCTCTGTGTTTGTGGAAGTGGAGATCTCATTGTGGTTCATCAATAATATCTTGAGATTTGGTAAATTCCGTGTGAAGTTGAGCATATGTGTTAGGCCCTCAGATTCAAAGTAATGGTTGTTGTTACTTATGTCTAAGATGACAAGGCTTTTCAGTTCTTGAAATGCAGTGGGATAAAGCAGGTCTAGACGATTGTATGAAAAGTCAAGATATTGTAAATTAATAAGATAAGAAAATTCAGAGCCATTTAAACTTTGGCTCATTGCATTTCCAGAGAGATTAAGGCATCTCAGCTCTCCAAGATTTAAAAAACTTGAGTGGAGGAAAAATATATTATTCCTGCTGACATCCAGAGTTTTTCCAAATCGGCTGCACTCTGGCTTCACAAACGAATTCACTATTCCAACTTCTTTGTCTTTGTCTTTGCAACTGCGTGCATATTCATCATATCTAAAGTAATGAACCTCTCTCACTTCCTCACCTTGGTACCCAACAGCCCCAGTCATTGGAGACCAGTGCAAGGGCTCTCTTCCAGTGAGCCCGACAGTGTCTTGGTCCTCAGAGGGGGAAGATATTTTGTTGTCAGACAAATTTATTATTTTGAAGCTTTTCAGTTCCATTAGAGTGCTAAGGTTAGCCATTTTGATGAAGTTTGTGCCCAAGTCAATAACCTCCAAGTTGTGCAAAGAGATTAAGGGGCCGAGGCTCCCTGAAGTCAGTTGCTGAAAAACAAATCCCCTTAGCCTTAGAACTTTGAGTGATTTCAGAAAGTAGAAATCAGAACTTAATTTCAGTGTTGATGGATACCTCTGGAGCTCGTAGTTAAATGAAAGGTCCAATTCTTCCAATTTGGGCAAAGTTCTTGGGAAGAAATTTGTTATCGCATTTGCTAGGAAGTTTGACGAGAGATCAAGCACTCTTAGGTTCTTAGAGCTGTTAAACCATTCAGACAGAAGATATGTCAGAGAGTTACTGTGCATGCGTAGTATCTTCAGTTTGGTTAATGTTTTAAAAGCAAACTTATCAATCTTAAGCTCTGAGTTGTTTGGACAAGGGGTACATGGATAGGGAGCATTGTAACAACGGGGGCAATTTCCACTGATATCTAGTATTTCCAAATTAGTTAAATTTTGAAAGGGTTCGTCAGTCACCTTTTGAATATTATTGTTGTAGAGATACAACTCTCGTAGACTTATGGGCAAATTGGGCGGAATATAAGATAAGTTATTGGACTTCAGAGATAACAATGTCAAATTGCTGAGCTGCAAAAAAGCCCCCTCCTCTATTTCATACGACACATTGCAGGGGTTACGATAATAACAATTTTGTCCAAGGTAAAGGAACTTAACATTTGTGATGTCCGAGAGATTTTGTTTTGGAATGGAATAAATGTGGTTCACTTCTAAGCTCAGCAGGACTAGGTTTGGTGGTAAACCTTTTGGCACACTGTGGAGCTGATTGCCGTCCAGATATAGAGATCGCAGTTTCTTCAGACTTGTAAAGGCATTGTCCTCAATGATCACATCCTCGGTGCACATATGATCCTTGGGGCCGACTTTGATGGGTACACAGTTGCACCGCATGTCGATCTCTACGAGGTTCTCCAGACCCTGAAAGGAGGTGGAGTTTAAGCCGGGTATGTGGTTGATGGTGAGCGTCAGATTGGTGGCATCTTGTGGGATTCCATGAGGGATGTCTGTGAGTTTTCTGTCAGTGCAGTCCACCTTGACCTCGCTTGCATTGGTGGCATTGTTGACGTCACAGGGTAAGGTTTTGGGGTATGTCCTATTAGCTGCCAATGTGGAGACGCAGCACCACATGCCCATCAGCGTCACGCACATCAGTAAGGACACGCCCTCTCTCCTCTGGAAAAACTGATGGAGATGGAAGAGAAACAATTATGTCTTATGTGGACAGTCGTTTAGAAAACTAAACTCACATAATATACATATTAAAATAAATCCCATGCCAGATTTGCACTACCTGCATATTCAACATTTTTACAGTCACAGATCAAATAATTTTGTGCATTGTGTTGCATCTGCTAATTTGTTGTATGACACTGTTTGCAACTAAGTATAAATGATCCGTTCTTTACATGTATACACATAATGGTAATAATAAAGTTATTACTATTCTTACCAGTTGGGACGGCATAGTTCATGTGAGACGTCTTGCAGTGTGATCTGTTGTCAGGATGGAGGGAACACTAAATCAAATCTTAACATTGATGTTCACATGTAAGAGAGCATCATGTGCTGATGGGATGAAAGTAACAGATGGCCAGGTTATGATTAGCTTGGATCACTTCCTTAATGTCACACAACAGACATTGCAAGACGGTGTTCTGTTGGGCTCTCTGTTCTCAGTGGTAAACCTGTGGACAGGCATTTGTTTCACTTCTGATGAGCCACCACAGGAAAGCGAAACCCTGGTACATGGTGACAGGCCTTGAAAAGGTTTCCCGCTCTGCTATAGTCACGCAATGAATGTGCGCTACTGAAATTAGGCAATAATGAATCTGCTTTTTGTTTTGGTTATTTTTGGCATGTAGCAAAGTTATAATTAAGCTTCAGTTGAGACTAGTACCAAGGAAGTAAGTGCATTAGAGTGAGGTCGAGCCTGTGGCTTTATTGCAGCACAGGCACATGCTAGAGTAGATACAGCATGTCTTTGTCTAGCACTGTGCTGTCACAGCTCCCACCATGCAGTTAGAATCCCTGGCTCCCCTAGTGTAATGGCACATCACCGCCATCATCATCTCACTGATGCAAAATGCAGGATCCAAGTAAATGGGGAATAATTACATTGTTATAAGACCAGATGTGGCTCAACAATGTTTTCTGGTATGAATAATGCACTTTTAAGAGTCCACTAGAGCTATTGTCAGCCATTGTGTTCGTCATAGAGAAGAAATGTAACCCTAACTCTGAATATGGATTCAATGTATTGGAAAACAATTTGATTGAAGTATAACAAGCACTGTAGATATGTCCAATATTATCAGCCTTGCGATATTATCGGCTGATACCAGTGACGATCCTTGATATGGGCAGACTGCGTGAAGCAATAAAAGACAACCAGAATGGTTCCCCCACCCTACCCCACTCCCATGTCCATACAATCTATTGTGTTGGTGACTTTTATTTTAAAATTTCAGTTAAGGGTTTGGAAATTCTCTATGTTCCATTGCGTTTCATTCTGTCTTATTTGTGTATGAAGCAAAGGAATTATAATCTTGGCAGAAACAGATAGAGAGTGCAATCACCATGAAAACTGAGGTTGCGTTGCAAATATTGATATTCGATTCCTTCGATGCTTCTCAAATTCTTAACCGATGTTGATGATTTCAAGTGGTCTTTACTTTATTTTATGACTGAAATAATGTCGCCCTTTTATATGCATGTAGCCAGTGGTGCACCGTGTGCTTGTCTCAATTATGGACTTCCCCAGTTAATTATTCACAACTGGTGTGACCAATAAATGAATACTCTGTTAGGATCTAAGCCTACTATGTATGTTGTCATGTTGTTGTTTTGCATTAAAACATACTTGACAGGATCTGTAGGCCTATCAAATAATGGTAGCAGGCCAGTACAAAAATAAATAACAGCCTACTGAAAATAAAATTGCTCTGAATTGATTTTGCATAATAACAGGCCAGGCTACTGTATGGTAATCTACTGTATTCTTATTATGAATCACTCTAGGATCGCCACTGGTGAGATCTGCACTTGTTGAATTAAGTCCAAAACAACATTGAGAAAGCGAAAGCAATAAGTGATTCTCAGATGCAAGGCTGCGTAACGTTTGCCCCAGCAGGGAAAAAGGGA
>CM076978.1:18927802-18929706 GCA_039105355.1 Benthosema pterotum
GCTACTCTTCCCTGTAAGTGTGGCTTTGGTCTTCTCCAACAGTGCTTCAAAGCTCTTGGAGCCTGATGGAGCCATGGTGCTCCAGCTCCTCTTCAGCATCTGGACCCTGCGTGGTTTCCTGAGGCTGCCTGTGCTCTGGTCACATGGGGGTATGGTAGAACGGAGAGTCAGCACGTGTGGATGGATCTCGGGGCAACTCTGTGTCAGCCCATCAGGCTCTGTGCTACTCAGTAATGATGATGGTGACGTGGCGTTGGTGGCGGCGTTAATCCCATTACCGAAGACTAAGGACGAGTCTTCTTCCCCAGCCATCTGCAGTTGTGCGCAAGCTACACTAGGGGTAGTAGAGAGACAAAGAATTGTTAAGCATCACTCTGCTCATATTAACTTCATCTCTTGAGTCCCTTTCTGGTAATCATTAAAATGGCTGATTAGCAGACTCCATCTTAGCCCATAGCACTTTCAGTAGCACTTGCCCTAGCCTGTGACCTCCTACAGCCGTGTGCAAAGTTTTTATGTAGACTTATAGCAGGCTATTTAGACTTACCGGTATAGCATTTCATGTAAACATCAGCAGCACTATGGCATTTATATACAGTAAACCATTGAAATTAGGCTATAGATTATTTACAGTTCTTATGCTTCACATTAACTATATGATTTATTGACATGCATTTTTAGAGCGTCTGCTAAATGAATATAAATACATTTTATGTTAAACATACACAATGTTCTTGTTTATGGAGCAAGGTCGCAAAGGACAAGATGACATGCTTTAAAGTGACATGCACTGTCTATATGTGACACCACCACAGATAGACCAAAGAGAAGTTGTACCTGTAGTTTCTTTTATCTTGGCCATCCGATGGCTGCCCTCCCGTGCGGCCCCAAACCCAGGCTCAGCACTGGTGGCTGCGTGGATCTTTCTCAGCAGAGTGGGGTCCATGGGATGGCCTGCTTTCCACAGGACTGCAGGGGAGCAGTAGGCCTTCTCCTCGGAGGCCACATAGCCCAGCCCCTTGAGAGATGGAGAGTCTGATAGTAAGTTCACGTTCTCCACGGCACACAGGGGCGAATCCATGGGAGTCACGCAGCTGCTGCTACCCGTGCTGCAGCCGGCATCTATGGAGGAGCACTGTGAGCTCTGCAGAGAGTGGCTGCCCTCACTTTGCATCGATGACATGCGCTTGCTCAGGTGGTAATCGTACATGCGCGTAACGTCTTGCTCAGATGGCAGAGTCCTGCCTGATGGATGCTGTTCATCATTCTGTGAGTTGATATTGTCTGCACCGTGGGGCCCTTGGGAAGAGGAATGTAAACGGGGATTTAACTCCTGGAGCCTTTTATCCAGGTCCTGTTTCTCCCCCTTCATTGTTAACCTGTCTGTCTCCAGAATGTGGGGGCGTGAGAGTGAGTCACCCCCACATTCTGAAGCGCCATTCTCTCCCATTTTGTTTCCAGGCACTCTCTGCCATCTCTGATGCCGCTCTCGAAATGGAGTTCTCCCCAAATCAAGCTGATTCATGTAATGAGAATCTATCAAGTGAATGCAGTGTACTGAGATGACTCCTCTTTAAATGAGTTTCTGGGGTTTGAGTGGGCTCTATCAGCTGGCTCACAGGAATCTCCCTGGATCCTGCTCTCCGTCTCCCTCTGTTTTCTTGTCTGGCGGCTCATTACTGAGCCCATGTGCAGCTTAGTGAAGTATTCGGTGAGTGACTTTGTCTCCATGGTCTCTGGCTCCATCTCGCCGCCGTCGGATGAGTGAACAATCTGGGTGGAGGAGACAGGAGGTGGCGACTTGGCCTCGTCCCCGCAAGGCTCAAGAGGGTTGTACTGTATGGCTTCTGCTTCGCCCTTGTTCGGGGCAACAAACTCAGTTTTGTCCTCACACAGATTCTGGT
>CM076978.1:18930206-18967706 GCA_039105355.1 Benthosema pterotum
AAACATCATGCTGGTTAAAAACTCATACCTCAAATATGCTTCCTAAAGGACCTAATGGTCCGCCCCAGTAATAATATGTGAGCGTGCACAACTTCTACAGTGGGGGGAAGTGCACCCGCCCAACAGCATGTGCATCAAGGCACACCCCCACTCGATCATGAGTGGAGTAAGGCCCCCCCATCCTGATTGGATGAGGCTTTCCCACCTGCCACCAAAACCGAAACTAGGCTAGGGCTTTGGAAGTAATATTTTGAATCAAGGACACTTTGAAAATATACACAGTATATGTTAATGATCTAGATTTAGATGTTTTAAAACACTGTATTTGGGCTCTGTGTGTAATATTTGGACTACATATTGTCTCAGCCCTCCCTCTATCCACAAGGAGGGGCAGTGCATAAAAGCATTATGGGAATGGTAGTCCAAAAAGGAAGTGAGTCCAGTGTGCCTGACATTATAGACAATGGGAAAGAATAAACAAAGTCTGCCCAGCAGCAACTGCTATTATATTTATTATTTTGTTTAAACAATGACATAGTATTCCACGACGTTTCGGCCATAGTTCATCATATTCACTTAGTCCAGGACCAGCGCAAAACTGGATTGCGCAGCGGCTTTGGTCTTTAAACTAATCATAAACACTGGGCTGACTGCTAAAATCTAAATGATCTAAAACCACATTAAATGCGTAAACACTTCCAGGAAAGTGTTCTATATTCTAATGTATTCTACCTCATACCTCATCAGCCTACCACATCTCTCTCCTTCTTGTCACCTACAACGTATTATAATATATACATGTACTGGAGACTACATGGGTACTTGGTCACATAACACATGTTATGTTATTTAATCATCATTGCTTGAAGAATGTTTTTTATGTTGTTGCTTTCTTGACAGATTCTATCTGTTCATGTTTGGTATCATAGTTACTTTGAAGTACAACATACTAAATGGTTTATTTGCACTTGCACCTGTTGTTTACTGAGCTAAACAAATGCTCAGTGCCCGTGAACTTGACTTGCCCATGTGTGTTTGGGAGTGGCAATTGATCCCGACATTCATAGATAGTCTCACTTAGCTTTTCTAAATACAGCCCTTCAGGCACTCTCGTTTAATTATGGCCCCAGCGGCACACGTGTGGAAAACAAACAGCCTAAAAAAAGTTTCTCCTTTACTAGCACCCCACGGAGCCAAAGCTAGCAGGCAGGATGTTGGTTACAGATGGAGAAACCCTCTAATCAGGTATGTGTTGTGTTGTTGCACACAGAACTACTTCAAGGTTAATCTCACTTCCTGTGCGTGCCACAGTGTTTAGTTACTATACAGTCATTAGCAGTCACCACTCACCATATGCAAGTCAGCAGCAGATTTTAAATAACCTACTGTACAGGTATTGCATTGCGTGTGTAGTTTCCAGCTGTAAATTTGATTATGTTAACGATTTAAGCCCTATACACTTTGTCGTATGACACATTGTGAGCTTGTAGATCTATTTTTGAAAATAGTGAATATTTGTAAAATATTTGTATTTAACTTTTCCCCTATAATGGCGCACCTGCAGGTTCAAAGTGGCTAACGTGACACTTCCCCTTCACTTGTTGGGAGGACCAGAGAACAGTCCGGAAAATCCCTCAGTGGCCGAAATATTGAAGTTCCAGACCTACAGGTAATCTCAGCTGCCATCAGAACTTGTAACCTCTAGCCCAGTGCCAAAGTGTACTCTCCCAGATGTTTAGCATTCTGGCCTCGTCTGTGCAACTTCCTAAAAGCAGCCCAGGCACCAGTGGGACTGGGAGAATCTGAGACTTGATAGAAATCAACCAGAATAGCCTACACCCTACAAGATGCGACTGCAAAGTGGGTGACAGGTGCTCTTTAGTTATTAACAGCGTTGCTGTGCTACATTTAGCTGACGCAGCAACATACCTCCCATAGTACACCTCAAGGCAGAGACGGGTCATATAAGCTGTAGTGCATGCCATCAAAACAAAGTTTTCCCTTGTAAACACACTTCAAACCAACTCATTCATAGTAAACAAAATGTCTGTTCTTCATGAACATGTATTGTGTTTCCGACAAGAACAAGTATTTTAGTCATGGTGGCAAAAATCCTAAAATGATGGCAAAACTAATACTAAAATGTAATAGATGCTCAAAATCCTTCAAAGAAGAATAAAAAATATGATTTGATCTGGAAGATTTGCTATTTTAATCATTTTTGAAACATGGATAGTACTATAAAATAAGGCTTTAAACATTAAAGTTTAGTTTCTCAAGCCACTGGTTACAAAATACCATGGTTGATGTATAGTTTGTCAGTTGCTGCAATATAGGCATAGGCTCTTGGCATTACTGTGGGAAGTCTGTGGGCTTGGAACTGATCCACAAACAGCACAAAGGCATGCTTTCCACCTGCTGCTGGTGTAGAGGCTCAAGAGTTGCACTACTACAAGAAGATTTAGCCTTCTCGGCAACAAAAGGAGAAGTCATTTTTTGGTTGACTTACCTGTGGCGGTCACCACTGCTCGAGGAGATGCAGAAAAAGAGAAAAAGACCAAATATCCACGTGAATGGCTGCATGTCTCTTAAATGTAAGCAGCAGAAGCACTGTGTCTCTCTCCTGGCTGTCTTTGGCTGCTATGAATTCTTACAAGTCCTCCAGAGGGGCTTCCACGCATTAAGTGCTTAGGCAGTGACCCCACAAACAAGTTTCAATGAGTCTTCTCACAAGACAAGCCAGAATTTGTTTGCTACTCCCACACAAACTCCCACTCTCCTCCAGTGAAGAATCTCTCTCTCTCCCTCTCTCTGTCTCTGTCTGTCTGTCTCTGTCTCTCTCTATCTGTCGCTCTCCCTCTTTCTCTCTCACGCTCTTGAAGGTGGCAGTAGCTATGGTCCTTGTCCCATAATTTGTTTCCTCTCTCTCTCTGAAGCTCCAGGGGTAGGCTGTGTGAATCTCTGTGTGAAATGGCACTGCTGTGCGACTGAGGAGGGTTAAGAGGAGGTAGGATTGGGTTTGCAAGGGGGGTGGGGATTTGTCAAGGGGTGCGCTATGCTGTAACCCAATACAGGACCACATAAAGCTTTTCCTACAGAACCTAAGCCAGCAGGGTCAAATTGTGCTGTTTTTATTGTCTTTATTTCCAATACAGAACATGGTTTTGCTGCTACTCCAGTCTATTTCTAATTATCATCAGAATTTCTAGATCAATGGTATGTGTGCATTTGTGCATGCATGCGCGTGTGCGTGCATGTGTTTTTTTTTTCTTCCAGGCTCAGATTTTGTCCTTCTGCATAATTAGCCGGATCAACTAATTGTGGAACTCAGACATGCATAGGCCTGTCATTAGCAGCTGCACCCCTCTTTGAAGTCATGCTCACAAGTTGCACATAAAGTCTAGCTCCCCTCACACATGCTAATTCTTCAGTTCAGCCATAAAAGCTCTTAATGAGTTTTCAAACTTTCAAAGTGAGTGTGGACATCTGGTATAGCTCATCTCTGCCCTTGGCAGTGGACAGGTGAAGTTTGTTGTGGGAACGCCACATGGGAACAGAGACAATTGGACTTACCTTTCATTACTGGTGTATATTGACTTGAGTGTTTCTCGTGAACTGACCGGGTCACATTCATGCTGGGTTGAGCTCCAGCGTTAAAGTATAGGAGTTGTGGTGCAGTGCCACTTTTTACATGTTCATTCTACTTCCTCTTACCTACAACTATGATTTATCAAAGTGCACCATGCCATGGGCTCGAACCCTTTGTACAGCACTCCTGTCCGGAAACCACTCCTTCAAAAGAGTTTGCCTCCCTCTGACATGGTGATCTGAGAGCCGCAATGGCAATTGCTTTCAGATGAGAAGAAAGCCTGTATTTAGACACTATAGTTATTACTTTTCCAGATATTCCATGGGGTTGTTCTTGTTCTTCCATTAGTGTAGGGTGAATGCAAGGAATGGATCCATAGGGGTAAACTAAAAGGACAGCATGGGAGGCAGGCCTGCAAGATCAGAAATTGTTACATTTCAGTCATAAAGTAAACATATGGCATACGTTTGGTTGGACCCATGTGAATGAACGAGCGAGAGAAAATGATCTGTAAAGTCTTAAATGCATAAAGGTGATACTATGTGGGATAGTAATGAATAATGATGTTTGATTGAGGAGTACTGTACAGTCTGTAGTGGATTATATTCCAGCAGCTAATTTATATAGTCTCTCAATTGTGACCTTTGCCTTCCCCTTGGGAATGGCTTCTCTATGAGCAGCCATTCCCAACCAAGTTTTATAGCAATCTGCTTATTCATTACTGTTTTATATAGCTAACAATCAGATTCTGTTGTTGACAAACACAGAAACAGAAAAAATACTGCATTGCTGCAGGCAGAGTAAGCACAACAAGTACTGCATAAGGATCCTCAAACAGGCATGTGTCTAAATACGAACATTCTATGACAAATTTGATGCTTAACATGCCATGGTATTTTCTCATATTTCCCCACATATTTCCCCATTTCTTATCGTCACAGTGGTTTTCACAGATGAAAATATGATCCACCATAGGGTAGTAGACATGTAAAAAAAATCGATTTTGAATCGATGTATCGATCCAACAGCCGACGATACGATGCATCGATACGTACGCAAGAGAATCGATTCATGTTTAAAATAAATAAATAAAAATATCTGGTCTATTTTATCCATTTGCTCCTGGACGTAATTCTGACTAGGCCTAGGTGAAGTACAACTTTGCTGTTTCTCAATTAAAATGTATAACGGTATTACAGCTTTCATTGATTTATTTCAAATTTGAAACATTGTCTAGCCTGTAAGGTAAAAAAGGGTAAAAAAAAATCGAATTGAATCGAATCGTGGTGTATTCTTAAGTATCGGAAAAAATCGAATCGTTGGGTCAGGAAATCGATACTGAATCGAATCGCCATGATGGGTGTGATTTACACCCCTACCGAGTAGACACTGAGCTTTATTTAGCCAGGTGCTACTCTATTGTCAGTCTTGCAAAATCACACCACACCTGGATTGTTTGGGCTTTCGGGATATGTCACGGAATACGATTTTATGATAATCTACAGATGAAATAATGTCTGGAAGGATCCTTTGGTCTTTTTTTAGAGTTCTCTTTTTATCCACTGAACTGTGTACTCATTCCCTCAACACCTTAACTGACTGAACCACCAATGTGCGTGTAACTGTCACCTATGATAATCTATTAATAATTTACCCAACAAGTACCATACATATGGTCCAGGATAACACACATAAACATTATCACAAAAACGGGTACCTATTTGTGTCCTATTTCAGGGTAAAGCAACCTGGAGAATCAGAGCCAATCCAGGAAACGCATCAGCAAAAAAAAGGGATTTTTATGTACAGTATATGTGTGATAGCAACCAGCTGGACTTGATAAAGCCATTTTTCCCACAACACCCGTTGTATGTCTTGCAGACAGCCTGGGTTTCCCCCTGTTGGACACGATTCTCACCTTTGATCCCACTGTGGTTTAAAATGCTGTGCACATATACCGTATTTTCTGGACTATAAGGTGCAGCTAAAAGCCTTTAATTTTCTCAGAATACGACAGTGTACTTTATCATCTGTAGCGCCTTATATATGGATTGTTTGACTGCAGAAGCTTCTGTCCTATGTTGACTGCAGTAGCTCCTAGTCTTTGCATTTTATAATCCGGTGTGCCTTATATGAAAACAGTCATAAAATAGGCCAATCATTGAAGGTGCACCTTATAATCTGGTGCGCCTTATAGTGCAGAAAATATGGTACATATATCATATTTGGACATCATTACTTTAAACATACCGAGATGTGAGAAGTGAAGTGCTCATTTTGTCTCAGCCTTCCATCTTACTGGCTTATTTTACTTACTTTTAAATTAATAATTCACCAAAAAATCTACATGTACCTTGTCAGCTGCCCCTCACAAGTTGAAATGTCTTCATCCACATATACCACATAGCACAAGCAGCTTTCCCTAAAACACTCAAGTGAAGGTGACCACTTCTTTAAGATAACGATAAAGGAAACATAGAAATTGCTGCATAATCCAAATATTCTGTAACCAACGATTGCACTTGAGCGGAAAATACCTATATTTTAGAATTATTTAGTGCAAATCTTCACTACATTAGAGATGTTGCTTGTCACAGATTTTTTTCACACAGATTTTTTTCACACATGCACACAGACTCTGCACTGTGTGTTTACTGCACTGTAAACACAGCAAGAGATTTTGCATTCTCGTCATGTAGAATGTGTTTTGCACTAATGTGCAAATAGCACAGAGTGACATCATTTCATGATGACTTGGTTCATATCTTACAAGCTTTATGGGTGATGAGGTCAGTGTCATGATCTTCATATTTGGAGACGGTCATATATGGAACATGTCTTGAGAAGACGTAACAGAATAAACACCATATGTGGTGGTGTGGCGTGTCTGACGGGTCAACAGGTGGACATACAGGTTTTGCAGGTTCTTATAGTAATCTGAACTACAGTTGGAATAAAGAAATGTGACCGATAGGCTATGTGTTTTTTAAGGGTGCAAGATCTTATAAATAAGGTCTAAGCAGCTCTTCTCACATCTCATCAACTACGGAGGACTACTGTTGTAATCGTCCGTAGTTGATGAGATGTGAGAAAGGCCAGTCAAATCTAATAAGAGACCTTTTGTAGAACAGAACAAAAAAATGAAGAAAGAAGACAATGCAGTGCATCTATGACCCTGTCATAGATGTACTGCAGTGCTATAGTTCTGCTAAGAACACTATGACTAGCTCAGGAACCTGATGTTAGGTAGGAAAGTGGAGGGCAGCAATCCAGGAATCCCAAGTTGGTGATGGCTAGAAGACTCCTCTTGTAGTGGCTAAAGTAATGAACCTGCAGTTTACTCTGTGCCCACTTGGGGAGACTCAAGATAGGATGTCATTGTAAAACCCATGAATTGGTTTGTTTACAAACAGAGATTTTGGAGGTCTGTTTCCAGTATTTAATGTGCCATGATTGGACACTGGGGAGAGGCTGTGGCTTAAGGAGTGATAAAGGTTTTCTGTTTTTTTTTTTTTTTTTTTTTTTTTTTTGCTGTTTATGTACTAAATGAAGTCGACATGTACTTGATTCTTAATAATATTTATAATAAATTAATAATAATAATATGTTTGGGTCCAAATTATATAGAAATGTTTGGTCTCTGTAATGCTTACTTCTTAGACTTATTTCTGTTATCTCCATCTCATGGCTCACAAAATAGCTGTTTCCTCATCTACATATGACATAAATTGAATGTTTGTGTAAGATGAAAATCTTTACTATAGCTGAATATAGAAGGGGCTAGCAGCCTAGCACCCTTCTAAAATGTGTTAATTTCAAGATTTATGGTATTTTATGTTAGCTCTCTTGTATGGTTAAATTTGGATATAGGTTCTAATAACATAATAAAATATCATGTTTCTAAAACACTTGGGTGCTGTATAAACCTCTCCCCTTCCCAACTATATGCCAAGAGCCCCAGATTGATGTACAGTGTATGGCAACAGGCACTGTCTAAGTAATGTGATGTGACACATTGTGAGTATGTAGATTGGACATTTGTAGCAACTGAAATAAACTAAAGGCATTATGAGATATTCAAAAACAGAGCTTGTATAACCCCCACTATGAGAACCATAGGAGTTGAGCCAATCACTCACAATATATATGAAAGACTAATTGCTGGAAAGGTGTAGCGGTAATCTCCCTAAATAGTTCACCTGTCTACTGTCTCCCCTGGCAGATCCTTGGGTTCTGCCTTTTTGTCTCAACCTTATGGTTTCTAGTCCATAGACCCTGCCAAGTACCTCACTTTATTGTATTGTTTTATATTGTGGGGATTAAATGAATTCTAGACCAGCAGAACAACCACAGAAGCGATGGGATGTCTGTGGTCATCTTTTCAGAGGCACAGACCAGTTCAGTATCTTGATCTTGTATTGCCTTTCTTTGGCTGTTTGTCTCTGTTTTGCTTTACCTGATCCCAAAATCGGTTCCTGCACAACTCTAGGTGAAAGAGACATCTTATAGGCCGACACATCACCCCCATCTACAGTTTTCATAGTACCTATGTTTATTACATCCAGTGGTTCTGAAAATCCCTCAAGGACATAGGCTGGAAGTTATATGACTCAGATGCTCAGATGCATTGCAAAACAGCTATAGTCACATAGTACCTAGTACCTACTGTACATCAGACAGAACAATACTATACTATTAATCTAGTAGTGTAGTGTTTTTATGGTGACATAATATGTGGGAGTTCTTTCTGAGTTCAAACCACTGTCTGCCTGAGCATAATGTGTCTGCTGCTTTGGTTTGAAAAACAAACCGTAGTTGTTGCTGAATGGAATTTTACTGGGAAAGTGAATTATTCTGTGCTCTGTCACTAGAGGTCTCTGTTGGCTCAGTTTTAATAGATACATTTGCATATACAGTGTTTTTAAACACTTCACATGTAAAACATATGACCTTCTAAACGTAATAATTGGGGAATGTTAAACATTTTGTTAAATCCAAACTATTATACATTTTACCTTCATTCATGGTTTTATTATTATTATTATTCAAAGTCTGTCGGTTCCTCATGCCATCTCATTCAGAAACTGCAGCACTAATGTATTAATTTGCAAACACTGCAGCACAGGACTCTATAGTTGAGTCATTGCCAACTTTTTCAGGAAGTGATTCTGCCCACTTCCTGCTTTCACTTTTTAATTTGGGGGCGAGACGCAGCACCATTCATTAATATCACAGCTTGCAGTGAGGTTCCTCTTCCATAATAACAGATGCACCTGTTTCATTCTTCTTACAATCTGGGCTCACCTATTCGCACAGGTGTCCTGCATCATGTCCACAGGCACAGTGAGCAGGGCTTTGACTATAAAAGGAGAGACAGAACTGTAGAGGCATTTTGAAAGTGATGTGTCTTCACCACCACATCCTGCCCTAAGTGGAAGATGACATAGGAGTTATGTGCATTGAAGTGAACACTCATGGCTCATGGCTGCATCAAAGAGACTTTGCTCAGCAGTGGTTTGTTATTATTGGACACCTCTACTAGTTTTGACCAGTATGAAGGCAACCTCAACGTTGGCCAGACTTTCTGGGGGCTTGTTTGTTGCAGTGCATTGTTTATTGTCTCCACCAGGTCAAAAGCACAGGGAGAGTAGCACAGGAGCGGTCCGTTTAGTACAAAATGCTGCAAATCATCAATGTAGTGTTGGAATGCAGTGTAACTATACAAGGCATATTCCCACTAGGTGGAGCAGAAAATCCCACATGACATTTTTTAGATCAGCCGGATGGTGGCGCTATAATAAGCTGAGTTGCGTCTTTAACTGCACCGATCTGCATAAAACATAGTAAGCACACTCTCTACATCCCGAGGAAAAAATGTCTGGACTGTTTTTTTTTTTTAGTTCCGCCAGGATTCCCAATTATGTGCAACACTTTTTCATATTAGTCACTCAGATTTTATCCAAATATCAATCCTGGTGAAGACCCATGCCCTGAGGGGCATGCTTCTAGTTCATTTTTCATGTCACATGGCTCAGATCTTTCTGGCCAGTTAACCTTCCCCAAAGGTCAAAGCTCAAAGCTGGCCTTTTATTCTATACTTCAGTCGAGCAGCTTCTTGTTACTGATATATACACACCACACACGTGTTGTAGATCAGAGACTATGATGTCTTGTGATAGTCTTGAAGTATGAGAAAAATCACCTCACAGCAGGGTTCACTGTTTAAGTGTGTCATGAAGTGGAGTATTTTCCCCCATTCTCATGGCAAAATCAATCTTAGTTCTGGCCATGTACTGTACACAACAGCTTGAATCCTGCATTAGTGTAGGGATTACAGACGCCTTACTTTACATGTAAAATTGCTTCTTGTTGTTATTATGGTGGTTATGAGGAAAGTCTATGAAAATGAGAAGAGCCCAATATCATTTCCTGTTTCTAGTTGGAAAAGATTTTCTGGCTAGTGATGCTGGAAGACAATATATTGAACACAATCTATTTGGATTTCAGTAACTGAAAGACTTGATAGTGATATTTTATATACTAAACTTTGATATACTAACTTATAACTTATAATAAAATAAACTAACTAACTTCAGTCCATACTGTAGTGTGTATGCACACACACACCATCACAAAATGTGAGCTTGACTGTAACACCTAGAGGTTCTTCTTTTCTGGGGCGCACTGCATACAAAGCAAGCAGTGAGCTGTGAGCGAGCAGAGAAAATCCTCTTCATGGTCAGATCTACCAGCAGACATGAGATCTGCAAACACATTCTGATGCATTGTGAGCACAGTTTTGAATCTCCACCTCATTATGAAACTGCTGGAGACCGCTGTGCTGTGACTGGCAAAAACGCCGCCTCAACCCACACAACCCCTCCCCTCAAATACTAGCACCGCCTTGGCATGGGCCTGAGGAAAAGTATTTGTCTGTAGGACAAAGCAAGTGTCTGCAATGCATGCAGCATCAAAGTAGAAGTGACATAGAGGGGGAAAGGGAAAAATATACCGTAGCTATACATTTCGTTTTTCGTTTTTTGGCTAAAAAGTTGCCTATAATATCTTTAATGCTTTGTAACAGTGACTACACAGTGTAGAACATCTAAGGTAATGTGCCCTGTGTTTTTTTTTTACTGTTATCGGCATGAAATGCAGTGCATTGGAGTCAGCAAGTATGCAGTACTTGGAGACAAAGCTGTGTCTGGGTAGCTGGTTGGACTGACAGCTAAGCACATTCCTCAGACAGTTTTCATATAGCAGTCTGAACTCTGTGCAGGGCTTAGTATTTGAACAAATCTACCCTGAGAACATAAATATCTCATCATAAATCAGGGCTTTTTGTCTCATGACTAAAGATTTATTGTTTGTTTTCTTTCATTACTCGTTGAGAATGGAAAGTCCAGTTCATAATGGAACCCCCCCAAGATGCCTTTAACTGAGCTGAAGCCACAGTATACTTTGTCGTACAACAGTGTCACAGTTATTTTTGGCAAGCAGCACCGATGTGTGATGGAATATACTGTATATTACAGCTCATCTACAAGCTTACAACACATTGCAACATGCCGCTTTGTGAGCTTGCACATTGGCACATTCTACTATGAGATGACAGACCTGAATTTAAATCTTCCTCTGACTTTCGAAACTCCATAATAAAACAATTGCAGGAACAAAAACAGTGAAGAATGGATGGCCATTCATTTATGTGAGTCATTTTCTCATCGTTGTTCAATATCAAAATGGTGCACGTTTCCTGTTTCGAACGAGCCAGTCTGTGCAGAAGTGAGATTACACCACATCCATGTCAGCCTCATTCTGAACCAGTGGACACTAGATTCAGTGTCTTGTCTCAAGGGGAAGCTATAGCTCTGTCATTACTTGCAAAGCATAGAAACAACCGTTAGCCTGTAGTAGACTGTAAACGGCTATCTGATCTAGGCAGTGGAGTAGTGGACTGTACTCTGCTCTGTACAGTGTACTGTGTGTGTGTGTGTGTGTGTGTGTGTGTGTGTGTGTGTGTGTGTGTGTGTGTGTGTGTGTGTGTGTGTGTGTGTGTGTGTGTGTGTGTGTGTGCGTGCGTGCGTGCGTGCGTGCGTGCGTGCGTGCGTGCGTGCGTGCGCGTGCGTGCGTGCGTGCGGGTGCGTGCGCGTGTGTGTGCTGAAGACAAAGAATAAGAATGAACGGTCTTCAGTGATATAGTTATGTGCTCACATCACTGTTTGAAGGCATTCTTTGGAAACAAAACACTAGCTGTCAAATTAGAAACAGATTAGTGTGATATGTCAATCGTCATTACATAAACACTGTCGATCCCTATTGTGGGGGTGGTCATTCGGCAAAAATAGCACAAACCTCATATGCCACAACCCAACATGCTAAAATTCTGTGCTATAAGCTCACATTTTTGCAATTTTGTGCAGATCACAAACACGGCGTGTACTTGTAAATCAGCTATTTTCGTATTACATAGCATACATTAGACACTAGTGTAATGGCATACTGCAGCTGCCTGGATAATGACCCATCCCATAATGCATATAAATTGTGTCTCGATCTTTATGCTCTTTTGCCAGCAAATGTGGCTTTTGCTTAATTTGAGTGTTTCTGCTAGCTACATTAACCTAAATAGGCAGATAATAGAGATTCAGAGTCAGATTACCCCCACAGTTTAAACAGCTGTGGGGTAATCTGAACCTCTGCCTATAGTTTTTTGCTATCCATTATTTTATCCACCACACCAGGGACTAAGCAAACTTTTGCCTTTGTATTTACTCCATCATCATCTGGGCAAAAGAGCATAATTAACTATCTCATGGTCATATATTGTTGTCAGGGAGTTAAAGATTAATCTACCTAGAAATGATTTGCTATCGTATATCATCTAATGTCAGTATTTCTTGTGTGACACTGATATCATCCATTTCTTTTTTGCATATAAAGAAGGTGAATTTCTGGATGTGTGACAACTGTTGCCGGGTGTTGCCAGAATGGCCAGATACACCCTCAGCTTTTGTGCCCGAGATTCACAACAATAGCAGGGGTTCTTTTTCCCACCACGGATATGATAATGAAGACGAGGATGAAGATGCTGAACTTTCACAGCGTCTACTATTAACGCATCAAAATGACCCCAGCCATTTTGCTGTGAATCATTTAACATGCAGTATTAATTGACTGATTGAATACTTTATTCACAGTTTGCAGAAAAACAGGACAGAAACACACCGCTCAAAAAGGTCTGTGAAGATCTATAACAAGAAAGCCTATAGCCTTCTCGGTCCCATTCACAAGTGGTCCCATTCGGTCCCATTCACAAGTGCTGTGTAAAAACATATACAGTAAACGGTTAGGAACTTGAAGGAGAATAGGGATTCATATTCCTTGAGTCAAATCTCTGTTGTGATTGGTGGAGAGATGGCATGGAAGTACTGTAGTTTCACAGTTCCATGGGGGCATTTGTGGTGTAGCGTGTCTTGTAGACGAGGCACATTGCAAGTTACTGTACTCACTTAATCGCCTAAGCCTAATCTATCAAAATGAGCCGGGGTAAGGTGAGTTGTTGGAGTAAGACCAAGCAGTACCCAGAGCTGACCAGTTTTGGTGCCTTGATTGTTTTAAGGGACTTTGTACCGCTATGGTACCACGATGTGCATGTGTGTCACCTTAAGTGACATTAGTAATAAAGAACACAGTCATTTGTGTTGACAAGAGAGAATTGTTTATTGTGTGTGCTGGGAGAAGTCAGATACTTGTTAGCTGACGGGCTGACATCATCACTGCAAATTATACAGTTACAGTAAATGTTTGTTTGTGTACTGTACAGTATGCTTGTGCCTGCATTCACATGTGCGTATCATTGCCCTCAGGACAGATTGTGATTGTGTGGAATTCACTCTCTCCTACTGCATGCTATCATCCATAAGCTGGTTTACGTGTATTTTAGCAGGTCCTTGAAGCCGAAGCACAGTTTTTTTTTAGATTTAGTTGTTGGGCTTTTTATGCCTTTATTGACAGAACAGTATGGAGACAGGAAAGGGGGAGAGATGGGGATTGACACGCAGCAAAGGCCCGGGTGTCAAACCCGCGGCACACCGTCAAGCTGGCTTAGCAGCCTAGGTGCCCAGACGGTTGAGCTAACCGCCTGGGTGAAGCATGGTTCTTATTTCGTATTTTATTTAGTAGTTTTTAAGTATTGATTACAATGCAACAAGAAATCAGACATAAGTCTACAATGTCACAAAATGCTTACAGTCAGTTGTACAACGTACAGTACATAGCAACAGCAGCAGTTGTTGGCTAATCCCACAAACTGCAAGTGTTTTGTCACATATTATGCCAATTATGAATATTGCTCTACATATGCAAGTTTGGAGAAGAGACAAAGGATGTGAGGTAGGTCTACGTATAGGTGTGTTAAATGAAATGTGGGTCTATGGCCTAAGCAATGAATATCAAACAGGGGGAAAATCACTGCAGTAGGTCAGGAGAGTTTGGCTGTCAGAGTGGTTGTTGGCAGTGTTGCCGTTTGCATATTCAAGTCAGGTTTAAATGCCC
Organism: Benthosema pterotum; assembly: GCA_039105355.1. Taxonomy (NCBI): domain Eukaryota; kingdom Metazoa; phylum Chordata; class Actinopteri; order Myctophiformes; family Myctophidae; genus Benthosema; species Benthosema pterotum. The sequence continues at coordinate 18,944,353 of CM076978.1, forward strand.
AATGACCTTTGACCTCAAGGTCAAATGGGTGTCTGAGACAAAACTAAAGGGCAAAGGCATTGAGATGCTTGGCCTCTTTCCACCAGTGAGCAGCATTCTGATTCCCATATGCAGATTGTGCACGTTTTACTTATTATTTCTTACAAAGCTCCAGAATGTTTTTAATGCTTTAGGTGGCAAACAACAAAAAAGGGAATTAGAATGCCCTCCTACTGAGGGCATTCAAATTATGGCTTGTAGAATGATGCTAAAAAATTGTGAATTATTGCTGTGCCTGTGGGCTGATTATTACTTTGCTCTGCAGGAGATTGGAGACTTCCCTTTTATTTCTTAAAGGTATAGTAAGTGATTTCTCTTAATTCAAATATTGTTAATTTTTTTGCTAAACCTCCCGACTATAGAGTGCGGTGACCAAAGGAGTTCCTCCGTCCCCAGTGAGCCACTGAGGTCAAAACACTGTGGTCAGTTTCACTTTAGGCTTTGGGAGAAAAACCTTCCCGTACCCTCATCCCATCAGGATGGGATGGGGGTGCGTGGTGTATGTCCTGTTGGCCTGTTGCACTGAGTGTGGGCATCTGCACATCTTGTTTCCAGGGAGACTGGAGAGTTTTCCAAATCACCCAAATTACTGAATGCTCCTTTAATCTTGTAAATCCATATTGTTGATATTGCCTGGACTCTACACTGTTGTCAGTCATTGATTATATGTAAGTTACAAAAAATGACTGTTTATAGTCTCTCAGCTGCATACTATTGTGCCATGAGTATTATTGTCTTTTGACAATAACAAACCACAATTCCCCACAAATGGTCGAAACGGAAACATAACCTACTAAGTACATAAACAAATGGCGTATTTGACATTCCCACGGTGTGCCTTGTTGCTCTGTTCCCAGACAGCATGACTGCAGGACAGGACTGTTTTACGATTATCATTTGTTAGGGGAATAAACAGGCAACAAATATGATTTACTGCAAATTTGAACATTACCGTGGGTGTCAAGATCTGGCCTTTCATAGTATATATACTAAAATGTATATTGTATGAAGCCCAAGCCTCTAATAATTACAATAACGATTACCGTGTATTTTTTAAGATAATTGTGGTATTTGATCATCGTCAGTTAAATTCATTTTCTAACCAGTCATTGCCAGTTCCCTCCTGGCTCCTGCCTACTGCAGTCCATATTACTGCCAACCCAAGCTGCTGTCCTGGGGAGAGAAGACAACCACGTGACAATCACCAGCCACTTGTTTAGCATCCTACACCAGGAGATTGTAACACCAAATGTTTTTCCTCGGTTCTGCTTCTTGCCAAACCGGCAACACTCCCAAACAACCTGTTGATGTTTCTAGTAAAACAGCACTGCACAGACAGACTGACCTGCTGGTTTCCCTGTTCCCACTCATGAACACTGCAAATTGTGTTATTAGTGTTGTGTTGAGGGACATTAGCCCCTCATATGTCCAGCTTTGTGTGTGTGTTTGTGCCAAATTTGAGATGATTTGAATCATTCAGTTCATGTTGACTTCTTAGCCTCTAGTGTATTTGAAACAATGCAAGCCCTACCTAGTTACAGTATATCTGTATTGTGTATTGTGTACTTAAGGCACTGACTGTGCTTTGTTTTTGATCACTTTAAAGCCCCATATATTTTGCAATGAGAAGAAATAGACAGCTAGTCTACTAGTCTACTTGGAAAATGGTGATGGTGACATTTTTTTGTTATTTATTAGTGTATAAAATAGTATACACTTGCACTTATAGTATAATGACAAAGCCAGTTTCACAGTCATGTTGCCTCCATGTTGTGATACTGTAGTAGGGAAAGGGACTGGTTGAAGAACTGAATTCATGCACAAGAGCTGCAATGTCCATGTGATACAGCAAGCTGTTTTCGAGGACAACATATTTTGCATAATTTTGTCAGAGGAAAATAATTAGCGTGGCTTCAAGCTTGAATCCTTTGTTTTTGTCTTTGCATGAAAAGTTAAAAATATGCCATAGTGAAATAATCTACAGCAAGGACCGGTCATTGGCTTTAATATTCTGAGCAGACACTTTAATAGGCTCACAATGTGCAGAGAGCTAAAAGTACCTGTCTGCTACCATGGAAACAGGCATCTGGACATTCAGATTCTAATGTAGATTCTAATGAAGATCTTGTAACTCCCTCTTGTGTGTAGTAACACCTGTAGGAACTAGGCTTGTATTACACCTGCAGTAACCTGTTTTAAGTACCATATTGTGTTCTTGTAGTCAAGTGTAATGTTACATGACTCAATTTGCTCCGGCTATTAAAGAATGCTTAGTTGAAGATGTTAAGATTTAAGGTCAGCAGTTTCAAGCTCAGCTCAATTTGCACTACAGTTACAGTACCTTTAGTTACAAACAGCACACTTGTGACATTTTCTTGGATTGGCTCCTTAACATCATTGTCTCCACCAGGGAGAAACCTGGGGAGAAAGTATGTTGTGCACTCCGTCAGTGTGTGTCCGTCTTTCTGTCTGTTACCAGCTAATCTCTGGCACTGTTAACCTGGGGAAGCCAAAATGAACCACTGCCCCAATTTTTTTTCCACATTGGCGTAGCGCCACCATGAGGCTGAGTTAGGCAAAACACTTTTATGTAGATTACTCATACTCATTTTATGCAAACATCACACAATTTGCTATACATTATCTTTATAGTCTTGTGATCAACACAAACATGCATATTTCCAATATTCCATCCTGATTTGCTAAGATGGGCTTCCAAAGCTTGCATGAGTGCCCGTTTTGAATAAAATGCCACAAATCAAAAACACAGTGTGAAGTTTCCATAAAATTATACACACACCTTTCCACTACTAGGCCAAGGACAGCATGCCACTCATTTTCTTCAGATCCAGCCTCATGTTGTCGCTACAGAAGGGCAATTACTGTTTTTACCTATAACTGTATTAACGGCATTGTTCTGTGTTGTATGTGCACTCCCTAGAGGACATGGAAATGTTTTTCCTACATCCCCCCCACATTTGCCAGTTATAATGCCACTATAAGGCCAATTTCAACAAAAACATTGTTTTTATTCGTCACACAGATTTCATCCAAATATCACACAAATGTGTACATGTGATTGCTGTAGTCATGTGATCACAATGAGTCTGCTTGATTTACTCCTAAATACTTTGCTAAACATCACACACACTAGTAAGACCTGTGCACTTTTTGTAGTTAACCATAACTCTGTCATGTTCTGTATTTTGGCTATGAAGTATATAGCTCAGGTCAGTGGTTCTCAAAGATGGCTCCAATATAGCCTCAAGTTATAATAAAGGATTTGCTTCCACGTGGATGGATCTCAGGTGTTATTGATGCACAGTATTATTAACACTGAGATGTCATACCATTGTGACGTGGCATGGAGACTTGCAGACACAGACAGACAATTGACCGATTCCACACCGTTGAACTGATTGACACTGTGTCCGTAGATACTAGATACAGAGGTTCTTCATACCACACAGCCGGTCCAGAGGGTACCCGTCACAACACTGGCATATGGCCTCCCAGTGCCATGGACCAAACTCACCACTACAATCACCCCTCAGTGCGCCTGTCATTTGTCTCTCACTGAGCTGTGTGTGTGTGTGTGTGAACAAGCCTGGTGCTGGAATTGCAGATGTATTTAATGACCTCAGTCATTGTCCACATAATGGCTGAGGCAGTGGCCTGCCGGCCTGGAAATTACATAACCTCTCTCTCTCATGTCTGCAGCAGGAAGGGGAGTGTAGGTCTTCATACAGTATTTTGGCCTCTAAAATAGTCTCATGATGGCTAAAATATTGACTGAATGAGTCTTCTCAGCCCAGTGACCCTAGGTACTAATGCGACCACTGTGAGCTAGAGTGAATCTTTTATACCAAACACATACAATTAAAATCCCCCCCCCCCAACTTATTGAGCAGCCTGCTTTCATGAAGCCTATTCAGTGATGTAAGCCTCGGCCCTCTCGTCAATTCAGGGCCATCCATCACTGAAGCCATCTCACCATATCTTTAGCTCAGAATTAAATTTCTCATGTACAACTAACATTTGTACACCATTAAGTTAAATCACTCGGAGCAGGTGTATTGCCTGAGGACTGCTTGACACATTCAGGTTCTGCCAGTCACCATACATTGTCCCCTCAGACATTTTGTAGACAGCCTTGTTTTCTGTACTGTAAAATCCTGAGTGCTCATTTACAAGGTGAAAGTTTAGATGTATACACGTTTCCCCACAAACATCCTCTGCCTACACTGCTTAGTTTGTACTACATGTAAAAGTTAATTAGCCCCACGTGAAATAGTTGCAGGCACAGCTTAACTCAGGATAGTGCGACTGAGGGAAGCCTTACTGTACACAATTCTCATGTTTTAAGTGGCATGTGAGGACAAGATTTTACTACACAAGTGTTGAACATGCAACCTTGTGCGCAACTATAGTCTCAAAAATGTTACCCAAAGCCAGTTCAGCATCACACAACATATATTGCAAAAAGCAGTGCACTGACTGCAGGGAGAAATTAGTCATTTAAAATGTATTGCAGTTTTGCCAACTGTGTTCAAATACCAATTACACCCTAACCAGACAGCATATGCTGTAGTACCATCAAGTAGATGACACACAAGTCATATTCAACTTTTTTTATTTGCATATAAAACATGTGCATTCAGGATGAATACAAAACTGCAACACATAACACAAGCCGCTCTCCAATTATAATACTGCCCTCCCAACACCCCTTCTGCAGCAGATGAGAGCCCCATGTTGACATCAGAACAAGTGACACGTCACATTTCACTTGATGGTAAAAGGAGATGCAGGGCAGTAGATGGAAAGTCTGTACAAGTCTTGTTCAATGATACACAGGTGGCAAAGACTACAAGGCTTGTGGACTGTACAGTGCGTAGCAGACGTCATCATCATAGCGCCTCCTTTTTCTCTTGTTCAATGACTGTAGAGGATGGGGCAAGAGAAATATGCATTAGGGAAACAAAGCATGAATGTGGCACAAAGATACGTTTGCTGAACAGTTTAATCAAACCTTCTTTGGTGGGCAATGTGTTCTTCTCTTGCGTCTCAGTCTTCTTCAGTTTGGTCTTGTCAAAGGTAGCGACCTCTTCAAAGTCTGGTTTGTCAGACATATTTGCAAGTGGTTCTATATTGAGACAAGACCATGTAGAACATTATAGGCCAACATCAGGTGTAAAAAATAATTCCAGTTCAAATTAAACTGGTTGTCAAATTTTATAGTGCAAAGAGAAATAGTTTGCACACACACACACATATATATATATATATAAACCACTACAGGACGTCTGCGTCTAGGCCCGATTGTTAACTCCCATTTTGAAGATAATGAGCGAGATCATGTAGGCCAGGAAGAGATGTCTGTGCGTAAATCACATGCCATATTTGGGAAAGTTTGACCCACATATTATGGAAAACCCCATAATGGCGCAGGATGCGCAACTTTTCTATAGCCAGCGTATTAAGTGACAAATGTGGCCATTGTGCACCAACTAAAAGCCTCTAACCTTAAAATTTTAGAGCTGCTAGCGTGTAGCGCAGTGAAAGTGCATGTTATAGCCAACACACGCGTAGGCCTACAACAGTAGTTTTCAACCAGTGGTCCGGATACCACTAGTGGTCCCTGAGAGTTCCGGGTGGTCCACAGCTAAACTGGTGGAAGTCAGTCAGCCAGGCGTAACTTTGAGAGCGTAATGAACCCAAATGCACCGGCAAGGGTCCATTTTAAACTCAAGAGTTAAAATCATCATCTGAATTATCCCAAGTCTATACAACTAGAGAATGTAGGAGATAAGTCATTTTGATCTGTATTTGACAGTTTAGGTTCATAAATCTAGCCTGGAATTGTGGACAAAAGCACAATACATCTTTAGTTTTGGGGGCTGTGGGGCCAAAATGTCAACAAATGGTGGTTCATGGCTCAAATTCTGAATGAATAGTGGGCCCGGTATCAAAACGGTTGAAAACCACTGGCCTAGAACCTTGGCAATTGTTCTGTCCGGTGTTCAATGCCCATAACATTAGTGTACGTACAAAAACAAGCAGCTGCGAGCAGCAGTGCAGAAAGTTTAACGACTCGATATAGAAAACAAAACAATTAGTGTGTGTTTTTACGCTTATAAAAAATATCTAAACAAAATAAGGTAAAAGCAGAACAAACGCAACAGCAAAACGCATACTCACACGAGTCGGTGGTGGGTAAAGCCCTGGTGAGGTTGCTGATGCACACGATGAGTTTCACACGAGTGTAGTAGACTCACTGAGCTTTCAATCAAACCTTAAATACCCCGCAGTATGCAAATATAAAGTGACGTCATGCCAACGGCATATCAGATTTACGAGTCCACAACGCGTCGCGATCTGGCGTGTTGTGGGCCTGTAGATCACTGCTCTTCACCCCGCAGCAGTCGGACACCACCATGTCCGAGCTGCAGCTACTTTATTTAATAATTAGTAAGGCCTATGGACCATAGCTACTGGTGCAGTAAAACAAAATGTACAGATATGTGACTGGGGACACCTTTCTTTAAAATACTGATATTAAGTACAAAGGCAATCAATTTATCCCAGTTGCAGTGATGACACCTTGTGGACGTATTTAGTATAACACAATATGAGCTGAGCTGCTGGCCTGAGTCCCACCTGGTATTACTATCGTCATTATGGTGAGTTGCCCTATAGTTGTATTGCTAATTTAGTGCTGCCTGGTGCTGAGAGGTCCAAGATATAAATGGATATAATTTACTTTGAATACACAAGACCTCCGTGGAAACGGGTCTTTTGAGCAGCTGTCCTCAATCTCAGGTGAAAGCAATAATCACTGGGTGTTTCATTTAGGTGTTTGAAGTCTCTTAGCCCTGGCATGGCCCTGTTGTTTACTACGTCCAAGTGAACTTGCACAGTATCATAGCCATGGATCAGTCCCCTTGGGTATGGTTTGTTTGACACCTGCACGCTGATCAAAGTGGTTACATTACTCTGTGTGTATTCACCCATTAAATAATCCCAAAGACTTGGAGTGGAGGGCTAGAAGTTTCTGTGCCCCAGTCTTCCAGTCTGTGCTGAAACACATGGTTACAGGACAACTCACATATTTTCCATAGTGTGCGTTGTCTAGTCTACTCCTTTCTGCAGACGACACACACATTACTGTTATTATTAAACAACTCATACATTTTTGTTATTATTATTACATGATTATTTATTCATGTTGTATTTGGCTGTGATTTGTTTGCAATACAACACAAGACACAGGCACATAAAATTGTATTCTAGCAGTAGCAACATCCCTCACCCATCACCCTCTATCGTGGTTCTGTTATCTTCTCCTTTCTCAAGACACAAACTAGGCCAGTGTACTTCTAAGCTTTGTTTACCGATGAAAATGTTTTTCATATTGAAAGCAGAGAGTAGGCCTACAATTTCATTATTATTGAAATATCTAAGACTAATAGGAAGGCTTGTAGCAGCTAGTAGCAATTGAGATACAGTCAATAAAAGTGCTAGAGCAGTTTTATTGAGTTTATTGAGTAAAATGGGATTTGGGTGGAATGTACAATTTAGGCAATTTGCAGATGCTCTTAATCTGGAAGAACGTCTCAAGTAACTCTTACAGTGTGAAATGAATTATAGCAAGCAAACTGAAAACACCATTGTCCACTGCCAGATTTAATTGTCCTTGAAGTACTTAATGTAGCTCTTGTTGTACAGTATCTGGTTGTCCGCATTGACAACATTCCGCAGGTTCTGCCAGAACCACGGCTCTGCAGCCATCGTCTTTGGCCACTCTAGAACACTTTTCCCGCATAGTCGCATCCTCAAACGCAGGAAGTGCGAGTGCTGCAGCACGGGTTCCATCATCAGTAGCACAATCACATCCATATTCTCATCCAGCAGCCTTTGGTGAGCCAGATACATTGCCAGTTTGAAGGCCCCAGTTCTAATGTAGGCTTTGGTCAAGACAAAGAGGGTCTTTCGACTGTTTTGGATGCTCTGAGTGAGGTTGTCTATCAAGGGGACTCCCGGCATCCAGTCCCTCTCTTCCAGACACAGAGGCAGGAGTCTCTCTCCCTCTTCCTCCAGCTGAACCCGTAGATGCCCCGTAACCCACTCTGAGACTTGCGGATCTTTAGTATCATAAGCTACAAAGACTTCATAAATGCTGCCTGGTGAATTCAAGGCATGGTAGCCCTTAAATTTAGCTTTCAGGTAGTGCAGGACATATGAGGCATCCCAGTAAAACAAATGAGCTAGTGTTGCCATAAACATAGAGACTATAGTGATTATACTTGACAGAACGCTTAATGTAAATGCCAGTGTGTCATTTACACACTGATTGATGTCAAAGTCTATGATTGGATGGTATGTTTGGCCTCCTGTCTTTATTCGCATTGAGCAGTTCACTTCAGTGGTTAGTCTTGGAATCTTTATTTTACTGTTTTCTATCCAGATTATAAAATCTAATATGTCACATGTACATTGGAATGGGTTATGGTGTAAGAACAAAGTCCTGAGATTATTATCGGGCTCTGATAAAATGTGGATTGTGGATTGATTGATAATAGCCAGGTGGTTGTTGTTAAGAAGCAGAGACTTAAGGCTACTAATCCCCTTTAAAAACCCATCTGATAGTTGTGAAATTTTATTATTGCTCAAGTCTAATAAACTGAGAGTTTGTGGGAAGTTTACCACTTGTGATTGTACATTTGATAGCTTATTGAAGCTTAAGTCTAGAATTTTGAGTTGACTAAAATGTTGAAGTTGATCCCATTCAAATTCAGGAAGTTTATTATTATTTATCCGAAGTATTGTGAGGGTTTGTGGTAAATTAGCAAAAACCTTAGCAAAAATAGTTTTTTCAATTTTATATAGGTGGTTATATGATATGTCAAGAACTGTCAAATTAGTAAGGTTCATGAAAAGTTGGTCATACTTATCGGGATCTCTCCAAAGATACCCAAGATTATTGTCTTGAAATTGAAGCTCACTTAATGATTTGCTGCTCATCTGTTTTGTAGTTAATGTGTAAATTTTATTATGACTCATATTGAGTACTCTCAAAACAGGTAGATTCATTAAAAAGTTCAAATTATGATTTATTCCGTGACATAAGAAATAATGAGAATTGTAACTAAGATCAAGTACTTCTAGTTTGTTTAATTCCTTGAGAGCATCGTCATAAGCCAGGTCAATCTTATTGTAAGACAGGTCCAAATATGTCAGATTGGGTAGTGATTTAAACTCTGTTCCATTTAGTGCTGCTGAAAATCCATTTCTTGATAGATTGAGACATGCAATGTCTCCATAGCCATTAAATTGCTCAGGAGTAATGAAAAAGATATTATTTTTACTGAGGATTAGCACACGACCAGCGTTAAAGCACTCTGGCTGAATAAGAAAAGTAGATATCTCATATGAAAAGTCATCTGTATGTGGTGTTGCTCCCAGAGGTGAAATGGAGATGCCTGATTTCAAATTATGTCCCTGGACTGCATTTGGAGGATTATTCACTGAAATCGGATATAGTCTGTTCTCTGCTAAATATATCATTTTCAGATTAGTGAAATTACTGAATATGGCAGGGTTAGAGTGAACAATGAAATTAGTCCCCAAGTTCAGTGCAGACAAATTCTTGAGCTCATGAAGAGGACCTAATGTGTCTGATCCAATTTCCATGAAAACTAAAGCCTCTAGATGCAATGTTTTAAGTGACACAAGTTTAGAAAAATGTTCAGAGAGTTTCAACGTCTTAGGATAGAATAGGTCTGCAAAGTTGAATGAAAGATCAAGTTTTTCTAGTTTTGTAAGATTATCAAAAAACTTCATCTCATCACCTATTGCTCTACTTAGATTATTCCATGAAAGATACAGACATTTAAGGCTGTTCAAGCTCTCAAACCAATCGTTCCTAAGTGTCTTTAAGGAGTTGCCCCCTAAGTGCAAAGTATGAAGATTTGTGAGATTGGCAAATGCACTTGGGTGGATTTCCAGGGAGATATTCGGGCATGGAACACAGGGATACGAAGCGGTTTGGCATCTTGGGCAATTCCCTTGTACGAAAAGGGTTCTCATTTGAGTCAGATCATGAAAGTCATGCTCAGAAATAACTTGTATTGTATTAGAATTTAGGTATAAGTTTTCTATTGATTTTGGCAGGTTTTTTGGAACATGCGTTAGATTGTTATAGGACAAATTGAGAAGCTTTAGGTTAATCAAAGCTGAAAAACTGTAATCGCTAATGGTTAAGGGTTTTCCGCACTGATTCTCGTAATAGCAGTTTTTTGCAATGGAGAGCATAGTCATGTTTGTAAGGCCATTAAGGCTTGTGTTATCTAATAACAAAATTTTGTTTTCATTTAACGTAAGATTCCTCAGGCTGGAAGGGAGATCTCTGGGAACAGCTTCCAGATTATTTCCACTCAGTTCCAGGATTTGAAGTTTTGTCAGATGTTTGAAAGCACCCACAGAAATGTACACACTGTCAAAATAGTGGTTTATATAATTAAGTCTTAGTACAGTTAGGTTCTTCAGATGATAAAATGCATCCATCGTTATGTTACAAATACGGTTTTCGGACAAATCCAGCTCAGTTGCATTACTGGTTATTCCTTCAGGTACTTTGGTGAGTCGTCGACTGCTACAGTCAAATATGATGACAGAGGTATTATCAGTTTTGACATCACATGGAAACTGTGGCATCATCCATAGGGGCAAACATGTAGCAGGATGGATCCCATAGCAATAACACAGAGAGAACAGCAACAACTGCATCCAGCAGGTGGCCGCTGTAGTCTGTTGATGAACAGAATTATGACATTATGTAACTACAATATAATAAACAAAAATAAAATAGTTTGTCGTTATTAAATATTAACGTGCACTGCACACATTTTCCCAATTAAATAAAATTTTGTTTCAGACTAAGCAGTACAGAATACAAAACAGTTGTTCCTTAGAGTCAACATTACCATACAGTAGGTTGAGTATTTCTATTACCTAAAAATAAACTTGAGTTGAGATCATTTCTTAATAAACTCACCATTGTGTGGATCGGTAGCCTATTATCATGTGATCCTTGTCTTCCTTAAAAGCAAGTTCAGTTCTTTAGAACTTTACTGTCAATATAAAACTGCATTTACTGTTATTTTCATGCATTTTATTTTATTTATCTCCCGTGTGCTTACCAGAGCAATCCTAATATACTGTGCCTGTAATCCAGGTTAAGCTGATATAATGAAAGTGGTTCCTTGGTGAGACCCTTTATGTTGCTCTGCAATTGGAGAAGTGCTCCAATTTCACTTCCCTATTTCCATCCTTTCCTTAGCTTTATTTATTGGCTTTAGAATCACAGAAGCATTTATGTCAGGTTGTCTCAGTCAATCAGCTTTGTTTGTTCAGACTCCAAGTCCAATAAAAACAGACAATATAAAATACACTATGCAGAACATACACTCCTATCCCATAAAAGAAAAAAAAAAAAGAAAAATCCCCAGTGCTTCCAAAAAGCAGGTGGTTACCTCTGAGGCTGGGGTTACCACAAACAAAAGATCATATATATATATATATATATATATAAAAAATATATATATATATATATATATATATATATATATATATATATATATATATATATATATATATATATATATATATATATATATATATATATATATATATATATATAGTAGATCATTCTGGCATGTGGAAGAACTAGGCTTTGTGGGTCACCAGTGAGAATGAAAAGGGGAAGTGGGAGATTTCCAATTGGTCAGAATTAGTATCCTAAGTGTCATTAAAAAAAAATCATTCTCTGGAGAACGATGGCACTGAGGAGAAAACTCCCACTTCCATATTTCTGATTTATTTAAATATTGTGCTTCTTTTTGATTCCTCATATGATAAACTACTAGCTTAAAAATGCAGATGTTGTGGTTTGTATATATTGTTATACAGTATATATTATTAGGCCTATATAACAGTGTTTACATTGTGGGCAATTGAAAACATACCACAGAACTGACGTGCCAGCAGTCATTCACTCACAAGTCTTTTAAAGTGTCTCCTTGAAGAGATTACGGTTTGTGACTCTCAGTTACAAGAACACTTCTCAAACTACACCAAAAGTATCGCTGGGCCAGAGGATTTGTTGGCCACTGCAGACCGCTTATATAGTCTCTTCCTCAGCTTTAGGTACCTTGAGTGACAGGCTGCTTTCTCTAAGAATATCAGCACTATAACATCGTCTCATCCATCAGCCTCTGGTTAACCATGTAAAATGCAGTCTTGAAGTTCCCACTCTTTACATAGTCGTTTGTGAGAATGAACTTTGTCCTCTTGCTCTGGTGGATGCTCTGGGAGAGATTGTCAATCAGGGGACAGTGAACACCCAGGGATCCAGGCCCATTCCTCCAGACAGAGGCCGAATCCCAAACCACCCCCTTGTTGACTCAATGAGGCCTCACTGACTTAGCTGCGTGTTCATGTGAAGTCCGTGAGGGACTGAGGGGTGTCCCAATTGAAATCATTACATTGGTAAGGGCTCAGCCTTTATGCTCCCCTTCAGAAAGTCAGCATCGATGCTGACTTTGGCAAAAAAAAGTACCCACAGTTCATAGCGTTACCAGGGGAATGAGAGGGATCCTCCAAATGGCAAACATTTAAGTATGCAAATTAATTATGAATTGCGGTTAGGATGTTAACAAACAATAGTGCATTTTCACTGTTCTCACAGGGAGACAAAATTGAAGGATACTCTGATACTATATTGACTAATAAGGGAAACATGATGAGAAATTACTAATGAGCAGTAAGTAAAATAATATGAAAATGCAATTTATAATAATTCATATTACAACTGCACATATGACAGGAACGTATTTTAAAACTAATAATAAAACAATCAGTTTAAATGCTAAATTAGACATAATAGATGCCAGAGAGGCCAAGCAGAGATGGATGATATGAAAACTTGTAGGTCTCAAATCATCTTCCAAAGCCTTAGCAATAAATTAACATTAGGTTATGTATAGCATTTAAGCTGCCCTGGGAGCAGCATTCAAAAGCTGCTCCTTGAGAGTAGCATTCAATAGTCGGTGTAAAGCCCCTTATGTTGCAGATGCAGACACCATTGTTGAATTGCACACCATATGCGAGCTGTATCTATTTTATTTAATTATTTCTTTGAGGTGTCCTTAAGGCCATGGATCAGAGCTACTTGTACAGTGAAACACAATATATGGATATGTGACTAGTGACACTACTGCATTCCTATGTGCATATACTGATAGTAATGCAAAAAATATTTATCAGTGGCAGTGATGACACCTTGTGGGTATGTTTAGTATTACACAATATGAACCGAACCACTGAAATCATTATGGTAAGACGCCCTACTATAACTTTGCAGTTGTAATGCTAATTTGCTGCTGCCTGTTACTGAAATGTCCAAGATAAATTAATTTACATTGAATACACAGGACTTTGACCAGTTGTTCCACAATCTCAGGTGAAAGCAATAACCACTGGGTGTTTCATTTAGGTGTTTCTGTGACCCAGTTGTCCAGTGTCTACTGACAACGCACACACAAAACTCAGGACAATCTGAGTTGTCTGCACTTTATATTTGAGCTGTTTTCTCTTTTCTTGAGACAACACACACATTATTGAACAACTCACACATTTTTGTTATTATTGCATGAGTATTTCTCTATGTTGTATTTGCTAGTCACCAATTGAGTTATAAGACATACAGTAGGCTATAGCACTTTTATTGAGTGAAAAGGCATTTGCATGGAACTTAGTTGGAAATCTCTTGCTCAAATAACAATGTCTAAGACTTAAGATGTGAATATATTTTAACTGAAGAGTTTATTTGTACAATAACAGGCTACAGTAACCATGACAACAAGTGAAACATTTTCCTAAAAAAAAATCACTGGAATCCCTCAAGTAACTCTTTTACGCTTTAAAATGAATTCTATAATTCATTTTTCGTTTTCTTCTATAGAAAACTAAAAACATCATTGCCCAATGCCAGATTTAATTGTCCTTGAAGTATTTTATGTAGCTCTTGTTGTACAGTATCTGGTTGTCCGCGTTGACAACATTCCGCAGGTTCTGCCAGAACCACGGCTCTGCAGCCATCGTCTTTGGCCACTCTAGAACACTTTTCCCGCATAGTCGCATCCTCAAACGCAGGAAGTGCGAGTGCTGCAGCACGGGTTCCATCATCAGTAGCACAATCACATCCATATTCTCATCCAGCAGCCTTTGGTGAGCCAGATACATTGCCAGTTTGAAGGCCCCAGTTCTAATGTAGGCTTTGGTCAAGACAAAGAGGGTCTTTCGACTGTTTTGGATGCTCTGAGTGAGGTTGTCTATCAAGGGGACTCCCGGCATCCAGTCCCTCTCTTCCAGACACAGAGGCAGGAGTCTCTCTCCCTCTTCCTCCAGCTGAACCCGTAGATGCCCCGTAACCCACTCTGAGACTTGTCGGTCTTTGGTATCATAAGCTACAAAGACTTCATAAATGCTGCCTGGTGAATTCAAGGCATGGTAGCCCTTAAATTTAGCTTTTAGGTAGTGCAGGACATATGAGGCATCCCAGTAAAACAAATGAGCTAGTGTTGCCATAAACATAGAGAGTATAATGATTATACTTGACAAAATGCTTAATGTGAATGCCAGTGTATCATTTACACACTGATTAATGTCAAAGTCTATGATCGCATGGCCTCTTGTCTTCATTGGCATTGCACAATTCACTTCAGTGGTTAGTCTTGGAATCTTTATTTTACTGTTTTCTATCCAGATTATGAAATCTAATATGTCACATGTACATTGGAATGGGTTATGGTGTAAGAACAAAGTCTTGAGTTCATTATCAGGCTCTGATAAAATGTGGATTGTGGATTGATTGATAATAGCCAGGTAGTTGTTGTTAAGAAGAAGAGACTCAAGGCTTTTAATTCCCTTCAAAAACCCATCTGATAGTTGTGAAATTTGATTATGGCTCAAATCTAATGAAGTGAGAGTTTGGGGGAAGTTTGACACCTGTGATTGTACATTTGATAGCCTATTGAAGCTTAAGTCTAGAATTTTCAGTTGAGTAAAATTTTGAAGTTGATCCCATTCAAAATGGGCAAGTGAATTATGATTTATCTGCAGTATTGTGAGTGTTTGTGGTAAATTAGCAAAAACCTTAGCAAAATTCATTTTTTCAACTTTATAAAGGTGGTTGTCTGATATGTCAAGAATTGTCAAATTAGTAAGATTTGTGAAAAGTTGGTCATACTGGTTTTCGTTCTCTTTTTTCCAAAGTTCCCCAAGATTATTGTCTTGAAATTGCAGCTCACTTAATGATTTGCTGCTCATCTTCTTTGTTACTAATGTGTAAATTTTATTATGACTCATATTGAGCACTCTCAAAACAGGTAGATTGATCAAAAAGTTCAAATTATGATTTATTCCAAAACGTAAGAAGTAATGAGCATTGTAACCTAGATCAAGTACTTCTAGTTTGTTTAATTCCTTGAGAGCATCATCATAAGCCAGGTCAATCTTATTGTAAGAGAGGTCCAAATATGTCAGATTGGGTAGTGATGAAAACTCTGTTCCATTCAGTGCTGCTGAAAATCCATTTCTTGATAGATTGAGACATGCAATGTCTCCATAGCCTTTAAATTGCTCAGGAGAAATGAAAAAGATATTATTTGAACTGAGGATTAGCACACGACCAGCGTTAAAGCACTCTGGCTGGATAAGAAGGGTAGATATCTCATATGAAAAGTCATCTGTATGTGGTGTTGCTATCAGAGGTGAAATGGAGACGTGAGATTTCAGATTATATCCCTGGTCAGCATTTGGAAGATTATTCACTGAAATCGGATATAGTCTGTTCTCTGCCAGATATATCATTTTCAGATTAGTGAAATGACTGAATACGGTGGAGTTAGATTGAACAATGAAATTAGTCCCCAAGTTTAGTGCAGACAAATTCTTGAGCTTATAAAGAGAACCTAATGTGTCTGATCCAATTTCCATGAAAACTAAAGCCTCTAGATGCAATGTTCTCAGGGACACAAGTTTCGAAAAATGTTCAGAGAGTTTCAACGTCTTAGGATAGGCCTTCACCCCAAAGTTGAATGAAAGATCCATTTTTTCTAAGTTTGGAAGATATTTAAAAAATCCCATCTCACCAACTATTGCATCATTTAGAAAATTCCATGAAAGATACAGACATTTAAGGCTGTTCAAGCTCTTAAACCAAGCATCATTAACTGTCATTAAGGAGTTGCCCCCTAAGTGCAAGCTATAAAGATTTTTGAGATTGGTAAATGCTCTTTGGTGGATTCCCAGAGAGATATTAGGACATGGAACACAGGGATATGAAGCAGTTAGGCACCTTGGGCAATTCCCTTCTAACCAAAGGGTTTCCATTTGAGTCAGATTATTAAAGTCACCCTCAAAGATAAATTGTATTCTATTAGAACCTAGGTATAAGTTTTCTATTGATTTTGGCAGGTCTTTTGGAACATGTGTTAGATTGTTATAGGACAAATTGAGCAGCTTTAGGTTAATTAAAGCTGAAAAACTGTAATTTCTAATGGTTAAGGCTTTTCCGCAAGGATTCCCATAATAGCAGTTTTTTCCAATGGAGAGCGTAGTCATGTTTATAAGGCCATTAAAGCTTTTGTTATCTAACGACAAAATGTTGTTTTCATTTAATGTAAGAGTCCTCAGGCTGAAAGGGAGATCTCTGGGAACATCTTTCAGATGATTTCCATTGAGTTCCAGGACTTGAAGTTTTGTCAGATGTTTGAAAGCACCCGCAGAAATGTACGCATTGTCACAATAGTGGTTTATAGAATTAAGTCTTAGTACAGTTAGGTTCTTCAGATGATAAAATGCATCAATCGTTATGTTACAAATACGGTTTTCGGACAAATCCAGCTCAGTTGCATTACTGGTTATTCCTTCAGGTACTTCGGTGAGTCGTCGACTGCTACAGTCAAATATGATGTCAGAGTTATTATCAGTTTTGACATCACATGGAAACTGTGGCATCATCCATAGGGGCAAACATGTAGCAGGATGGATCCCATAGCAATAACACAGAGAGAACAGCAACAACTGCATCCAGCAGGTGGCTGTAGTCTGTTGATGAACAGAATAAAAAAAAAACTCAGTTTTCTTTCTCCTTCTTTCTTTTCCTCTTATTACATGATAACACATTATTAAACTACAGTAGTGTTTATATTATGTAGTAGTATATTATGCAAGGCATGAACAATTATTTGAACACTATAGATAATATTAATAATTAATTACCTTCATAATAAATAAATAAATATGAAGGCGCACACATGTTTTTCCCAGGAGGAGTGAAATCATTTCGACCAACGGTCGCAGCTGGGAAACAGTCGCAACTGATTCATGGTATTTTCCAACTGCCGTGAGAATTGGCCAAATGACAACAGTCGCAGCAGTTTTATTTTTTATTTTATTTTATGATATTTGCCAACAGTTCTAAAGCGGTTTTGGTCACGGTCGAGAAGTGATTTCACTTTGTTTTAGACCAGGGGTTTTCAACCTTTTTCATCTCAGGGCCCACCATTTATTCAGGATTTGAGCCACGGACCATTTGAGGATATTTTAGCCCCGGAGACCCCAAATCTAGAGATTTATTTTGCTTTTGTCCACAATACCAGGGTGGATTTGGGAAACAAAACAAGCAAAACATACATTCCAAAATGGCTAATTCAGATGAATATTTTAACTCTTGAGAGTGTAAAAATGAAACCAAATGGACCCGCAAGGGTCCATTTGGTTTCATTTTTACGTTCTCAAGAGTTACATCTGGTTAAAAAACTTAGCTGGGGACCACCTGGAACCCTCTCAGGGACCACAGGTGGTTTGAAAACCCCTGTTTTAGACTAAATGCTATAGTACGGCGTACAGAATAGCTATGTTATTTAGAATAAACATTGCAATGCAATAGGCTGACTATTTGTTTTATCTAAAAATAAACTATATTCACATAATTTCTTAATAAACTCACCATTTTGTGGATCAGTAGCCTAGTATCTTAGGATCCCTTTCTCCCTTTAAAAACAAAGTTCAGTTCTGAAGAAATGTATTTCTAAAAAACTGCATTCACTATTGTGTCCATGCATGTAATGTCAGTAAGTATTTACAAGGTAGATCATATTATTTTATTTTCTACCCTGTCTTTAACAGAACAATCCTAATATACTGATTCTATAATTAATTGTGAGGATAAGCTGTAATGAAGTGGCACGTTGGTGAGACCCTTTATGTTGCTGCTCAATTGGAGAAGTGCACAATTTCACTTCCCTATTCCCTCTTTTCATTTTCTTTTTATGTTTTTTTTATTTATTCATTGTTTTTTCACAGAAGCAGTTCAGGTTTTCTCAGTCAATCAGCTTTATTTGTTCAGACTCCGGGTCCAATAAAACAGACAAGGTAAAATCCACTATACATACAGAAGAAATACCCCTATGCCATACGTTTTTCCAGTGCTTCAAAACGCAGAACAGCACTGTGACAAGTGCCAACTGTTTGACAACAGACCACCGTGGACCACAAACCAATACCAATGTACTTGCTATGCTTGCTCAAGTAATAATAATTTAGAATAAAAAGCAGACAGATAGTCTGATATCAGTCAGACGCTCCTTAGTGATCCAAAGTCATCAGGGTTTCGGCTCTCGCACCATAGTTCCCCCTCACTCAGGTGACCCAACCGGTATGATCAAGTCCCAATTTACGTCCCAGTAGCCACCCTTGATCAGTCCCATTTGGGAAAGACCAGGGCCATACAATTAATTGCTCAGGAACTACTCTGCTGGGACTGGGAGGTAGATCAATCAATCTGGTGTGTAGAAGGACTAGGCTCTGTAGGTCACATATTATCCTGAATCAGAGATTTAT
Source organism: Benthosema pterotum (assembly GCA_039105355.1). Taxonomy (NCBI): domain Eukaryota; kingdom Metazoa; phylum Chordata; class Actinopteri; order Myctophiformes; family Myctophidae; genus Benthosema; species Benthosema pterotum. The sequence goes on from CM076978.1 coordinate 18,963,361, forward strand.
GGAGAAATTGAAAGAATGGATCCAATGTCCTCCAAACTTTATGGGAGGGAACCGTTTAGTGAGATTGTAATATTTTCTAATTTTAAACAATACAAGATGTCTCTTATCTAGTGAGTGAGAGAAGAGGAAGTGGGTGATTTCCAATTGGTCAGATTAGTCTCCTAGCGTGATAAAAAACAATACAGTGTTCTCTGGATTTGAGAATGGGGGCTCTGAGGGGAAGTGCCACTTCCCTGTTTGTGATTCATTTAAATATTTTGCTTCCCTTTTCCCCTCACATGATCTTCTACTAGGTTAAAAAATGCAGATGCTCTGATTTTTATAATATTTATATAACAGTGTTTTCATTGTGGGCAATTGAAAACGTACTGTAAAACTGAGGTGTCAGCAGAACATTCAGTCTTTATTCTTGAGTCTTTTAAAGGGTATACGGTCATCTCGCCAACAATCCCACTTTACGGGGTTTAATGCATTTTTGTTTTACTTCTAAAACACCTTAAACACCTCCGTTAATTTTAATTGCATTGAATTGAGTTGAGCATATATTTCTTTAGAGTTTACACTAGATGAAGTATACATGGTATATCAAGAGAGTAAATGCCTCAATTATTACATTTTACTTTACTAAAATATAATCATTACTCACTTTTTTATCGGTTAATTACCATACCATTTACTTGCACAAAATAATTTGCTCCATTTCAAAATGAACTATTACATATAGGGGTTTGACAAGCAACACAGATTATCTTTTATGTAATACATGCATTACAGTTTGTTTCGCTCAACCTTTTTGCGAGAAGAGTTGGATTATCTGAGATTTTCTCGGGGATGACCAGTGTCCTTTTTAAAGGGTCTCCTTGAAGAGATTACTGTACTCTTTGTGACTCTCAGTTACAAGAACACTTCTCAAACTAAACCAAAAGTATCGCTGGGCCAGAGGATTCGTTGGCCACTGCAGTACAGACCGCTTATATAGTCTCTTCCTCAGCTTCAGGTACCTTGAGTGACAGGGTGCTTTCTCTAAAAATACTAGCACTATAACATCGTCTTTCTCATCCATAAGCCTCTGGTTAGCCATGTAAAATGCAGTCTTGAAGTTCCCACTCTTTATATAGTCGTTTGTGAGAATGAACATGGTCCTCTTGCTCTGGTGGATGCTCTGGGAGAGATTGTCGATCAGGGGGCACCCAGGGATCCAGTCCCGTTCCTCCAGACATAGCGTCAGACGCCTCTCTCCGGCCTCCTCCAGGTGAACGCGCAGCTCCTTCATCACCCATTCGGACACCGCCGGGTCGCTCTTGTCGTAGACCACGAAGGCATCGTAAACAGTGCTCTGGGATGACAGGAGGACATAGCCTTTCAGTTTGGCCAGGCAGAAGTGGTAGATGTACCAGACGTCCCACAGGAAAAGGTGGCTGGAGATGGGGAGGGCGAGGAATGTCAGCGTGAAGGATGTAAGCAGTATATAGAGGACGATCAACCAGTAGTTGTACTGGCAGGCCAACACGTCCACATTGATGACTGCGCGACCTCTCTGTGCTCCTGGGGCATCACAGGTCACTTCCGTGGCCAGTCTTGGGATGAATACTGTTGTCATGTTGAGCCACTTTATGAACCATGTGGCATTGCAAGTGCATACAAATTTGTTGTTGTCGAGGAGTAGCATGTCCATTCCACTAATTACATTATCTGGCACACTAGATTTGTCAATGTATTGAATAAGATTGTAACTGAGATCTAGATATTTTAAGTTGTTCGCCTGATTCAGAAAGTCCGGGGAGAGTTTACTAATTTGGTTGTCATGTAAGATGAGCTTCTTCAGAGATTTAGTGCAGTCAATGAGAACAATGTCGATGCTTGTTAGTTTGTTGCCACTGATGTCTAACACTTCCAAAGCGTTTAGAATCTTAAGCTTCTCCCATGCAAATAACTTGAGTTTGTTTCCCCTGATATAGAGTTCAGCTAGTGTGGTCGGAAGGCCATCGAAGACTCCCAAGGGAATGAAGTTGAGGTTATTATTGGAAATGTCCAGAATGCTCAGATTTACCAGATTCTTGAAGTAGTTTATATATCTTGTATCACCATCTCTCCACAGCATGTCTAAACGGTTGTTTGTGAATTCTAATCTCTCCAGTGAAAGGCTCTCTAGCTCTGTGTTTGTGGAAGTGGAGATCTCATTGTGGTTCATCAATAATATCTTGAGATTTGGTAAATTCCGTGTGAAGTTGAGCATATGTGTTAGGCCCTCAGATTCAAAGTAATGGTTGTTGTTACTTATGTCTAAGATGACAAGGCTTTTCAGTTCTTGAAATGCAGTGGGATAAAGCAGGTCTAGACGATTGTATGAAAAGTCAAGATATTGTAAATTAATAAGATAAGAAAATTCAGAGCCATTTAAACTTTGGCTCATTGCATTTCCAGAGAGATTAAGGCATCTCAGCTCTCCAAGATTTAAAAAACTTGAGTGGAGGAAAAATATATTATTCCTGCTGACATCCAGAGTTTTTCCAAATCGGCTGCACTCTGGCTTCACAAACGAATTCACTATTCCAACTTCTTTGTCTTTGTCTTTGCAACTGCGTGCATATTCATCATATCTAAAGTAATGAACCTCTCTCACTTCCTCACCTTGGTACCCAACAGCCCCAGTCATTGGAGACCAGTGCAAGGGCTCTCTTCCAGTGAGCCCGACAGTGTCTTGGTCCTCAGAGGGGGAAGATATTTTGTTGTCAGACAAATTTATTATTTTGAAGCTTTTCAGTTCCATTAGAGTGCTAAGGTTAGCCATTTTGATGAAGTTTGTGCCCAAGTCAATAACCTCCAAGTTGTGCAAAGAGATTAAGGGGCCGAGGCTCCCTGAAGTCAGTTGCTGAAAAACAAATCCCCTTAGCCTTAGAACTTTGAGTGATTTCAGAAAGTAGAAATCAGAACTTAATTTCAGTGTTGATGGATACCTCTGGAGCTCGTAGTTAAATGAAAGGTCCAATTCTTCCAATTTGGGCAAAGTTCTTGGGAAGAAATTTGTTATCGCATTTGCTAGGAAGTTTGACGAGAGATCAAGCACTCTTAGGTTCTTAGAGCTGTTAAACCATTCAGACAGAAGATATGTCAGAGAGTTACTGTGCATGCGTAGTATCTTCAGTTTGGTTAATGTTTTAAAAGCAAACTTATCAATCTTAAGCTCTGAGTTGTTTGGACAAGGGGTACATGGATAGGGAGCATTGTAACAACGGGGGCAATTTCCACTGATATCTAGTATTTCCAAATTAGTTAAATTTTGAAAGGGTTCGTCAGTCACCTTTTGAATATTATTGTTGTAGAGATACAACTCTCGTAGACTTATGGGCAAATTGGGCGGAATATAAGATAAGTTATTGGACTTCAGAGATAACAATGTCAAATTGCTGAGCTGCAAAAAAGCCCCCTCCTCTATTTCATACGACACATTGCAGGGGTTACGATAATAACAATTTTGTCCAAGGTAAAGGAACTTAACATTTGTGATGTCCGAGAGATTTTGTTTTGGAATGGAATAAATGTGGTTCACTTCTAAGCTCAGCAGGACTAGGTTTGGTGGTAAACCTTTTGGCACACTGTGGAGCTGATTGCCGTCCAGATATAGAGATCGCAGTTTCTTCAGACTTGTAAAGGCATTGTCCTCAATGATCACATCCTCGGTGCACATATGATCCTTGGGGCCGACTTTGATGGGTACACAGTTGCACCGCATGTCGATCTCTACGAGGTTCTCCAGACCCTGAAAGGAGGTGGAGTTTAAGCCGGGTATGTGGTTGATGGTGAGCGTCAGATTGGTGGCATCTTGTGGGATTCCATGAGGGATGTCTGTGAGTTTTCTGTCAGTGCAGTCCACCTTGACCTCGCTTGCATTGGTGGCATTGTTGACGTCACAGGGTAAGGTTTTGGGGTATGTCCTATTAGCTGCCAATGTGGAGACGCAGCACCACATGCCCATCAGCGTCACGCACATCAGTAAGGACACGCCCTCTCTCCTCTGGAAAAACTGATGGAGATGGAAGAGAAACAATTATGTCTTATGTGGACAGTCGTTTAGAAAACTAAACTCACATAATATACATATTAAAATAAATCCCATGCCAGATTTGCACTACCTGCATATTCAACATTTTTACAGTCACAGATCAAATAATTTTGTGCATTGTGTTGCATCTGCTAATTTGTTGTATGACACTGTTTGCAACTAAGTATAAATGATCCGTTCTTTACATGTATACACATAATGGTAATAATAAAGTTATTACTATTCTTACCAGTTGGGACGGCATAGTTCATGTGAGACGTCTTGCAGTGTGATCTGTTGTCAG
>CM076978.1:18972706-18985206 GCA_039105355.1 Benthosema pterotum
CGATGGCTGCCCTCCCGTGCGGCCCCAAACCCAGGCTCAGCACTGGTGGCTGCGTGGATCTTTCTCAGCAGAGTGGGGTCCATGGGATGGCCTGCTTTCCACAGGACTGCAGGGGAGCAGTAGGCCTTCTCCTCGGAGGCCACATAGCCCAGCCCCTTGAGAGATGGAGAGTCTGATAGTAAGTTCACGTTCTCCACGGCACACAGGGGCGAATCCATGGGAGTCACGCAGCTGCTGCTACCCGTGCTGCAGCCGGCATCTATGGAGGAGCACTGTGAGCTCTGCAGAGAGTGGCTGCCCTCACTTTGCATCGATGACATGCGCTTGCTCAGGTGGTAATCGTACATGCGCGTAACGTCTTGCTCAGATGGCAGAGTCCTGCCTGATGGATGCTGTTCGTCATTCTGTGAGTTGATATTGTCTGCACCGTGGGGCCCTTGGGAAGAGGAATGTAAACGGGGATTTAACTCCTGGAGCCTTTTATCCAGGTCCTGTTTCTCCCCCTTCATTGTTAACCTGTCTGTCTCCAGAATGTGGGGGCGTGAGAGTGAGTCACCCCCACATTCTGAAGCGCCATTCTCTCCCATTTTGTTTCCAGGCACTCTCTGCCATCTCTGATGCCGCTCTCGAAATGGAGTTCTCCCCAAATCAAGCTGATTCATGTAATGAGAATCTATCACAGTGAATGCAGTGTACTGAGATGACTCCTCTTTAAATGAGTTTCTGGGGTTAGCGTGGGCTCTATCAGCTGGCTCACAGGAATCTCCCTGGATCCTGCTCTCCGTCTCCCTCTGTTTTCTTGTCTGGCGGCTCATTACTGAGCCCATGTGCAGCTTAGTGAAGTATTCGGTGAGTGACTTTGTCTCCATGGTCTCTGGCTCCATCTCGCCGCCGTCGGAGTGAACAATCTGGGTGGAGGAGACAGGAGGTGGCGACTTGGCCTCGTCCCCGCAAGGCTCAAGAGGGTTGTACTGTATGGCTTCTGCTTCGCCCTTGTTCGGGGCAACAAACTCAGTTTTGTCCTCACACAGATTCTGGTATCCTTCCGCCGCCGTGGCTACGTGCATCCTCAAGTGGCTGTCCGCGTGCCTCTGAGCAGCGGTCAGCTCTGAACTCTCTGTCATCTCAGAGGAGTTGGTCTCGTTGCCTGAATCTGAGGAGGACTCTGGACTAAAGGCTCGCGATATTTCTACACCTGTGTGTCACAGAAAGACAAACACCTCATTAACAACTTCATCTGAGGCACATAAGGGGGAGACAGGGGACTCATTTGTGGTGTGAATTGATAATGGCATTGAAGTTAGTAAATGTAAGGTGGAGGTAATGCTGCAGTATTAACTCACAATTATGAAATTGTTGTAATATTACTAATTGATCTAGATACATTTTACATTTTACATCAAATTACCGTATTTTCCGGACTATAAGGCGCACTTAAAAGCCTTTAATTTTCTCAAAAATCCACAGTGCGCCTTATAATCCAGTGCGCCTTATATATGGATTGTTTGAGTGCAGTAGCTTCTATTATGTGTTAACTGTAGTAGCTTCTATTCTCTGCGCCTTATAATCCAGTGCGCCTTATATATCAAAACAGTTCTAAAAGGTGCGCCTTATAATCCGGTGCGCCTTATAATCCGGTGCGCTTTATAATCCAGTGCGCCTTATAGTGCGGAAAATACGGTACATCAAAGTATGTATATCATAGATGAGAGTAGGTGCTATAGTAAACAGTGAGAACTTTTAAAAAGTGAGAACCTTTATAGGCCAGTAATTTTAGCTCATGTTTTACCTAAAATTGGAATAAATTGTAACATGGGATTTTTCTTCACAGATCATTTCTTTGGGGTCTCCAGAACAACATATTAAAAGTCCCGAAAAATCCCAGTTGCGCAAATATGTTTAATTTCATAAAGTAATAGAATACATAGGCTCCAATGGAGTGATAGCCCCGCCCCCTCCTATACAAACCCATTATAACTTAAAACTCCATTTTAACCATGATGGATTATTTAAAAACAACCCATCTTTTTTCTGGTGACTGATATTGTCCTCCTAATACGTGAGAGGACAGTGGAATTTCATTCACAGGTTTCAGTTATTTTTAAAATATTGTTTTGGAAAATGTAGCTGCCTCCATATCTGGCTATGCCCACCCAAATGAATATTAAAAAAATAAATAAATGAAACCTGTAAATGAAATTCCACTGCCCTCTCACATATTAGGAGGACTATATCAGTCACCAGAAAAAGGTGAGGGCAGTGGAATTTCATTTACAGGTTTCATTTATTTATTTATTTTAATATTCATTTGGATGGGCATAGCCAGATATGGAGGCAGCTACATTTTCCAAAACAATATTTTAAAAATAACTGAAACTTGTGAATGAAATTCCATGGTCCTCTCACGTATTAGGAGGACAATATCAGTCACCAGAAAAAAGATGGGTTGTTTTTGAATAATCCATCATGGTTAAAATGGAGTTTTAAGTTATAATGGGTTTGTATAGGAGGGGGCGGGGCTATCACTCCATTGGAGCCTATGTATTCTATTACTTTATGATATTAAACATATTTGCGCAACTGGGATTTTTCGGGACTTTTAATATGTTGTTCTGGAGACCTCAAAGAAATGATCTGTGAAGAAAAATCCCATGTTACAATTTATTCCACTTGAAAATTCATTTTGCCTGGACTATTAAGCCATTATATAAAATGTATAAAATATGAATGACAAATCAATTGGGAGAAAATAATACAACACAAAATACCACAAAATAACAACAAATGAAAATGAATGAAGTCACTACTCACACAATGTGGAAACAAAACAAAATGGGTTTTATTGCAAAAAAAGAAAGAAGAAAATAATCAACAGCAACAAATCAAAAGTGAATGGCTGGAACATATAGTGCGGTGGTGCTAATGGATAAACGTTACAATAGTGTAAGAAGAACCTGTGCTACTTTCTGACTGCGCGGCGGCGCTCTGGTCCTCGGACGCGGCAAGGTCCTCAAGGGCCTGCAAAGTGGACACCACTGCATCGTCCAGAGGCTCTTCTTCAGGGCCCTCTGCTCCCTGGCTCCCTGGTACAGAGTCTATGAGAGACACAGGGATGTCGCCGTGGCCGGCCTGGGCCTGGGCTCCGAGCCCCTGCTCATCCTCATCGGAGCTGTCCCTGAAGCCCGGGGGAGGAGCGGCGATGGCCAGGTTGAGAGAGTGCAGCAGCACATCGCTGTCCTCCTCGTCGTTGCCCTCCGGCGGCGGTGGCAGCGAGGTCAGGTCGATGATGTCGTCGCTCGACCCGGAGAGCGAGAGGAAGGTGGGCTTGTCAATGTCGCTCATGATCACCGAGTCCTCCTCACAGCTGACGTCGTCCTCGTCCTCCGCGTCGTCCGTGGTCTCCGCGTAGCAGATGTCCCGCAGCAAGGGCTCCTCGATGCATTCGGCAGGGCTGAAGATTTTGGCTGCATATTGGTAGCCCTCGCCGTCCTCCATAGTGTCCATCATCTTGTACTCCTCCTCGAGGTGGCTGTACATCGGGCTGTGATCGTGCAGGACGTCCGGACTCTCGTCCATCAGTCTTTGGTAGCCCAGGTTCTGTGGGTTTACACTGTCCAAAGGGGGGTCCCCAAATATGAAGGAGACCTTGGCGCTCCGGGGGGAGTCCTGGGGTATGGGCCTGGAGATGTTAGGAGAAGACTGGGCAAGAGGGGGTCTACATCGCTCCGTTCTCTCTGACACGTGCACAACGTGCTGTGGCTGGTGAATCTCAGTGATGTAGACAGGTGGCACGTCCCCCTCACACCTCCCATGGTCGAGGTATTCACACTCCCGGTCGGAGAAGTCCCGATTGTATCTCTGGTTCCCTCGATCCTCGAATCCCTGACAGGGCATGTTGTACGTGTACTCAATGGCCCGGATGTTCTGCTTTCCTCTTGGCTCGTGGCCTTCAATGAGAAAAAGAAAGCCAAAAAGGGAGTTATTGCGCATTCACACATCTCCTATCTCGCTGTCAATTAATTTATATAAAACAACCATTGGCATTGATTATCGGGTCATAATGCTAAAAGGTTATTTGAAATAAGACCTCAACATTGATAAACATGCTGATGTCAAACTATAATTATTCAATGAATGCTTGGCCTGTTGGCAAATTAACAATAGTTCAGATAGGCATGAATAGTTCAGGTAGCGAACTTATGTTGTGACAGGCTGTTATCACAGATGAGTAAGGCCATACACCCTGTTCACCTAGTATGACATTCCCAGAATAGGGATGTTAGGGGTAATTTAAAAGGCTGTATGCACATGTAGGTAGTCTGTCATCATATTTAGTTCATTGAGTACACATGACTATTTGTTGCTGACCACTTTCCAAAGCATTGCATTCAATAATGTTGGTTTGATTTAAAATCAACTGTTATGTTATAACTATTATTGATTACAGTCAGTGAACAGATTGGCAATGGCACTAATGTAAAACAGACAGCTAGGCGATTACAGAGCATCTGCCATCTGGGCTGTAGTTTGGACGTTTGTTGCAAAGGACCTCTCTCTGTCACATGCTAACCTTGTAGCTTTAAAGTGCATATTCATTTGAAAGGTTGAACAGAACGTAACCATAGTTAAATGATGACCAAGGCTACTTCACTACACAATAGTTTTTAGCCAATATGACTCACTATTCAGGTTTGATACAATTTTTAATGTCTAAAAATAAATCCATAACATAGGAAATGGTTAATGCTTATCTACGATCAAAGCTGTGGCACACTACTGACATATACTATAGAAGCCTTTAAATGGCTTTTAAACAGAGAGATGTCACAGTTCATCAACGTAGACATACTTGTTAATTTATTGTCTGAGTTGCTTTTGGCCACATTGAAGATTGAGCGTCGGGAATCCACCAGTAATCTGTAGTAGCCAGCCGTCAGGCAGGCCAGATTCATGGCGTCAACAGCCTCCATTAACAGAGTGATGGGCTGTGAAAGAGGGAGATAAGCAGTCAACAATGAGGGCACGGTGAGCGGGAGAGCACAACCGCACAATCAGCCTATAATTACTGCTGAATAGACTTTCGTCTTGGTTTTAGTAAGTCTAAAGTACTATTGCAAAAACGTGTGTGTGTGTGTGTGTGTGTGTGTGTGTGTGTGTGTGTGTGTGTGTGTGTGTGTGTGTGTGTGTGTGTGTGTGTGTGTGTGTGTGTGTGTGTGTGTGTGTGTGTGTGTGTGTGTGTGTGTGTGTGTGTGTTCGCCTATGTGTTTGATTGAATTGACAGTACATTTACCTTCACGTCCAAAACATGTAGCTCCACCCTGATCATCCTCTCGTCTTCTGTGTACATTTCAATGCGGTTGACATGACTGAAGTCAGCCAGGAGGGCCACAAGGTTGGTTTTGGTGTTGATCACATGGCTGATTCCATACCTGGGGCCCACCAGCAAAGTCACCTCCGTATGCTTCTCTCCTTGCTAAGCAACAGTGAGAAAGACAACCACCAAAAGTTATTTTTTTGTTTGGACGTAGAATTCTGTGCAATATGATATTCCATTACATTAATGCCTCATAAATCAGATAAAAAAACAAACAAAGAGGTGTCCATTTACCAGAAGTGTGGATTTAAACACGCGCCCTCCGTACAGTCTCAAGTCACTAAGGTACTTCAGATAGTGCACTTTTGCCTGTAAGGCCGTTAGCTGGAATGAGAAGTAAACATGTTGATTTTTTTGTACATGTGTCACAAAGTTTGTCTAAAATGTAAGTGGGAAACCAGAACAAAGACTGGCAGCAAGCATTCTAAACACTGCCCACCAGGGGGTAGTCATGAGTCTGTTGGCATGCCCTACTATGGCACAAGAGAGGAAACATAAGCAGTGTGTGTGTGTGAGTGAGAGAGAGAGGTAATTAGAGAGTAAGAGAGAGAGAGGCAGACAGTAGGTACAGTATGCTGTGTACCTTTTTGCCAGGTGGCACCAGATTCTGGTTGCTTTTGAGGATGTGAGTCAGGGCTTTTTTGATGTTCTTCTCCTTCATGCTAGACAGGACTGCGGGAGGCAAGAACAGCGCCAGACCCCATTCCTTCCTGCAGAATTAAAATCCATACTGATTAGAGAGAGGGTCCCTCGGCACCATGCAGTCTATTCTAGTCTAGTCAATTTGTTACTTACAGTTAATCAATGCACATGCATGGATTAACTGTTGAGTTAATCAATGCCTGTGCATTGATCTACTGATGCCAGAATAGGTTCATATTGTTCTCCACTTAGTTAGAAATGGGTGAGACATTGTGACAGTCATTTGTTTCTAGAAAATGCAGCCCTAAATGGAACTGACAGTGAGCTAAACGTCTTGACCGACCCGCCGCCCACTTACTCAATATACTTCAGGGAGACTTTCTGCGACTGCTTGGTATTGATGGTGAGAATATACATCTGCAAGGCGGCCAGGCGGAGGGCTGTGTCGTATTTCAGCTCTGACCCGAATCTCTCCAACACCACGTCATTACAGCTCTGGAGGAGACAGAGAGGGTGAGGACAGGACAAGCTCACCCTTCAATAGCTCCTCTTACTGACCGCCAAGCCCACCATAATAGAACACAGATTGCAGGGCAGCCATGGTGGACGGAGCCCGGCTGACTTTCAAAAGCTCCTATTTATTTTATTAAATGCCAAGGTTAGATTTATGCAACGGCACAGCACCAAAACCCATTAATACATGTGAATAGTGAATGTAGACTAGAAACACGGATCTGTTGATATTCACCTGGACATAGAGGTACTCAAATGCTACAGGATCTCTCCTGAGCAGATCTATAGGGTCCTTTGGGACGAAGCTGATGCGAAAAAAGCATTTCATCTTGTGGGACCCCGGCCTCTTTGTCACCTATAGAGCATAAATTAAAACAAGAGATGTATCATTGGGCACGGGATGCTGTCAACACCACTGTTCAGCAGGGGAGGGTTAACGCACAGTCCATGTCATTTTAATTGTATACAGGAATGATCAACATCCATTTTTCTATTACGCAAAGATGCAAAACATTTTTTAATTATGGTGACAATGGACCTGAACGGTATTATCTGTTGCTCTCTGACCTTTACTGATTCAATCGCTTTTTGTGCTCAGAAACTATGAATACGGGTCAAAAACAATTACAGCGTAATTTGAAGGGAGAACTAATATCCTATTAACGCACGGAAGTCTCACCTGAGATAACATCTCCTGTTCATGCAGGAGCATGAGTTTGCTGGCGGAGCCCTCGGCTCTGTGTTCTAGCATCAGAGAGAAATGCTCGATGGCCTTAATGGATAGCTTTTCTTGCAGGGTCTGGATGACGTCCTTTAACACAGACAGATCCATTATTAATACCACATGTGCAGCATATACATTTGCATCCACGTGTAAGCACATGTGCAGGATGTTGTGACCATACGGCATGTCCTGCCTGAAAAAAAAAACACCTAACACCAAAATATAAAACCTTTTAGGAAATAGAAAAGAAAAAACAAACAAACAAAACATCTATCTCAAGTGGAGTTAGGAGCTTTTTGTTGACGCTATCAATTAGATAATGCATACCGATTTGCATGATATTTGGCATAAGATTTATAGGCTGATGTATATCTACAAAATATGGTAATCATTTGCCGTGTGTGTAGTCTCGGTACGCAGTCTTTTATTTTTGTTTGCAGTCGGCTCAAAAAAAAAAAGCCTGGGGCGTCAGTGTCCTTTGCTGTTTTCAGAGGAGGAGTGGGTGGGGGTGCTTAGATTGGTGAACCAGTAGGATACATCCCCATACTCACACCGCACACACACACACACACACACACACACACACACACACACACACACACACACACACACACACACACACACACACACACACACACACACGTTGGCACTATGAACAGGTCTAAAGACTCATGCCAGCTAGTTCTGGGGAATGTTGTCATGTTCACAAATGTATTTTGGTGCTAGTTGTTTGGGATGCTTGGAACGATTGCTTGATTATTATTATTACAAAATGTTTACTGATTAGAAACTGAAAATGTACACAAACACACATACACATCCACACACACGCACACAGGCACAGGGCTGAAGAACCATGAACTACAGGTATAAACGGGGCCAAATTAGTCGGTTGGGTTGTGGCCCGGGGGTTCTTGCCTCTCAGTGGCCCTTCGGGGAAACTGGACCATATGGGTCTGGGTTTGAGGCCCTGACCAGGGCTCCTGATGCCCTTCTTTGGCTCTTGATTGTGTTAAATTTAAGTAAAAAAAAACAAAAAACTAATGTGGGGTCTCAAACAGATTCCGGGCCAGGGATCCTTGCGAGGGTTAATCCATCACAGGTAGAAGTAATAAAGTTTGAATGCGTATCACTGATTAGTATTCTATATTGTATAGGTTTTAGTAGGTCAGTATGATTAAAAGGAGCTTACATTATAACATGAGTACATTGTACTGCATACTGTATTGCACTTACGGAACAAGAACACAGTTTAACATTAACATCGATTGGTTGTGTTGTCAAAGCATTTCACAGTGAACCCTAGGAGCTCACAGCACCTACCTTAATGGATGTGTTGCTGTCGAATTTAAATGATTTAGTCTGTCCATTCTCCAGGTACACCTTAAGAACATTTGGCATGAAGAGAAGGGAGTTGTCCTTCACAGTTTCCTGGTGATAGAATTGGATTAGAGACATAAATCACACTTTATTATTATTGATTAGTAGATTGCACTTTTCTATTGTTATTGATTAGTGGATTGCATCATTCTAGTGTCAGAGGGGTAAATATCCTAAAATAAATGATTTCTTGAGGGACAATTATTGAACATACAAAGACTGTGAAGTGGCCATATGTTGCTGTGTTCCCTATACATCAAAAATATAACTAAATATTATGTTATAGTGGTAATATATTTTTATTTAATAATATAATATATATATTTTATATTTGATCTACAGTATCTCAATGATAAACCAAAACAGTAATTGTGTCAATTCATCCACCATATTATTCTTATACAGTACACACCACAAAATGCTTTTTGTGAATCTCCCACTCTCCATCACGCATATTGATGGAAAGACTCTGTTAGTGGAGGAGTTAAGGAGACAGCAGTCTGTATTTTTTTATTTTTATTGTGTGTGCATTTCTTTCTATTTTACTGAAGCCGCTAAGCAGCTTTAAGGGTTTTTTAGTCTGTGCCATGCCGGATTTATATTTTATACATCGTGCAATAGTGCTGCGTGCCAAAAATAGCCGACCCAAGCTCACAATGCGTCATGCGTGCAACACATTGAGAGCTTGTAGCGTATCTATTTTTGGTGCAAAACAGCCATAAATCACAGCATCATAAATTAGGCAGTTGTGATTGTGAATGTCTCCTGTGTGCAACCTCTGATGTGTACTGTAGAGAATTAATCTGTGTTCCGTGCGTGGACTTACTGGGACCTGGCCGTTGATGATGACTTCTTCAGCAAAGCGGACTTTAACAGGATTTGACTTTAACTTGGCCTTTTTGGCTGCACTGATGAAGGCAGATTTGGGTGACTAAGAAAAGTGGTGAAAAACACAAAAAAGCACTGTTAAGGATAAATCATAGACCACTCAGTTCCTTTCACCAAGATTAACTGATGTGCTGCATTTAGTAGAACATAATTTATTTCCACAGAAGTGGTTGCAATGAAGTATAAATTAGGCTCACTTTAGCCCTATTTATATGTAGGCTTGCATTTGTTTTAAAATGTACAAACTCACAACATAAAGCACCTTGTTGTGAGTTTGTATATCTGCTTTTTATTTTTTGGGAAATTTCTGAATTGTTTAGAAAAGACTAGTTGACTATTTCTTTTAATTTATATAAACTGTCCATATAGAGATTGTGAAAGTGGTTGCATCTGCATGCATGTGTCCCCTTCAGAGATGCTGCAGTCATGGGTGATGAGTCATGCACTTCTATGGTGCGATACAGTAGGATGCAAGGACACACCCATGTCCTTCGAACATAAGCATTTTCATTAGAACCTCCCATTCCTCCATTCTGTAGCCTACTGTCATGATTAAAGTGGCCATTCATGAGATGAGGGACACTCCCTCGGGTGCAGTGTCATTGAGCTTACTTAGCCATATCTGGTGAACGAAAGCAATTACAGTCAGGATTAGAAAGAGTCATTCTTCTAGTTCCCATCTTGTGGAACTGAGAGAATCTTCTTTGTTTTGTTTTTGTTTGGCTAGAACTAAGAATATAGCTGTTTCTCAAGTAGATGCCTCTTTGACTTCTCACTGAAACACCCAAAGTACGGAAAAACACATATAATTGAGAGGAATGTTGAAAGACATGACATGAGTAAGAGTATTCCTGTGGTGTTGCTGCATATTAATTTTGTCCACAGCGGTGAATATAATTATGCCAGTCTTCAAGTCTACAAACACATTTCAACATAATGAAGTACAACATCATAATAGTAATGTTTTAGTATCTGCAATATATTGCCAATTTTGGTGCTTATTCATATTCAGACTCCATTGCTCAAAAATATTCTATATAGCAGTAGCATCACTGATGCTACTGTAGTAAATGGCAGGTTCAATGTGAGCTCTGTTTTGTACAGTTGGCTCTGATGTGGGGGACACAATATTGTTTTTAAGGAGTTCAGTGGTTGAGCTCTCATCTCTTGGAGTTAGCAGCCACACAGCACACTAC
Source organism: Benthosema pterotum (assembly GCA_039105355.1). Lineage (NCBI taxonomy): Eukaryota > Metazoa > Chordata > Actinopteri > Myctophiformes > Myctophidae > Benthosema > Benthosema pterotum. The sequence continues at coordinate 18,983,424 of CM076978.1, forward strand.
AGACACACACACACACACGCGCATGCACACACGCACCACGCTTGCACGTTTTTAATGAATACTTTGAAACTCACTGGGTACGGCTGAACAACCGTCAACAATATCGACTCCTTGCAGCTCCTAAAAGAAAGCACATAAGAGCAAACATGTTGTCATACAGTAGATTGCACCAGACCTCCAGTGATGTAATATTGTAGTTCCCAACCAACACAGTGAGTATTATCACATAAAATCTGTTGTCATGAGGCTGTGATGCTGTGACCTCTGTGTAGCCATGGCCTAATTATACTACTGTTTACAGAGCACTGCACAGGTCATGCGAGGAGTCGAGGACAGAACCCCCAGAGCCAGGGTCGTCATCTATGACTATGAGACGCGTGCATAGATGTACAACACCAGAAAAATAGTGATTCATGGAAAATGGAACAGGTGAGTGTAATGCTGTATGTATCCAAGAAGACTGTATACTTTAGGTCAAAACGTTGCAATTTGTTGCCTCCTAATAGTGTGGGAGGTCTAGAAACTAGAGTGCGGGTGTTCCTTCTCTTCTTTCAAATTATTGAGAGGACATTTTAAGTCAGACAATTACAGGTTTTGTTTATTATGGAAAAGTATTTGTATCTCTGTATATTCCATTTCCGCAAGTAAAATTATAAAAAACTAAAGCCTGTGGTGTCAAAGCCCTTAGAACCAGGATGGGTTTTTGAAGCAAATTCTAATAGATCTCCAACATTAGTACTGCAAGCTTGAGCCAACAAGTTCATGGCTCAACCAATGGGCTTAATTAATGCATATTGTACACCGATTTGTTACCATGGAATTGTGAGGAAATAAACTATCAAGCAGGTCATGATAAGCTGCGATTTTGCATTCAAACATTTTGGACAGACAACAAACAAACCATCAACCAACCAACTGACAGTGTGGTTCATAATCGCTACGTGATTGCAGCTAAAATGATCCAACTTCCATCTCACCAAGTCCTCTCAAACATTTCAGACAGCATCTGCATAATTATCATTAATAATTATCTCAACAGGAAGTGTAGCGGCAGGCAAGTGACATCTCATCTGGGTGTGTTGTCGTACCTGACGAGGTCGATAACCCTCTCCCTGGGTGCTGAACTGACTGGCTCATCGTTAATCATGATGATCTCGTCCCCGGGGAACAGCCTGCCCTCCGAAGGCCCCCCTGCCCAAACACCAAACAAGAGTTAAGTGGTATGAATTGCAGAAGGTCAAACCATTCTTCTTTATTGTCTCGGTTTCCTGCACTCTGGCCCAAGGCTGCGGGGGTTGAGGATGGTGGGGTAAAAATCGATGATTCATCACTGTAGCTGATTTTCTTTCTGGCTCAGTTTTTGCATCTTGTCTCCACTAGAGCCTCTTATTATAATAGCTGTGGATGAAACTGCGCACCGGTGTGTTAACCTCTAATTTACTGTATGTACTTAGTTTTCTGGGGTTCCCCAGAGGTATATACTCGCTCAACTCCTTTTTTATCGCTACACCAAATCGCTTCACAAATGCATTTTAACTTTCCAAGCTTTTACAAGACACTAGTCTATGCAGTGTGAGCTTGTAGATCTGTGATACCCGGTGAAGGCTGTTTTTATTACCTGGAGTGACTGAGCGAACCACTACCGGTTTCTCACTGCCTGCCACAAAGCCAAAGCCCAGGACGGGGTCTCGTCTCATCTCCACCTTTCGGGGGGCTGGAGGCACAAACTTGTCCGCGTCCAGACGAACCTCCTCGAGGGGAGTTGCTCTGGGAGACGTGGCTG